>NTHP01000018.1:583115-626040 GCA_003416845.1 Oplegnathus fasciatus | reverse complement strand
GGGGGGGGGGGGGGTTGGAGCCCGCCATGCCTTGACGCCCTCAACCCCGTAATCCCAGTGGCGGTGGAGAAGGTAGTCAATGGGAGCTGTGGGCGGCGGCAGCCTGGCGATGGCTGTTATGTAACGAAGTAGGCCACCTCCCAGCCTCGGCTGCTGCTCTATTTCACTGCCTTGACTTTAGGCTTCAGGGGCCATGATGGCCTCCGTGGCCGGCTGTCCTGCCTGATACGCATGAAGCTGAAAGTCCTTTAATACAGGCTGGTGGAGCGATGTGCACGACTACCAAGGATGGAAGATATTATGGAGGGAAGATTATTATGCAATTTCCTTTGCATTTGACATGAAGGGACAGATTTTTCTCCAACTACTAGGTCATGCATTGATACCCAAAATGTGACTCAAATGTAACATTGCTGACGAAACAATATAGATGTTTTTTAGCTACAAAGCTGCAAGGCGATATCTCCATATTGCTTGTTTTGTCCCATCAACAGTCAAAAACCCTCAAGTATTAATTATACAGCAGTATAAAACAGAATAGCTACAAAGCTATCACATTTGAGAAGCTGGAACTAGTAAATGTTTAACATTTTTGCTTGATAAATGACTTAAATTGATCAGTTATATAAACAGAGCTTTGCACATGACATGAAGGGACAGATTTCTCCTGCTCCAACTACTGGGTCTTGAATTGACACCTAAATTTGACTTAAATTTAATGTTGCTGACAGAAAAATCTAAATTTTCTAGCTATAAGCCTACCTAGAATCCAAGGTGACATCTTCATATTGCTTATTTTGTCCAAAATATTCACTTTGCAGTGATATAAAACAAGACAATAGCCGCAAAAACGTCACATTTGAGAAGCTGAATACAGCAAATGTTTGACAATTTTGCTCGATAAATGACTTACATGAATCGGTTATGCAAGTTATGTAAGGGACAGTTTTCTCTGCACCCAAATTTGACTTGAATTTAACATCACTGAAAGAACAATACAATTTTTTCTAGCTACAGACCTGCTTATAACCCTCTTTGATAATTAAGATTATAGGTTTTTACTGTTATTGAAAGGAACAGATCTGATTTAGAGTCAGTCTGGTCCGTCAGACATTGTAGGGTCTAGACCAGACTAAAGTCCCGCCATCCTCTGACCCTCCCCTCTCTGAGAGTAAAGCGCCTACGTGCCCGCATTCTGCTCGCCTGCTCTGCCGTGACCTGATGAGATCAGACATCTCCCCCCTCCCGCCCCGCCCTGCCCGACTTCCCGACATACTAGAGTGGCTCGTTTCTGAAGGCCTGAAAGCAGCTTCATCTTAACTTCTGTTTTGACTGGGACGTACGCGNNGGGGGGAGGAACTGCACCACTAAGGCCATTTTTAATCAGCCGCTTCGCTGCAAACGCTGGCCCAAGCAGATGGGAGTCATTACTGAATGGCAAACGTGCTCAATTTACTGCACTGCACTGCCAGCGCTCTGTCCGTCTTCTAAAAGTCCCCTTACGATTATCTTAAGTAGACCGCCGTCTGAATCTGCCCTTTTCTGGGTTACGTTGACATGCTCATCGTCATATGTAATCAACAAGAATTGTACAGTACGCTTAAATAAATCTATCTAAAGTGCTCATTTGGTTCCACACAGCCTTGTTGCATCAGATGTTGGGCTCGTCTGGGTTATGTCATTATTGAATCCTCTCTTCAGCGTCTAGACTGAATTCTAAACACCGTCTGCATCTATAAATAAAAACTCCCTCTGGGCTTTTAAAGGTTTTCTATTTTTTTTTAAAGACAAGACAGGTTTGTTTTAATAATTTTACTTGCTTGGAAGTTGTTCACTACATTTCACTTAATCTTTTCCTCATTTCCCTGCCGGTGCTCCTCATGCATGCTTAATTATCGGTCTGTGGGTATGCTATGTCAAGCCATGGCACAGGCTTTGTATTTACTTACTGTCAAAACAATGAGTGTAATCCCGCTTGAATGAAATCCCGTTCCCCTGCCCCCCCCCCCATTTCATGCCAATGAGATAATTAGTCCCATGTCTCATCTGCATCTGAGCAGGAAAGCCTCTCTGCCCCCCCCAAACCCTCCCAGACTGGCACTGGGCCCTGGGCAGTTTGGGCACCACCGCTGCCCCATTATCTGTCTCTGTCCTAATCAGGATGCTTCAGCTGGCTGCCGCAGTCCACTGTTCACATATCTAACTGTGGTTGTGATCCACTTAAGGAGCTGGTCGTACAGTACATTGCTCTTCCTGTTAAAGGTTTTTTGGAGAGTTTTTCCTCATCTGACTCGAGGGTCTAAGTATAGAGGGTGTCGTACACTGTACAGATCGTAAAGCCCTTGGAGGCAAATTTATGATTTTGGGCAATATAAATAAAACTGACTTCACATGTATGTGAATACACAGCAGACCTGGCTTGTAAAGTTGAGATTAACTGACTACAACATCGCATTTTGCATTTTATACCCCATTGTTATGCATGTGGGCTGCAAGCAATGTTTATTTTCATTATCAGTTATTTTTCCAATGAAGTGATTATCACTTAATCCATAAAATGGCAAAAAATGCTCAAAAGAGTCTGTTTCAGTTTCCCAGAGCCCCGGGACACATCTCCAATTTGCTGCTGTTTTATATTATTGTAAATTGAAAAACTTCAGGTTTTAGACAAAGTCTTCACATCTGAGAAGCTGGAAATGTTTGATTAATCATTTTTGCATGATAAAAGACTTTTGCATCTCTCTCATTTCAAGGACTGTGACTAACAATTCTTTTTTTGATATTGATTAATCTGGCGACCAGAAGGTGATATAATTGTTTGGTCCATAAAATGTTGGAAAATGGTCAAAAATTCCCATCACAAGTTCCCAGAGCTCAGTGACAAGTCTTTTAATTGCTTGTTTTTTTTCTGACCGATCGTCCAAAACCCCAAAATACTCAATTTAAGCAGAAAAAACAATTGAGAATCTGCAACAAGCAAATGTTTGACATGATGACTTAAACAATTTATCAGTTATCTAACTTGTTGTTGATTAGTTTTGTAGAGCTGAAACAATTAGTCGATCAACTGAAGATTTATCACCAATTACTGCGCATTATTTTGATAATCAAGTGATCGTTTTGAGTGTTTGCTGCTAATATTTTTCATATGATGGGCTGGTTTTCATTATTTTTTGACATTTCACTGACTAATCAATAAATTAAGAAAATCAAATCAATGATGAAAATAATTGTTAGTTGCAGCCTTTTTAATTTTGTCAGTTGATTTATTGACTAACTGTTCTGCACTTTTTATCTGAATATTCATCACTTCTCTGCGCTGCACTCAGTATTTCTTCTTTCTTATGACCTTTAAGTCTTTGCTGATGGTGCTGATGCTTCAGCTGCTAACTGGCTGCCTGAATGACAAAAAACTGAATGTGAAACAATATTCAACGACTCTCACTGACGACCTGGAAGACTTGACACACATCAGCCAGTGTCTCAAGGTTCAAGGCCATCATCAGGGTCCTTAAAGAGTGAATGAAAGCTCACACTATATATATGTTTTCCACTGATGTTTTCGTGCCCGCCCTCTGACAGTGCTGCACCTCTAACGCGGATATCTCTTTATTTTTCCTCTCAGAGGCGGCGCTGCACAGCCTCCTGGGAGCTCTGACCAGCGAGACTCAGGACGACCCCACTCAGCACCTGGAGCGGGAGCAGGCGCTGGCCAAGCAGTTCGCCGAGATCCTGCACTTCACGCTGCGCTTTGACGAGCTTAAAGTACGAGCGTCTCTTCCTCCAACATATCCCAAGTGTCAGTTTCTGTGTTTAACCCCCAGAACTCACCTTTTAGATGTCGATATAAACTCTGCACTTTTCTCCTGTGATACAAACCAGACCTCTTAGTCGCCCTACAAACTGCTGATGCCCCCGAATTGATTTTTAGCTCTGTGCAATTTTAGACTGCAGCCAGTGAGCGCATGATTAGCATTTAATTAGAATCCTGATACTGCTCTGCTGTTTATAATACAGTGGATGTCGGTGGAATGGCTAATAAGGGTTACAGCAGGGAAAGAGGGCTGCAAATTGTTGTCGTCCTGAGCCAAGTTCTGCATAATGTGGCAGGTTTTTATAAATGGTGGAGGGAGGAAACTTCAAGAACTTATTTGGCTTGAATTCAGACACAAAATTGCTTATGTGCAACCCAGAAAACACCAGGAATCGAGCGTGGGTGTCGGTCGAATGCCCATTGTCAAAAACATAATTGTGTGAGCACTCATCTGGTTAGACAGGGGGTGAACTGGTTCCCCTACACCCTCGCTCCTTGGATACAAAAACTTAAAAAAACGCCGACACCCCCAGGCGACTTGCTGCAACGTCCCAATTAGTGCCCACTATCCAGGCTGGCAAGATAAAAACATGAAGGTAGGGGGTACAAGGTGGCATGCCAGGCCTATTCATCAATCTTTCACACCCATGCACGGGCTTCTGACCTAGTTAAAGTGTCTGTGCGGCGTGCAGCCCCTCCCCGGCGAAGCAGTCTGTCTCTCCTGGTGCACACAGTGGACACAGACTGAGTACCAGTCTATTGTAGCGGGATTAGCATGCTGCCAGTGCAGCTTTGACTGTGACAGGCTCATACAGGAATGAGGATAATTAGCCACATGATGAGCTCTCACTGGTGGTGACGTTTGAAAGAAACTCTCCGGTTGGCCGGCTTCTGTTTGAGGGGTCAGTTTGGCTTCACGGTGAAACCAGATGATTCATATTTTGTAGGAAGAGGTGTCAAAGAAGTTAACTGACTCCTGTGGCTTTTATCTGAGGCTGTAAGTTTGAATAGTATCAGACAGTAAGCCTACATTTGTCCTCTCTAACCTCGCCTTCTTAATGAGACCCTTTATACCTTTTTGTCAGCTTTATAATTGTTGACCCTCTTGTCACAAACTGTACTGATGCACAGCCCGACTGTAACAGGAAAATAACCAAATTTCTCCTGACAGGATGAGCGGGGATGTGGATGTAAAGGGGGGATGAGTGTCAGAGGATTCAAATCCAGTTCAGCAAATAAAATTGTAATTGTATCTGTGCTCTTTTTATGTCGTTTCCCCCCAAAGCTACGTTTCTGCCTTGTTGGCTAAAGCATTCTGTCACGACGATGGCGTGTTTGATCCGGAGCTGAATGTCCTGCTGCAGGCTGTGCCACCTACAGACATGCAGAGAAACCCTCCCTCTCTGTATTAAGATGTATTTCTGTTGTTTTTTTTGCAGATGACAAATCCGGCCATTCAGAATGACTTCAGCTACTATAGAAGAACCCTGAGCCGAATGCGGATCAACAACGTACCGGTGAGCTCAATATGTCCCTGTCCTCTCTGGGTGGTGAGGATGCTGTAATTAAAAAAAACACGACATTGTTAAAGCGGATATAATCAATGTTTCTATATTAGCAAAGGATCACATGATTGCTTGTGTGTGAAAGAAGTCACTCAGAGAGAGGAATCCACAACGAGACAGAATTATCACCCAGCTCTGCTTTTTACAGTAAAACTCTCACCGCTATCATACTGTTGTTTTCAGCTGCAGCAGGCAGTTGTTTTCAGTGAAAAAGCTCTAAAGATCCTGTGTACACGACCTGCTCAGCTCCAGACAGCAGACAGACACAGTTAGCAACTAGCTGATGAACATAGTGGAGCATTTAGCAGCTAAAGAGCCAGATATTTCCCTCAGGACAGGAGACCAAAAACAGCTAAAGGAGGGTGAATATTGGAGTTAAATTCAATCAAAATGAATTCTAATGTTGCTACTTAACTGGTGGATGTGGAAATAAGCAGCTGTTGGCAAACAAATCACCATATCAACTTAGAAAGGTATAGTATGTCAATATTGAATTTAAAACTCCCTTATCTTCACCAGCTAGTGTCTAACTGTGTCTTGCGTGTGTACAGTGGTCTTTTTAGAGCTTTTTCACTGAAAACAGCTGCCTACTCCAAAACAACGCTATGAGAGCGGTGAGAGTGAACCGAAACAGTTTCAAAGTTCAAAGTCAAAACAAAGTTGTGGATCGGGCAGATGAACAATGAGCTGAAATTCGCTATAAAGCTTCATAAAGCCGAGAGGAGCTGCAGATTCAGCTGGTAATTCTCTGTAGGTTCACATTGTGACAATGTTTTCCATTTTCATTTCATTCTTTTTTTACTATAAAAATATCGATTATAGACACTTTAATGCTGCAGTCGGTAGGATTGACAAAAGAGTGGGCTTTTGAACGAGTACATCTTCCAGGTCCCTCCCCCTCCGTCACCGCTGCACTCCAGCTTGGCTCCAAAGCCCCTCCCTGCTTAGTCCAATTCTGTCTTTTAAGCTTACTTTTCTTCGTTGGTCTTCTTCTGTTTACTTGTCTTTGTCGTGTAAGCTGTTGTTCGGTGATTGTTGGTCCGCCATTGCGTCCGCTCACTGAAGATACGGCGCTTGATGGAGTGAGCGCATGCGCGAGGGAGGGGAGCTGCCCGCAGCGGACACGCCGTCAGACACTCCTCCTGGCTCTGATTGGTTGTTTTGGTTCAGGCACGGTGGATTCTTGCAAATGGCCTTAGGGGCAGCAGGTGGAGCCAGAGGAGCCAGATTTTTATTTTTTTTTATATAACCTGATTATCTGTCTCATGTACTACTGTCAGGTTTTAGCAAATATGACAAAAGTTATTTTTATACAAGTTACCTACTAAAACTTTAAGTGCTTACAAGCCAAAACATTTGGGAACAGCTGGTCTAAGTTATCACTGTGTGTTGTAGCATTTAGATTTTCCTTAATTAGAACTAGTGCACAAAACATACATGCCACGTACTTTTGATCACATTGTTTCCTGTAGTTAATGTGCTGTATGTTTAACAATGAAATATACATTTAGTTGTGCACCATTGCAAACAAAGATACAATAGATTCAGCAGACATGACTAATGAATTTATTTTAATACAAAACTGTTCATTTTAGTGTTCAAGCAGTCTGTAATTTTCTATTCCTTTTAATGTTTCCATGGCGCTGGCCCCGATCAAGTTAAAAAATGTGCGTCATCATGATTCGTCTATACTCAGACCTGATGTTGATCAAAGCCATCGGTTCTCATTAAAATCCCGGCACAGTTCAGACTGCATCAGTAGGACGGCGGGAATGATGAATGAAGTTTGCAGACTGTTGGAGCCCCCGGGAGTCAGGAAGAGTGCGGCAGGAAGCGTCTCGCAACATGAATTCAGAGAGCCCCCACGGGGAGTTTCAGGGAGTTTGAAGCGCAAAGTGTAGGGCAGCAGTGCGTGGCGGCAGAAACTGATCCCAAATCAGTAGCATGGCCCAAACCCTCTAGAGATGAAACCTCTAATTCCAGGTCAATGTGGAGTCGGCACAGCACATGACGCCCTCTGGGATTTTTAAAGACAATAAAACCCCTAACAGTGGTCAGAGTTTCAGAGCTTTATGCTTTTTTTTTTTTTTGCAACAATTGGTGTGTTGCAAAAAAACATTTTCTTAAGCCGGACTCTGGTGTGGTTTATTTGTGGTGTGAAAGCAAAGCAGACCAACAACAGAATTTTCTGCCTGTGTGTCACTTTTTTATGACACGAGGTCCAGTTGCAGTCAATCCCATTAAATCTCCCCTGATCATTATTCATTCGTGAGCTCTTTGGGACATCAGAGAAGATTAAAAAACGTGCATACGGGGCAGTGAAGTGCTGCTCGACTCGCGGTCAGTCACCAGAATTTGATTTCCCCACATGGACCCATGATGACGCAGGATGACGCCACCAAAACTATCCAATCTTTCTCATTAGTGTGGACAAATTAACCAAACCACAGGTGTATAATCGACCTAAAAGTCAGAGACCTGCCGGTGCAGCTTCAACCACAAATAATAGATTTAAGTGCCATAAAGAGGAAGCAGCTCGCTCAATACTATTCAAATGTTACAGGATGTTTCCTGTATTGATTGCTGACGGTAGCTTTGGAGAAATGAAATTCAAGGACTCATTCACTCTCCTCATATCATGCATGCTGCACTTCACCAGATATACATCTTTATTCAGCTTCTTCAAGGACATCCAAAAGATACTTTGGCGTAGGCGATGGGGAGATTTCAGCGTTCCCGTGTGTGCAGGATGAGCTAAAACTGCTCTTAGTTTTGACCATCTGACAGGAGGTTTTATTCTCCAAACCAGAATGTGCCATTAGGCAAATGGGCCCAGACAAGTTGTCGTTAGGACCTGTCACTGCTGAAAGGCGCTCCGGCTGCCGTCCTCCCTCGTAGCTTCGTCTCACACCGTAGCAGCAGCAGCAGCAGCAGCAATTTAGTCACCGCTCAGACAACTGAATCATTCAGACATCCGAGATGAAACACATCTGTCCCCGCGGTAAAAAAAGTCTTTGAGCTCATATGCCATCGTTTGTAGAAACATGAATTGGTTTGAAATTTTGGGACGATTATTCACATTCTGTCAGTGTTCTCATAAAATAAATAAATAAAGGCAGGAAAAAGTTCTTATTATTTAAATATGCAGACAAATTTAGAACAGGCTGTTCAAGAGACACCTTGTTCTTTGTTACCCGCCAGGTGTTTTCAGTGTCTCGTTCAGTCTGAAACTATAAAGCAGCAGGATGTGTTCGTCAGCTGGGAAGCCGGGAGGAGCAGCAAGGCTGGATGATACGGTTTACATCAGTATTCAGTTATGACTTTATTTAATGAAACGGCTTTTATGTGCACCATCACAATCTGTTGGAGCTGCATGACAATGATGCCAAACTAAACTTCGAGTATTTATGGATAGCGTTTTTATGTTTCATGCATCCTGAAGAGGTTTCAGATAAAATTAGCTCATTATATATTTTAATAACATAATTGCTTCACAATATCATCACTGTAAAGAGCAGACCACACCACCAGCTGTTTTAAAGCCCTATATATACACACACACACAAATCGATGCACACAGACTCTGAGAGATGATGATGTGTGTCAGTATGTGTTCTCAGGCTCATTTTTGTAATCTTTATTGACAGCAATTCAAATCAAACAAATCTCCTACTTTCTATATATGAGGTAGTCACAGGAGTACATGAGGTCAGGGGTCCAGAACAATGCCTGTTCAACACACCAACCTAATTAAAAGTTTATAGGCTGTCCATAACAATAAACACATTCAACAAGACTGCATGGTGGCTTGACTTAGTGGGAGGAATGAGCCTTGAACCTGTGCACAAAAGGTGTCATTGGACAAGCAGCTGCAGTACGAACACACAGGTTTACCGCTGGACTACATTTCTCTTTTAATTCTCGGCTGTCTTTCTCAACTCTCCTTTTCTTTGCAAAGCTTGAGAACAACGTCTTGCTGCTAGAATTAGCGATAACATTTGCTCGTCACTGACTGATAACGATATTACGCCTCTTGTGAAAGAAGCTGGCGAGGGGTGACGCCCACAGTCTGCAACTCATGTCACATGCTGCACTCACTGAAACAGAAGTCAAGATACAGACTGGTCTGGATTGATCATCGGTTCAGTCCACATCTGGAGCTTGGTCCGGACTTAAAGAAGCCCGGTTCTATATGTTTATGAACATGTCACAACATGGGCCAACCAATAAATAAAATCAATGATATTTTCTTCCTGTATGCTTCTCACAGAGTGTACTTATTTAGGATGTATATATTTAGATATTAGTTATTGCTTATTTAGAGTCCCTATGAGCTCCAGGGTCTCTGTTCTGCAACTGACCTTTGACCTGAAGAGATGCAGGAAATAAATGAAATTTACCATAAAATGTCATTTTTAACGATTTTCAGGCGGAGGGTGAGAATGAAGTCAACAATGAACTGGCCAATCGGATATCTCTGTTCTACGCCGACGCCACGCCCATGCTGAAAACATTAAGTGACGGCACGACAAAGTTTGTATCGGAGGTGAGACTGATGAGAGAGAGCAGCGAACACTTTGAACAGAGATGTGAAAGCATTTTCTCACTCCTGTTTGTTTTTCTGTCTTTTTGCAGAACAAGAACCTGCCCATCGAGAACACGACGGACTGCTTAAGCACGATGGCGAGCGTGTGTAAAGTCATGCTGGAAACACCGTGAGTAACTTCTTGCACTGTTGGAGCCGCTTCAGTTCTCGCTCTTTGCGTTCGCGCGTCTAATCCCCGCTTCGTGTCCTTTCAGGGAGTACCGCAGCCGGTTCACCAGTGAGGAGACGGTGTCTTTCTGCCTCCGGGTGATGGTCGGGGTCATCATCCTGTACGACTACGTCCATCCTGTAGGAGCTTTTGCAAAGTCGTCCAAAATCGACGTGAGTACCGCTCCACTTCACTATCCCACTTCACGGCTTTCTGCATGAAGCTAACAGCCTGTTTCTCGTACGCAGATGAAAGGCTGCATCAAAGTCCTCAAAGACCAGCCTCCGAACAGCGTCGAAGGCCTCCTCAACGCTCTCAGGTGAGCTCATGTTGAAATCAAATTGTGTTTTCCTCCTACAGCCCAGCATGTAATGTGATTATAGCTGCAGTCTGGCAGCACTTTCATTGAGAAGGAGACGGCTGCTCAAGCTGTGAGTTGAATGATATTTGTGCCACAGACAGAGCTCTCGGTTTATTTCGCTCCCCGTCAGCACAGTGACTCATTCTCTGCTCAGTCCGGCGGGGATTCGTTTGGCTGCGAGGCCTCTGCGCTCGATCCGGGTTGGGTGTCGAAAGCCTCTCCAGCGAGGCCGATTACATCTGACACCTCGTCCCCTTACAGTCTCCCAAATCTTAACCCGCCTCGCCTGACGCTCGCAGCTGCTCGAGCTGACGGGGCCGTTTCTGTGATGACCTCGCATCTGTATCTCTCTCTCTCTCTCTGAACCGCGGCCCGAGGCAGACTGGCGCTGCCCGGTCATATGAGGTCACTCGCATGCAAAACACGCCAGATTTTCTTTCAATGGTCGCTGATCATATTTCCATTTTATGCTACATTATACTTCTACTCCACTACATTTATCTGACAACTGTAGTTACTTTTCGGTTAAGATTATACACAAAAATCATATAAGATTATAAAATACATTGATATAGATTTATCCAGTGTTATACAACGTTTTTGGTTTGTGCAAAAAAGCAGTGTCTAGTTGAGGCCCCTTGTCACGTTTCAGATGTCTAAGAGTTGTTAGCAGTTACATCAAAAGGTGATTAGATCAGATTATTTTATTTAACTAATAGTTCTTAGCCCAAAGACGTTAAATTATCCGATATAAAAAAAAAAATAGATTAGAAAACAGAGAAAAAAGAATACAAATTTGTGTAGCAGAACTTTTCATCTCCCATTAATCGTCTCACGACCTCTCAGATTTATCTTTTGACCCTTTGGAGGGGCTCGACCCCCAGGTTGGGAACACCAAACCAAACTAACTGTGTTTGAAGTAGTTAAAACTAGCTCTTAGAGCTGCAACGATTAATCAATTCATTCATTAATCAATCAACAGAAAATTAATCTGCAACTATTTTGATGATTGAATAATCATTTTAGCCATTTTTTTTAAAACAAAAATGTCAATTATTTGCTGTTTGCAGCTTCTCAAATGTGAGGATTTTAATCTTTTCTTTGTCAAACATGACAGAAAACTGAATATCTTTTTGGATTTTGGACTGTTGATGAGACAAAAGACATTTCAGACGTCATCTTGTGCATTTTTCACAACTTTCTGACATTTTATAGACAAAAACGATTATCAATTAATTGAAGAAATAATCAACGATAATGAAAATAAATTAGCTGCAGCCCCATTAGCTCCACCTCGAGCAGCTACAACAGTAAAATGCTGCTCACACATAATGTGATTATATAGCAATATATCAGCTACTGGGAACTTTTACTTTTTTATAATGGAGTATTTTTACATTGTTGTTTTGGTACTTTTACTTCAGTAAAGGATCTGAACACTCTCTCTCACCTGCAGGTACACAACCAAGCATCTGAATGATGAATCAACCAACAAGACTATCAAGAGCATGCTGCAGTAGGACTGAGCTGCTGCTACAACTGCTTGCCTCACACCCTGCTGGGGGGGAGACGCCACTCTCCTGACTGATGTCGGTGCACAGAATGTTTTTGGTTTTTTTTTTGCTTTTATTTTTATTTTATAATGGAAAAAAAGAGCTACAGCTCCGCCCTCTTTTATAATGCAAAATGCTACTGCCATTATGAACGTCTTTTTCTGTGCCAAAAAGATGTTGCTGAGATGTAATGTTTTCGATAAAAGGCCATGCGACAATGGCAGCTAACGAAAGCATTGTGGATCCTCTGGTGTTTTTAAACATGTCTTGTTTTTCCCTATACAAGGGACGGGAGTGCTTTGACTTGAAAATTTAAAAGAGAGATATATAGAGAAGTATATATTATTTTTGTTTGATTCGTTATTTAATATTACATCCTCTGCATGATGAAAATTATGTCTTTTCCTTCTATTTAAAAAACTAATGGTTCAGTTTAATTTGTCTGCTCTATTGTGCATTATTAAATGTTTTGTTATTGAAATGGTACTTGTCGAAATGAGATTTAAGAGTACTGTTTTTATATTTTTTATAGGTTTTGATTTGTGCATATGTCTTTTTTTTCATAGTTGTGTTGTATTTTTCATTTGAAAACTTTAAACTGTGATGTGTGCAAAATCAAATTAAAATTGGGAGTGTGTACTGTAAATGGACAGTATGTTGTGGCTGGAGAAATTAAAAGGAGAACTCTTGTTTTCTACAACCCGCCTTGTCAGGTTTGATGTCTTATCTCATATCGGCGTCTCTGGATGGCTGAGAGGAAGTTTATAGCAAAGGTTTGGCTTTTTTCTCATGTGAAAAGCAGTGAGGTGCATGTTCTCATGCTCGACCACGAGACAGAGGGTGAGGTTTTAGATCTCAAGGTTTGATTAAAAAGACAATGACACACACAGAGGCGGTGTATTTTCTTTGTTTCTTGTTCACTCATGTCTGTACGATTAAATATGGAGCAACTGCCAGCAGCTGGTTAGCTTAGCTTTTAGAGGTGTAAGTTATCAATCAGTTTGCTCCTTCAAATCATTTTGTTTAGATCATTTTAAAGAAATTGGTGCATTTTTCTCCCTAAACTAAGCAAATGCATCTCCGTTCAAGTGCACTTCAGTAAGTGAACGCATCGCTGTTCCTTTGGCTGCGACGTACGTTCAGTGTGTTGCCAGTTCAAGCTGTTCTGTTCAGTTAAAGCGGCTATAATTGATATTTTTGCTGTAACAAAGTATGGAATGATAATGTGAAAACAATGTGAAAGGGGTCACTCGTAGTGATGAACCTACAGAGAATTATCACCTGAATCTGCAGCTCCCCTCGGCTTTACAGAGCTTTTTAGTGAGTTTCAGCTCATTGTTTAGCTGTTCGGACCCACCCGTTTACTGTTTTGGTTCACTCTCACTGCTCACATAGCAGCTGTTTCCAGCAAAAAAGCTCTAAAAACCCATTGTACACTACCTGCTCAGCACCAAACAACACACAGACACTGTTAGCGACTAGCTGGTGAACATAGTGGAGCATTTAGAAGCTAAAGAGCCAAATATTTCCCTCGGGAGTTGGTGGAGACCAAAAACAGAGCTAAAAGAGAGAGAATATTGGACTCACATTCGTCAGGTAGACACAACAAGACTCCAAATGAATGCTAATGTTGCTCCATAACTGCTGGATGTGTAGATAAGCAACTGTTTGTTCAACATATCAACTTAAAAGGTGATGATATGTCAGTGTTGTGTTCACATCTTGTTTCCGCTCCGTTACTTCAGGTTTAAGTTTGTTGATATCTCTTTTCTTATCTACTTTATGTTGTGTAGTTTGGATGTGAGCTGTGTGTTTTGGCCATGATTGACTGTATTAGTCATTGTTGGATCTGTGAGTCATGGCTGATAACGGTTTGATGTGTTGGTCACAGTTGTTGTTGTTCTAGCTGAGTCCAATCAGTGTTTCCAACACTCCCGGTGTTTGGGTGCTAGTTTGGAACAGTTATTGAAAGATGCCTTTTTAAAACCAAATTCACCTCGTACCCATAACTTTGACAATGCGCTATTTGACAGTTTTTGACTTCTTAATCTACCTGTAGAAAAAAAGACCCGCAATGCACATTCCTGTTACTGGTTTCGGGGTATTATACTGCTTGACGGTGGAGATACAGTAATGTGCCGGCAAAAGCAGGAAAGAAGACTTAGAGCAAGTAAACATGGATGTAAACATTTTATGATTTTAAAATGTTTTATGAGGAGCGAAATGCATTTGGCACGTTTGTTAGACCTCAAGGATACACACGATGCGTTTTGGTAAGAAATGTTAAATATAAATGTAATTTACGTTTGTTTACTGGAAAACTCTGCAGGACTCCTGTAAGGCACCCACAGTAAATCCTAAATTACTGCGATACAGACGCACAGTCTGAACACAGTACTGCACACGATTTTGCGTATATTTGATGTGGCTTTGTATTGTTCTTTTGTTTACACTATATGCCAATGATGGCACATTATAATTAAAGAGATAATCATAACTTAAGAACAATGGAAATAGTGGTGACACAGACAAAAAGAGTTATTGTGGTAAAAGACCTCCCGAGGGAATATACAGTAAGGATTCGCTTTGATTGGTCAATTAACTTGCGGATATCTAATGAAAACAACATAAACAATTGTGATATTTTTGTCCAGTTGCACCGGGTCATGCACTGATAGTACACACAGATACAGCCAGAGTTAGAATTTGAATGAACCACATTACTTGATATATTATAAGATGAGATCAATTTTGGCCGGGAGCAGCACCGGATACTCATCATAAACACCTTGGCTGTCTGTCCCTTCAGAGATTTGTTTTGACTCAAATCCACATACTCAGCTGTAGGAAAAACCCTCCACCACACCCTGCATCTTCAGCATAGAAGACATATAACTGCACACACACACACTCACACACACTTTCTCCAATAACAACTGACAGTGAAGGACTTCCTTTATCTGTCTGTCTCCTGTTTATTCCCCAAAGGGCTATTCCGCTCCACTCCCCGTCCCAGCCCACTCCACAGAGGAATGCAGATGTCGGAAAGACTCATTACACACACACACTCACACACACACACACACACACTTTCTTGTGCACGTACACCACAGCCACGTACGTACACACACACATTTTTCATGTCTCACTGAGACACACACAGTCGGTTTCACAGCTGACTCACAGTTTGTTGTTCTGGGTTGTGCTGGAGCGATATTGTCAGGGAGATGACCGTGGAAATTTTCCCTAGTGGAAAAACGCAGTGAGCAGTAAAGGCAGTTCCATGCCTTTACAAGGGAGAACCCCAGTTTTCCGCTCTGCTCTGCTTTTTCCGCTCCTAGTTTTTGATTCTAGGTCAGGCCACACTTTTTATAAGGTCAACAGGGGCACTTTTTGCTGGATGACAGGAGTAGTCACACACTGCGCTGCAAGCAAGGCTGCTCTAGGAGTAGGGAACAGTTTAATTTGGATTACAGTACGTTTTGTGGGTGGCCTCTGACCCAGACATTAGTACCATGCTCTGTCCTCTGACCTACTCCAGGGAAGTGATCCATCACTGTGACACTCAGCAGGACAACCTGTTTACTATCAATAAGCTGCGTGTTATGCAGTATAAAAGCCACAAGGACAACATAGGATGCTCCTCTCCCACAGTCAAAAACAAAACACTTCTTTGATTTGGCTACTGAGATTGAGAGCAGAATCTTAAAGGGTGCACACGGTGATATTAACTTATTGCATTAGCATCAGGCTGCTCAGTTGTGAGTGAGAATGCAACTAAAGTTAAGGTTTCCCACTGCTAAGTGGTAAAATGCTGCTTACTTCCCTCCAGGTGCAGCTAAATTTTAATGTGACACCAAAGTTTTCTTGTAAACAAACAAAACTTTTATATACATTCAGTGTTTCTCACCATAATGCATTGTGTGTGTCCTTGAGGCCTGACAAATGTGTTAAATGCATTCCTGTCCTCATAAAATACTTGTTAAGCCAATTTTTAAAAATATTTTCAACCGTTCATCATTTGCATCCATGTTTGGTAGCTTGCAGTCTTCTTCTTCCTTGTCTTTGCTGGTGTCTTTGCATGGCCAACTGTTGGTCAGCAGAATAACTAGAAACCAGTGGCAGGAATGTGTATCATGTTGCCTGCATGTTGCATGTGTGTGTGTCCTCGTGCACATGCACAAAACAAACAAATTGGGGACCCACTCACAAACACATTGCTCCATAGCGCTAATAGTGTTCAATAACTGCACAGGGTAAGTCGTGGCTACAATCCAGAAAAACACCAAAACTCTCACAACCAAATTATTGGGAACAACTGCAGAACAAACACAGAAACCAGTTTAAAAATGCTTTTTACTCGTTCACACCCTAAGGGTGCTTTCACACCTAAGTTGTTTGATCCGTTTTAATCGAACCCTGGAGCGTTTCGTCGGATAGTCTGGTTCGTTTGAGGTGGTGTGAAAGCTCATTCGAACGTTGGTGCGGACCAAACAACCGAACTCTGGTCCGCCTGAAAATGTGGGTCTCGGTTCGTTTCCAAGTGCACCAGAGTTCGGTTCGCCACAGGTGAGAACGCGGTCCGACCCAAATATAGGAAGTGAACCAAAAAACAGTACATTGTGGATGATAACTTTCAAATCCATAATTTATTATGACCATACCTTGCTTGTTGTCTGTGTAACAAGGACAACACATCATAATCCCTCTCTTTCATGAGGGCCCGCCTTCTCCTTCGGTACTGTCTCACTCGTCTCATTCACAGAATGAAATGTTCAACAGCTCGCTGTCTTGACAGCTGCTCGTATTGTTCGCCTTCTTGTAAAGCATTTGATCGATGGAAACACCAAAGCAAAACCAGAAAACCCAAGACATAAATTTGGTGTTGCTCCATTATTTATGAGATCAGGAAGTGTCGGTGAGTTTCACTCAGATATTTTGTCCAATAGACGAGCGACCGTGTCGACCGCGTGACATTTGTTTACAGTGTTTGGTGCGATTGACAAAGTTACAGTGTGAACGCGAACCGAACCAAATGAAAAATGCAACAATGTTGCAACTTCACCCCCGAATCGCACCGACACCACCGAACTACAGGTGTGAAAGCGCCCTAAATTGATACTTGGCTGTACTGAACTGACCTTATGATTTAGCTTCAAGCACTACCAGCATCCCGCTTGTCCTCAAGTTTAGTAGAAGTTGAGTCATGACTTGTGGGAGTAAACAGATACAGAAATTAGCACGATGGGTAAACAGCTAAAGAGATCAACTTGTGGTAGTCGCGTCATGATTTGATGTGCCTTTAGGCTATCTTGCTTCACATCAGATTTTCTCTGAGCAATGCTGACACTGTGATTGTTGAGTCACCTGATAATCAAACGATTCAGAAGTCTGAAACCAGGCTTGAAAAGTGCACCAGCTTATCCTAATACTGTCTTTGAAATCTATTTTCTGTGCGCAGTAATCTATAAAACATACATCTTCCTCGACTTCACTTCTTCACAGTAGACATCTTAGATCTTTATACTTATTTGGTTGATTTTAGTTTACTAGGTGAAGGACAATTGCGGCAAATTACTTGTAAGCCAGTGCAGATTTTCATGTTTGTGCTAGCTAAACGGCTCAGCTGTAGCAGACTCCACCCATCTGGTTTTCCCAGCGGGCCGAAACAAGTGCTTGGATTTAATTAAGACTCCTGCATGACCAAGAACAGGCTCGCACATGCAAGTACTAATGGAGAACCCCATCAACACATAGCACAGTGTTGTGTCTGACCTCCTCGCTAACCCCAGCCCAACATTACCATGTTTGAAGCCAGTGATGCTAATGGCCTAATCCGGAGGAATGCTGCAGCGTCTCTGGGGACGATCTGTTTACAGGCGCACTGGACATCCATGTATGCTGCAGTCCCTCCGAATCCATCTCTGTCTCTTTATATGTGTGTGTGATTCTGTATTAACATAGTAGTTGTCTGTCCACGTGCATGTTTATACAATTTTTCACACGTATGGGTTGAAGCTGCACATACGCCATGAACCAGGAAATGCAGCACAGTGCAGCTGTATTGTTAATTTCTGTGTCAGTATATTATATATTACATTTGTGTATTGACACATGGAGATGAAGCTTACTGAAAGAAATATTTTCTCACTTCCAAATCGTGTATATTTAGTTTGGCACTAACACAAATTTGAACACCTATTTTGTTGTTTAATATCTGCTTTTAACCATCTTGTTTTTTAACACTGCATGTTTAAAAAAACAAACTTTTACATATTCAGCAGCCTCTGCTTTTACTCTAATAATCTCGTAATGTTAACACATGTAAACAGAGACACACAGAGTGACTTAGCCATAGGCAGTAATTACAACACAACCTGTCTTTATGTTTTTATAGGTTTACTGTATAAGTGGTAGCTTGTTGCTGCACACTGAGCTTTAGTTTATGAGTGTTTGGAGGGAACACACTCACACACACACACACACACACACACACACGCATGTTGCTTATTGTGGGATTTGAAGAGTACAGTATGTGTCTGCACACCCAGACTAACTTTTTCCAAACTCTGGTTCTTCCTGCCTCACTGTATGAACAACCCATAAATGCACACACACATTAACCCACACAAACTTGCTGCTAACCTTTGGCCATTGTTTTGAGAATATTTGGATACATGTATGTACACTCACGCATTACTGTTACCCATGGGAACCTGGGTTTGAACTTCCAGCAAGACTTGCCCTGCCCTCTCTCCGGATACGGGCTAAACTTCACCATGGTTACGCTCTTGCCATGGTTACTCTTCCCAAACGTTGCTGTGGCTCTGTTCTCTCACCATGGTTACTCATAAACCCTCCCAGCGCCGTTTGATCCCAGCAGATCTGCTCTCTCAGAGAAACATTTCGCTGTTGGCTTGGCGTCCTCGCAACCTGTCTGTGCCGTCTTTACTGGACTCATTTCAAGAGTCTGATTGGTCAAAGACACGTTCCAACTGTGCTGAGGTCCTGCACAGTACGGCCAGTTCTGCTTTCTCTTCTTTTTTTCTTATTCATGTTGACTACTTTAAAGAAAACTTTTCAGACATTACACATATGTCTGCAGCCCTGGTTTAAAACCATGAACCCTTAATGTGCGACTCTGACTGTTTCTTTGACATTGTCGCTGTGTTGTTTAGTAAAAGTTTATCTCTGGATTCCTGCTTTAGTGGAAATCTTCTGAAAGGTTCTGAAATCTTAAAAGTTTTGGGGTGATGATACATGTGCTCTGAAAGATTTTATTTTATTCTTTTTTTAAATTTTGTTTGCTGCCTTCGCCAAAGTATTTAATATCATATTTGTTGATATTTAGAGACTTAAAAGAAAAAGACCCAAAACTTGGATGATTACAACAGTTAGAATTGCTGGCTTTTTAAAAAATAGCAAATTAATAATAAACATTAGCTGAAAACTGCCAAGCAAAAAGCTGTAGGAAGCAATTTAATCTCTGATCATGTCTGAGCCGTGTTTTTCTGAGTTATCACGTTGTATTTATTGCAGTCGAGTGCAGTTGCAGTATATCAGCGAAGCCTTAGAGTCCATAACTTCTGTGGCTTCTAGATGTCATAACAATGTTAAAGTAGCCAACGGTGTTTATGCATGTGGTAATGTTTATAAAGCTGCGGTTCTGTTCTGCAGGAATATCACTTCACACTGGTAATGGCTTATCTAAAACATGTGTGTGCAATAGAGAATAAAACCTTATGTAATCTCGGTATATTCAGACAACGTCACCTAGGTGTGCTTCATATACTGTACATACATTTATACCTGGAAACAAAGTGTTTTAATCATTGGCTGCTGTAGCGAATGTGCATTTTTACATCCAGGGTTTTTAACTTTACCTATACCTATCCACTATTTTTGCTTTTGTTAATCACTCATTATTGTTGTGAATGAGTACTTTCTGCTATGTTGAATGAGGTATCTTGATTTTTTTTTTATGAAGGCTACTTTTTTAGGAGTTTTCTTTTCTTCCATGTTCCCCCCGGTATCTAAACACTTGATCAGCTGCAGATGGGTCTGGTTACATCAGTTCTCAAGAAACACACAAACACACTACTGAACGGTAGATGGAGATGATGAATGTTTTCTGAACGTTTCCTTACTTGAGGATATTAAGCAACACACACACACACACACACTCTCAGAGATACAACAGCACAGTGTCGGAGTTGTCGGGAGTCACAGAGACTCCTTTCTGTTGGAGGGAACGCCTCTGTTTATTCTCCTTTCCTCAGCCATGCATCAGGCTAAATGAGTCTCTTTGTGTGTTTATTTTCTCAGCCTTTCAGGGGTTGTGTTTGGAGGGCTTTGTTGTTTATGGGACATGATGTGCTTTTGTAAAAAACGCATGTATGAAAAGTATAGCTGTTTGTGTGTGTGTGTGTGTGTGTGTGTGCACGTAGTCTTAGGGGCATGGAGGGAGTGCACCGAAATGCCTCAAGCATTTTCCACAATGACTGTTTTTCCAGTGTATTATACAGCTGCTCAGACAATAATGCCCTATTGTATTCTGTATGTATGTGTGTGTGTTTATGTTTTTGTGTGTGTGTGTGTGTGTGTATATATGTGCAGGTACAATGGCTCTCTGCCCAACGGGGACCGAGGCCGACGTAAAAGCCGTTTTGCACTTTGTAAGAGACCGAAGGCAAATGGGGTGAAACCCAGCACAGTCCACGTCGCCTGCTCTCCGCAGGCAGCCAAGGTGAAACACACACACACACACACATACACACACATACAGAAACACACAATACAGTATCAGTTAGTCATCCCAGGGATCACAAACCTGCAGTCATCGAAACCCTACACATCTGTAGTTTCAGTCCTTTTCGTCTTGTGTTCATACATATTAAAAACATGCGCAATGATAAACAAATACAAATATATAGAAATATATAGAAAATAGCGTTATTTTTTCCTTCTCTTAACAAAAGGTCGTCTTTGTAGGTGCATGATTTTGTTCGCCCGACAACATCAAATAAAACACACCCAGTTCAGTGGATTTGGCCTGCGTTGCTCCACCAAAGGCTTTTGTGAAATTCTGTTTGCTTTTTCTTCTGCAATATTAAAGCACCAGACACACACACACACACACACACCTCATCAACAAGACAGGAAAAGGACAGAGTTCAGCAAAGCGTCCCTGAGTTAGTAGAAAAAGGAAAACGAGCAGGTACAAGGCTCTGTCGAGGTTTAAAAGGTATTTGAACAGTGGTTTTTACACAGCGTTTAACTGGAACACGCTGAAGGGTTTATAAGAGAAACGAATGTGAGCGGTCCAGTGGAAGGAAACGGAGCGTTTTCTAGCCTGGGGAGTCCTGGGAAGCACATGTTCGTGTGTTTCCATCGTCTGTTATAAGGCCGCCCAGAAATCCTCCAAAATCTGTTAAATGAACAGGGGATTGTACGGCGTGTGTGTGAGAGGACCTTTGCTTTTTTTGGTTTAACATCTGCACTTTGTGGATTCTCTGTGGACGCACACTTTTGTACTCTCACTCACACACACACACACTCACACACACAGGCCAGGCTTTTAGCTGCAGTAATTTAAAGAGTCTGGAAGAGTGATTGTCCTTCTCTGTCCTTTGGGTGGTCCTGACTGACCGAGAACATGTTGAGGCTGTGTTAAGTCCAGCTAGTGACTACATAACTGAACTCTTCACCCACCCCCACCCTTCCTATGTGTATCTATTGTTCTCTGTAAGGATCAGTGAGCAGATGTCAGAGGTGTTTTTGCTATAAAGCATGTTCAGGTTCGCTCCTCGTGTATATTTAAAGTGAAGGGTTTGATTTGAGAGCATCTAAAGGTCTTTACTTTTGTCTCTTTATCTCCTCTGTATTCATCTGTCCTTTCATCCCTCTGTCCCATCAGGCCATAAGCAACAAAGACCAGCACAGCATCTCTTACACTCTGTCTCGAGTCCAGACGGTGGTGGTGGAGTACACCCATGACAGCAATACAGACATGTTCCAGGTAACAAGCCTCAGCTTTTACCACCAGGACTGGAGTTTTACAGCCAGTTACAGACCTTATTTTTTCCACTTCACTCATGCACTCACGCATACAGCTTAAAAAGGGGTTAGTAATACAGTTAGAAAAAATAATATAGCAACATCAAAATTCATACTCCTTGTTGGAATCATAACTCATAACTCATCATAAATCATGATACACATATTTTTAGATTCACTTTGACTTACACTTCTGATCTCCGGTTTAAAACCATGAAAGACACTCTTTGTAACTCCAGAGCTTGCCTGAGAATCCTCACGTTTTTAAGTTTTCTTCAGCATCAAAGTAATCCAGTGGTACATCCATGGATGAACTGCAAACAGGAAGTGCTAATAGCTAAATAGGCGAACTTAGTAGTACCGGTTTGCCAAAATGTAAACAAATATAGTTAACTGACTCCATGGAAACATTATACTTCCTATTAACATCCGCCAAACCCCTCAAATTGTGAGAACTGTGCTTCATGGAGGGGAGGTTGTGGGGTAGAGTAGACAGGGGGTGTTGGCTGTGTGTGTTTGCCTCAAAGGGGGCCAGACTTTAAAGAACTGCTGTGTTAGAGTGCAGGTGATTCGATTTTTATTGTTAATCATTAATAATTTAAATGTTAGCATATGTTATAGATATTAAAAAGATGTTGATACACATTATGCTATACAAAATGATTTTCTGTTACTCAAATAGATGTGAAAACATTCATCTGATTGTCTTGACTGTCTTGAATAGTCTTCCTCTCTAATATTTGGTATTGGTCTTATCTGTTTGGAGTGAAAACACAAAGACACAAAAATCATTAAGCTGAGGTTCATGAAGTTCATTCTTGACTGTGGAAACAGCAGTTGAAAAAACCACAGCAGTGTCCTTTTAGTAGCTGTCAATGGAGCTTTCCATCATATCACATGGTATTGAAATGGGATGTGTACTGATTTCATTGTGTTTTAAGTAATAAAACAAGTGTTCAACATGTAATATCAACGATACATCATTCATCTTAGTCAGGCATGGACAAAAGGTTTTGTTCCTGGATTATAAACGTTGTTCACAGAGCATTTTTCAAAATGTATCTCCAAAGTCGTCCTGTTCTCTGCTTGATAATAGCATTAAAACTTTGGGAGGCCGTCCTGTACAGTGATTATGGCACAGTGGTGATGCAGGTAGCTGTCAGGGGCAGCAAAGTACCCATCATCATAGTGCAGAATGTCCTCAAGGTTATTATAGGATTTATGGAAGTTAGAAATGCATGTGAACCAGCTGAAAACTTCAAGGTGATCTACCTGCACGCAGTTTAAAAAAAGAAAGCATAAAATGTTTGATAAAGAATAGCAAATGTTCCTCGCTATATCTACGAGTTAAGCTGCCAGTATTCCTTCAAATTCCTTCTCAATGTTGTACCATGCGTCTTTTGTCATTATCCATATTGTACATATTCTGCATTCATTATTTTTAATGACTTTTGTCTCTATTTTTTCTGTTGTTATTCTCTATTCCAGATAGTTTCCCCAGAGGGAACTGATTATTATATTATCTCATAGCTGGAATGCATTGTTGACTAATCTTGATATCTTGTCTGAAACATTTCCATCTCTCTTCACCAGATCGGTCGATCGACAGAGAGTCCCATAGACTTTGTGGTGACGGACACGGTGGCAGGAAGCCAGAGTAACGCAGACACCCAGTCGGTCCAGAGCACCATCTCCCGCTTCGCCTGCCGCATCAAGTGCCAGCGCACGCCGCCTTACACCGCACGCATCTACGCCGCAGGCTTCGACTCCTCCAAGAACATCTTCCTAGGGGTGAGCTGTGTTACGTCTGGTGCTTCAGACACGAGTAGGCGAGTGTGAGAGAGTAAAAGGCAGAAAGATGAAAGGACAAAGCACCAGAGAACTACAAGGAAATGTGACAGAAAAATAAATATGTACACCCAAATAAGTCAAGAATGAAGAGTGTTGCTGTTGAGTTCAGATGTTTGGGTTGAGTGCTGAGAGAGTTGGCCAAGTCTCAGTATAAATAACAATATATGAATGACAATATAACTTCTGAACGATAGACAACTGAGTGACAAATAATATGTGATACTGGTATTACAGATGTTTGATTCAGAACTGCATAATGAACATTTGAATTGTCCTGAAACGTCCTGATCACACCTTCCCATGTCTTCGTTTTCCTCAGGAGAAGGCTGCTAAGTGGAAGACGTCTGATGGTCAGATGGACGGGCTGACCACCAACGGCGTGCTGGTGATGCACCCTCGAAACGGCTTCACCCAGGACTCCAAACCGGGCGTCTGGAGGGAGATCTCAGTCTGTGGCAACGTCTTCACCCTGCGGGAGACCCGCTCTGCACAGCAGCGGGGAAAGATGGTGAGAAAAGATGCAAAGCACGTAGCACCATATCCACTGAGCATGCAAACAGCTTCCTTTTTACACATCCAGCTATTACGGAGAAACATTATCATTCATTTAGAGTCGTGTGTCTGTCCACCTGACGAAGTCCATTATTCACTCTCTTTTAGCTCTGTGTTTGGTCTCCACCAACTCCTGAGGGAAATATCTCTTTAGTGGCTAAATGCTCCTCTATGTTCACCAGCTAGCCGCTAACTGTGTTTGTCTGCTGTTTGCGACTGGGCAGGTAGTGTACAGTCGGTTTTCAGAGCTTTTTTGCTTGAAACAGCTGCTATGAGAGTGAACTCATCACTATAAGCGACCCTTTTCACATTTTTTTCACATTTAATACATTAAAGCAAGCTGGCTGTTGGTGCAGGAGTTGGACATCAGTACAGACTAGGCAGCTTGTCGTCATGGACAAAGTGCCAACTGGATGACCTGATTTCTCAAATTCAAAAGAAACTGTGGTTAAGCGACTGCCTCTTCAACAAAAAAAATCTTTCTTCCTTTCTCATTTATTCCCTCACTCTCTCTGACTCACGCACCAACTCTGTCACTCAGGCAGCAGGAGGTCGGTCAGAGCTTAACATCACCAGGAGGTTATCGGGATGCCGTCTCCATGGCAACAGGTCCGGCTGTCAGAGCTGTGTGTAACAGGACCTTGTAAGGGGATCCTCCAACTGACGTCAGAGCCTCCCAGCCAATCATGACACTCCCGCTGTCTCGTCAGTGTGGCCACCTGTGTGGCATTTGTCTGATTGGATTTAGGTTGTTGGTGGTGTGTTTAATTAGGTCTTTTTCTCCTCTGTTCCTCTCCTCTCCACGTTGCCTCCCACAACGTACACATCATCAACCGCGACCACACAGTCAGCACGTCCACTGTTCTAACATTAGGCCTTCTCTTTATCTGGTGTCCCACCTGTTTTCAAGTCTCTCCAGCGCAGCACAAATGAACTCCCTTATCTCCACCTGCCCTTTACCATCCAGAGAGTTAACCGCGTGTGCATTATCCACCACCATAGAAACCACTCATTATTTCACAGTTGATTGACAATTTAGATAGTCGGCTATGAGAAAGCACCTATTTTCATTATGTACAGTGAGAGAACATGATGGGGTTTAATGAGGTGGAGACCACTCAGTGGAGTCTTTCTGGGTGATGGTGATGCTGTCACAGAGATCATTTTTCAAATTTTTAGAGACGTTTTGAAGGATTATGTTGTAGGTACTATCGTGCAGATGTAGAAAGAAAAACTAGCATCAAATTGGCAATTATTGACAAGTTTTACTTGCAGATGGAAAAATACAGTCTTTGGTCCAACTAAATTGCATTTTTTTTGTCTGCTCTGTAAATCAGATGCCTTTGTGTCTCTGTGTTCTCTTTTGAGAAAAACAAAACAAAAGGGAGAAATATTTTACATTTATTTGGTGTCATGATGGCGCCCCCTGTTTTCACATTAATCAATTGTAGTACCTTTAGTTCTCCATCTACGTTGATGGAGAACTTCATTTTAAACCGTATTTGCATAAAGCAGTAACGTCAGCGTTCAATCGTAGGCAGACTGTCTGTCAGACAGCAGCCTGCTACACAACACAAGAGCCACAGACTTTGAACAACAACCACATTTGCTTTCCTGCTAAAGTCTTCTTCTCACCTAACTTACAAACATGAACACGCGGCTTGTCCTGCACCTTGGCTTGCTGAACGAGCGACCAAACAAATATTCACCGGGAAAAGGGCACTGCTAATGTCAATTTGCAGGCTAGAAAGCTAATTAGCTGCTCAGCTGCAGCACATTAAACATCATGTGAACGTACCTGCAAATGTCACTTTGGTCTGGTTAGATACTGGTGTGGTGCTTACTCTTCAATACCACCAACAACACGCTTCCTGTCCATGACGTGTCTTGTCTCTCGTTCCCTGCCGGAGCTCAGCCTGCCGGTGGCTGTCAATCATAGACGCCGACACAGCCCTCCAGCCGGCTGAGAGGAAAAAGAGCATTTTTTCTCCTTTTAATAATAAAAACTATTAACAGTACATTCAAAGAACACATTTATTGCAAAACAGGATGAATAAATATGTTGGTCTTAAACAATATAGAGTAATTTTAGGCAAACCTCTTTCAGCTTTGTAATCTAGTGTATTGCTCCCTCCCCTCAATGCCTTTGCCAAGCACACAGCTCTTTAATGGGATAAATGTCCTGCGTTAGTGAAGGTTAACAGCTGAAGGACTTTCTGATTGAATAGGTATGAAAAAAGTCGTCTCAGCAAGTTTGCCAAAAAGCTATCTGGACTAGCTTATGTGTGTGTACCTCAGGTGAGGTGTGCTGTTGAATGAATTTGGGGCTTATAAATCCTTTATTTCGCCTCATCCTTAGATTGCTTTTAAAAAATATCCAGGATTAGAAAAACATGACATCAACCGAGAGAAAACGATGTAGGCTAAAAATAATAATCTGTTTTAGAGAATGTTGTTTTTACTCTAAAGCAGTAAACACCAGGTGATATTCAGTAGTTATTGTGAGGTAAAGATGAATCATGTGCAGGTTCGTTTCAGTTTTTGGACAGTCTCACTTGGCCTTGCCAGCAGGGCAGCTGGTTGCCCTTCTGCAGTTGGACACAAGGTTGAAGCCAGCGTAATTAGGAATATCTTACAGTGCAGTACACACACACACACACACACACACACAGTGGTTTCTGTGGGGGCTGTTTTGAAGTATAATAAATGAGCAGAGTTCAGTGTCTGAGCTCTTGCTGTGTTTAATAAAAGCTTTTGTGCTGATAAATGATTCGATTCTGTGTAATTAAATTATAACTGTGTGTCGAGGGCGAGGGTGTGTGGAAGTCTACATGGATCGAATCGACCCAGAGGTCATTAAACTTGAGTGTGGTTATTTATTGATCAGACAAACAACTTTTCATATTGTCATCTTTGTGTTGATGTGGCGGGAAGGTTAGTGATCAGAGGAGCAGCCTCGTGACCCAACAGCAGGGAAAATGTGAGCAGGGGGGGAAAACAACAACAACAACTATTACCCTCGAGCGAGACACTGAACTGTTACCCGTTACAGTTGAGCGACTTGTTGGCCAACAGTAGAAAGACTGTGGTTTTACTGGGCAGATGTGAACGCATGTGAAACGAAGCATCACTGACATAAAGAGCACACATGCGCCGAGCGAAGCTTCCCGGGATAAATGAAGGTTAAAAAGTGTCACCAGGAGGGACACGTCAACAGAAATGTGTTTGCCCCGAGACACACAGTGACCTCCACACCAGCATTAGTATGAGTGATCTCGCCAGAGACCCCGGGAGATGCTCCTCCCCTCATCTGTGTATCACTTTTTAAAAATAGTTTATGCTTTCTCCTTTTTGTCCCTCCCTGTCGTCCTCTGGTTATCTAAACGTGGAATTTCCCTCTGTCTTATCCGACTGAGCCGAGTGCTTCCTCAAGACTGTGGTTTACTAAATTTTCCAGCAGCTTTCTTTCCTACACCCCCCCGTCGTTGTGTTTTCAATTTCCTCCTGTCATGTTGCCTCCAGCTGTCAGTCCCCCACCTCCTCCCTGAATCACACATCTGTCTGA
The DNA here is from genome assembly GCA_003416845.1 of Oplegnathus fasciatus. NCBI lineage: Eukaryota > Metazoa > Chordata > Actinopteri > Centrarchiformes > Oplegnathidae > Oplegnathus > Oplegnathus fasciatus. The sequence goes on along the minus strand of NTHP01000018.1, from coordinate 597,969 downwards.
GGGAGAAATGGAAATGAAAAAGTGTCACACTGCCACCTACTGTGCTCACATGAGTACTACAAAACCTCAGTGCTCTCTGTTTGAAGCGGGCAGCCATCATCCATCCATCCATTCATTCTCTAAACTCCTTATTCTGTTCAGTGTCATGGGGGGGTTTGGTGCCTATCCCAGCATGCACTGGGTGCGAGGTGTGGCAGGGTACACACAGGACAGGTCACTAGTCCATCACAGTGGCTGGAATCAGTACAAAATAAGTAAAAAAAACAAAACAAGTAGGAATATTTGGAAAACCCTGACAGAAATGAAAAATCACCTGCTTTTGTGCGTTTTATATCATTTTGAAGTGAATATTTTGGGGTTTTTGACTGTTGGACAAAACAAGACATTTGAAGACTTCACTTTGGACTCTCTGAACTTTTGATGGGCATTTCTCATTATTTTGTGGACTTTTCATAAACTAAACGATTAATCAAAGTGATAATCTGTGAGACAATAATCTAAAATAATCTTTAGTTGCATCTATATTATTGTCATCTTACAAGGCTACATTCACCCAAATACTTGAGTTCCCATTTGTAGTATTTTGACAAAAATAAGGCTGAAATAAACGAATAAACTGAAAAATCTGTGTATGTATTATGGTTATTTTAAGCCACTGCTCCAGGCTGTGTGGGTCGGGAAATGTCTCAACAACTATTACTGTAGATGGATTGTTTTGAAGTTTTATCGAACATCATCATGAGGTTTACATTTTTCTGGTTGTTGTTGTGAAATGTTCAGACATTCACGCTCTCAGGGCTGTACCATTGGGGAAACAAACGTCATGTCATCAGTATTTTCTCTGGGAATTTGACCCGAAGTGCACTTTACATTTTATAATTAAAAGTTACACATGATGCTTTTTGAGATGCAGTGAAAGAAATACATAAATGAATAAACCATTTAAATAATTTTCCAACCAGCGGTCGTTCCTGGTGGAGTAGAGGAAACTCAGAAATGAGCTTTTAGACTATCAAGTGGAGAAACTCAAATTAATACTAAAAATCACAAACCTATGATAGAACAGATGAATGAATTAGGTGTGGAAAAGTATACAGATTTCTTGTTTAAAATGATCTGTGGGTGGAGAGGCTACAGCCCCAACATCTGGCGCCAGTTCAGAATGTGCTTCTTCATCTGTATTTAGTATTTTTATACTACTGTCATCTGTAGCAGCTCATCTCTATGACCTCTCTGTTCCAGGTGGAGACTGAGAGTCAGGAGCTGGTTGACGGCTCTCTCATCGACCTTTGCGGCGCGACCTTGCTGTGGCGCACTGCTGAAGGCCTGTCACGCACTCCCACCCTGAAACACCTGGAGGCGCTGCGGCAGGAGATCAACGCGGCCCGCCCGCAGTGTCCCGTGGGCTTCAACACGCTGGCCTTCCCCTCCATGCGTCGCAAGGACACGCCGGACGAGAAGCAGCCCTGGGTTTACCTCCAGTGTGGCCACGTGCACGGTTACCACAACTGGGGCAACCACCGCGAGGAGAGGGAGGGCCGGGAGGGCCGGCTCAGGGAGTGTCCCATGTGCCGAGCTAAAGGGCCGTACGTGCCGCTGTGGTTGGGCTGCGAGGCGGGGTTTTATGTAGACGCCGCCCCGCCCACTCACGCCTTTAACCCCTGCGGCCATGTTTGTTCAGAGAAGACGGCGGCCTTCTGGAGTCAGATCCCGCTGCCGCACGGCACGCACACCTTCCACGCCGCCTGCCCCTTCTGTGCCCAACAGCTGACTGGTGAGCAGGGCTACGTCAGACTCATCTTCCAGGGACCCCTCGACTAGCAGGGGCAACTTCCCAGCATCCTTTGGGCGAGGCAGAGCGGGGGGGTTTTTTTGTTTGGACGCTGACCGTGCGTTGAACACTGGGGGCTACCCAGATTTGTTTTCTTTCCTCTGCAGTTAAAATATAAACTTTTTTCTGGACTTTTTGTCTCTTTCTCATATTTAAGTGACCTTTGTATTGCTTTTTCATGAATGACAACAAAGATTTCTATATTTTCATGTGAAACCAGAGACACAAAAACCAAACAAAGAACACTGCTGGGTAAACCTTTTGTTTGTTTCTCGGAAAGAACTTTCAACAACAGTATTTTTCAGAAGTACTAACATACCGTAGCGCAAACATACGGTGTTTATTCATGTTTATTGTTGCAATATACATCTGTGTACATCTCTTAGAGCTAATTTAAACAAAGATGTTTATTTATGGCCCGGAACCATCGCTTCATCCTTTATCTGTCAGATGTGTCTAACTTCAATACTATTTAGCATTTTAATTTGAAAATACAGTATATTGTTAATCAGATATAAAGTTCTAGGTGTGTTCTGAGGGTTTCGTTCTGTGTCTTTCCCCCATGTTCACCTCTCAGATCTGTTTGTCGTATTTATACACCCCGTCCTCTGGCGTGCTCTCACTTTGTGTGTTAACCCCTCAGTTATACTTCTCTCTCATTAGGCATCACCACGGCCTTTTCACATTCAAAGCAATAGATTTGGAAACGGAAACCTCCTACAGCATTATGGGAAACAGAGTCTTCTAGGCTAGTCTGCGCGACGCTCAGACAGCCTTCGTGACTGCTCCCTCCCTTTAAAGTCCGAGTGAGTCCGTTTCTGTGGGTGAGTGAATCTTTTCTGATCACAGGTGTTAGCCATGATACCGCAGATATGTAGCTAATGTCACACACACACACACACACACACACACACACACACACACACACACTAACCAGACCTGGTCAAATACTCATATTAAAAGTGGAAAGGAACTAATGGTACAAAAATACAGATGTTATTAAAATGACAAAAAGTGCTGCAGCAGACCAGTGTGATGTTTTGGGGCTCACCTGCACAGTTACAGCAAGATAATTATTTCTTCCAGATACAGTATTCTGATCAGTATTAATCTCAGCATTGAGCTGAGAAATAAATAATAATCACTTTTGGCATCTTACAACAACATCCTGTTTAAATGAACTCTCCCTCCAGCCAGTATTGTAAGATGCTGATAATGACGCGCGTTTTATTTTTAAAAACGCTGATTTCAGGCATGATTGTAAATGCTAGTTGTGTTTTGTTGAGCCATATTGAGTGAGAAAGGGGGTTCTTGAGGCAGGTGAAGGGAGTCATTCACCTGAACTGTAACAGTGCAGGAAGTCGCATCCATCTGAAACATCAAGCAAACAACAAAACATTTAAGGAACTGTAGCTGTTTGACTCAGGTCTGATACACACAAACACGCACGGCTTCAGGCTGCTAAACTCTCTGTATGGATGTGTGTGTGTGTGTGTGTGTACTCATCAGGGCTTCATGTTAATTTGTGCTTTCCAAACAGTGTGTTGAAGTCGTCCCCGTCGAGCTCTACAATGTGAGTACAAAATATCAGGACTGCGTGTTCTTTCTTTTATTTGTTGTAGGCTGAAAACTATGAAGGGATCTGTTATGTTTATGTATTCTAATGGCTTTCTAAGAACGGTCACGAGGGCTAAACCATTGTTTTTATCGCAAAATTACAACTTTATATTGACACGTTGCCGCCAACCAATCAATTTGTGATAAATTTGTGTATCTTGTTTAAAACTATGTAGACCACAAATAAAGGTCTGCACTTTAATTAAACATTAATTCTGTGAGGTCGTCTGTTTGATTNACGATTAATCGTTTTTATATCAAATTCGCACTGATTTTTAATCACAGGAGCTATGATTTTATTATTTATTTTTTAATATATTTTTATTGACTTTACTAGAAAGTCATTAGAAAGATGACATGATGGGGAACGACATGTAACAAAGGTCTCCGATGAGACGCGAACCAGAGACGTTGCAGTTCATGGTCGGTGCCTCGACCCCGTAAACCTCCAGAGAGCACCGGACTATGATTTTAATTGTAACTAATAATTCTCTAATAATAACTCTAATAATTATGTAGGATTTTTCCTGCTATAATAAACGAGATAAATACTGTGATAGTACTCGGTACATGCGTATCTTGTTTAAAACTATGTATGCACCAAATAAAGGAGTTTAACAATCACAATATCAATCGCAGTATTGGTCAGAAACATTTCAGTTAGATATTTTCCTCAAATCTTTCAGCTCTCAAAATCCATTTTTTTGTTTTTGGAAGACAAAAACAGACAATACGATGAAGTATTTATAATTTTTTCATGATAAATTTTGTATTGATTTACGAAAAAGCACCATTTCCCACCGCTCCCAGTGGTGACCAGACCCCCCCAATACTCACCACAAGATCTCCAAATAATTACATGTATATTGTGAATGTCACAGTGACGCAGTGATTGAACTCATACAGCATTTCTCAAATGCACAAAAGATATTAGATGTTAAAAGTAATCTGAGACAGAAACAGAAATATTGATAAGTAATACTCGAATTCCATCTAAGTTTTTCAGCAACATGAACCAGAAGTGAGAAAAATGGAAATCAAGCACCTACATCGCAAATTGACAAACTGGGCAAACTCCATCTGCTGAAGAAGATGATGTGATATGATGGAAAGCTCGAGAACAGCTACTGAATGGACCTTATGGTTCGATTGTTATGTCAGCTACTGTTGTGACTGCAGACACCATATTTAATGCAAAAAATGACCAAAATTATAAAGTATTCATCTGCCCACACCTCTACAATAACACACACAGACTGAACGAATAACAAGAAGACATGAAGTCCTGATATTTTGCACATTAAGTGAAAGCACAAATTCTTCCAGACCGCTGCTGCGTCCACACAACACAACACATCCTGCAGCGTCACTGTGCAGACGTAAGAACGAGACACACACTTGAACTGTAGAAACTTCCCAACAGTGAAGCAGCTTCACTGATCAGTCACTTCCAAACACACACAGAGCTTCTGAAGGTTATCAGTAGTGTGTGTGTGTGTGTGTGTGTGAGTGTGAGAGAGAGAGAGAGATTGTAATTTATGTGTTAATGATGATTGTATGTGTGCAGTTTCCAGTTTGTGTATCTGTCCACAGATAGGTCTCCATAAGCAGATCACTTTCATCGCCCCAGTGCTCGGACTGCAACACACTAACTCACCTCAGGGAGAAAAACAATGACCTGTGTCACACACACACACACACACACACACACACACACACACACACACACACACACACTGCTATGGTCTTCTGAGGATACCTCAAAAGTAAAAAGTCTATTCTGGATTTAAAGTTTTGTGTCTCCTTCACCCAGTTTTGTTTCATGGACTCTCTCTGTGGATAAAGTGTGTGAGTTAAGGGCTTCACTCTGTCTCTGTACTGTTATCTCAACCCCGTCTTTACACAAACACACGTCCGTCAGTCCGTCCCGCCTCCCTCCACCCGCTCTTCTTCTTCTTCTTCTCCTCCTGTCCGGAGTCTCCTTGTGCTTGTAAAGGCGAAAGCAAAGAATGTTTCCAGCAAACACTTTTTTGTAACAACTTTAAACAATAAAGTGTAAAAGTGACACATTTCGCTGTGTGCTGGGTTTTATTTGCGACAATTAGCTGATCTAAAAAAAAATCAACTCAGCAACTATCGTCTTACATTATAGTGACGTTATATATATATATATATATATATATATATATATATATATATATATATATATATACAATAATAATAATAGGATATAGTGTTATAGCAGAGGACGTTTTAATGAAAATATAAATAATACATTCCAAAAGGACATCACCACAAACTACAGCCTCAAAGACAAACATTAGTTGGTGAAAAGTTACTCAGTACATTTACTTAAGTAACATATTTAAGTACAGATTTGGGGTATTTGTACTTTTCTTGAGTATTTCTATTTCATGCTACTTTATATTTCTGCTCTTACTTTACTTAAGTACAAGTAACAATACAACAGTTTAAAAATACTCAATTATAAGTAAAGTCCTGCAAGTACTCAAGTATCGGTATTATTTTCTTCAAGTATCAAAAAAATAAGTTCATTCATTCTGCAGTAAAACAGCCACTGTGACTGATATATTATCATATATGACATTATTGGATTATTACTGATGCATCAATGTGTAAACAGTATTTTACTGTTGTAGCTACTTCAGTCCAGTGGTTTCAAACCTAAGGTTCGGACCCCTCCAAAGGGTCACCGGATAAATCTGTCTTTACAGTAAAAATAACCCATATTATAATATAAAACTCTGAAAAGGACCAGTCTGCATAAGAAGTATTTTTACTTTTGATACTTTAAGTAGGTTTTGCCGAACTCTTACTGAAGTATAATTTTGAATGCAGGACTTTTACCTATACTGGAGTATTTTTACTGAAGTAAACTATCTGTATTAGACCTGCGACAATTAGCTGATCTAAAAAAAAATCAACTCAGCAACTATCGTCTTACATTATAGTGACGTAAATATTTATATATATTATATTTATATATAACAGAGGTGGGGTAATTAACCAGACGTACATTTGCCAAAACAACCAGTTAGTCTTCACTCAACAGCAAAACAAATACACCCCGCTGCTTCAAACTCGCTTAGGAGATATTCTCTGAATTTGAAAAAAACTGTTTTGGATTAGAATCGTAGACTACATCTTTACGTCTTTTCTCTTGTAAAAACCTGTGGCTGCTCACTACAACTGCAATTCTCACAAACCACCAAGTACCAGAGGGTGTTTTCCAGCCTCAGGGGGCAGTAATGAGCCCATTACAGCTTGGCGCACCAAAATGAGGCACAGAAGACACCACACTAGAAAACTTACTTGAAATGAGAAAGACTTTTATTGTAGGGATACACAATATGACACACTTGAGTGCCACTGGACTGCCTTCCTGATCTGGATTAGGTTGTTGATGAATGATTGTGGGTGTACAGACACAACAGACACATATGCTCATTATATCATATTGCACTTTATTCAGCTCTGAGGCAGAGCTGGGCTGGGCTGAGACCTCATCACTGTCACAGATCAACACTTATTGCTTTCAGGCTTCCGGTCCGCGCGTGTCGGACCCATCTCAAGTATTCTCACACTGAAACTTTGTGTACGTGTTTTAAAAATGTCTGTGAGTGTAAACCAACACTGCAGAGAGTATTGCACCTCCTGTCTTGCTTTGTGTGGAGCATTAACGCTGGATGGATGGACAGAGGCGACAGGAGAGATTTGACACCGTAATGGAGGCATGAGGTTTCACACAACATTAAGGTCAAAATGTGAGCAAACGTACTGAATAAAAACAAAAATAATGCACAACATTGTTGATATTTTTCATCATCTACATTACAAATAAAGGCCTTTACTTTGAAAAGATATAACTTCATTTGTTACATATAGTTTCATGGTGAGCGTGCCTGGATATGGATCATTACAGTCTTCATCCAGGGATATCATGAGAAAGCTCAAGGGCACCAAACAGACAGAGGCTAGTTTCTCCTCTATGGCACAAACTTCTGGGAGCTTTTCAGTGAAGACGAGGTTAGCCTGGACACTGGAGGTGTAAATATACCCAGTGGAAGTACAGTTAATCTACACTAAATCACAACTGCTCTGGAAGGAAGTTAACAGTTTATTTCTTAGCACAAACTCTACTTCAGACTTGGTTTGGTTCCACAAATCAAAATGTATTAATTGGATTCTCCGATTTTGGTGATTTTGATGTTTTAACTTAAAGCTGCTCGATCAAATGACTACTTTATGTGACAGGTGTCGCTCTCCGGAGCGTTTTAGTGCCTTTCAGCTTTTCGTTTTTGTTTTCCGGCCCACTACTTTAATGTTTTGGTTCACAACACACAGACAAAAGTCAAGTTTCACAAGGAAAATTCTAATTAATCCGCGTTTCCATCCACTACTGGCACTATTTCTCCAGTTGGTTGCCGTTAAACATTACAGAAGAAGAGGGCACAACGACATTACATAATCAAAAGAGCGGAGAAAAAAACAATGTGGAAATAAGACATTTATGTTTGTTTCATGTGTTAATTAGAGGAATGTTACAGTCTCCTCATCGCTCCACACAGATCTGATGTTTTCGCCTCTTCAGTGGAAACTTTAGTGAAGTCCCATGCTGCATGAACGTCATGATTTATTCACCGAGTCTGTTTCATTTCGCTTTTAATCAATACACCAATATTTCCACCTCAGGCAAGCGTAAAAACTTTTTGCAACATTTAGACTTTTTTTTTTTTAAATTCCACTTGCGCAAATAGAAAATGCATAAAAAGGGGTGGATGGAAACGCACTTAAAGTTAACGACTAGCTATTGAAAGCCGCTTAAGAGCCAGATGTTTCCCTCAGGAGGTGATTGACACCAAAACAGAGCTAAAAAGAGAGCGAATACTGGATTTCAATTCGTCAGGTGGACCGAAACACGTCTCCAAATGAATGATAAAGTTGCTCTGTGTCTCCCAGATGTGTAAATAGGCCATTTTTTGCGAACACATTTGCCATCTAAACTGAAAAGGTGACAATGTGTCAATGCTGTGTTGCCCCAAAGTGGCCCAAAAAAATAATTAATGCAGTTTTTGCCCTGTGACTGGTGACCTGTGAGTTGGGACGCGCTCCTGCCACTGGTATAGATCAATGGATAAATTACCGAAATGTAACCACACATTATTTCAGTTATTTCTTTCAGTCGAACATATCCTGTCACAGCTGAATTGTGGAACCATGTTGGGTCTTTGTGCTTGAAATAAAACATCAAAACTCTTCCATAACTTCTCCCAAGACGTCACTTCTCTATATAAGTACACTATGTGATTGCATTAGCAGTGCTGTAAGAGCACACTGAGGATGAAGATGATGAGAAAATCATCCAGTTTGTCTTCTATTAGCATCCCTACTTATATTATTATAGTATATTATAGTATAGTAGAATTATAGTATCCCATCTATTTAGTCTACTTTGGCAGGTTTTATTTTCTGGCCACGAGTCAAAATCACTACAGTTAAAGTAATAATAAGTAATAATAAAAAATATTTTTTCTATCTTTCTCTCAGGTCATTGTTTCAAGTGACAGCTATGAGTTGCTCATTATTAATACTATTTAATGTTTATGCAATATAATCAACAGCCTGTAGAGGGCAGCGTATCCAAGCTACAAGCACTCCCAACCATCAACTGCAGAGAAGCACTGCACATGCAATCACACACAGCCTTTAGGGAAAAAACACTTCCTTTCACAATCTGTTGGTGTCGGGTAAACATGACAAACAGGTCACATGACTGGGATAAAGCCAACTAGGTCACATGATGAGGGTGCGTTATGTGTGTGTATGTGTGTGTATGTGTGTGTGTGGAAAAGGCGTTAGTGGTCCATGATGCGGAGGTTGCCGGATACGATTTTGTTTTCCAGCATGGAGCCAGCAGGAATATCAATCCGATCTCCGTGGTTGGCGATGATGATGACGGTGCCCTGCGGGGAGGAAGAGCGATGAGTTTAGTTTATGTTTCTCAGAGATAGAGAAGACGGCGGGCTTTAATTAAAGCGATAAATCAGTGACAGCCACCTGCCAGCAGGCCCAGTTATTTTCAAAGACACTGAAAGCTTCTGTCCACGTCCTTAAAATGTGCCACATGACCTGAGAGTGGAAACCAGATTAAAATCTCTCAGGATTAAAGAGAAAGGTCAGCGAAATTTAAAGATTCATCTCTGCAGCTCTGCACCTCGGGCTGCTCCGAGTGTCTCTTCGCACTTCATCTCTACCACGTGAATGAGTATGGAAGCTAAAAAAGCTGCAAGTCAGACATCACTCGAGGCCTTTTTAATACCCACAGTGCATCTGCAGCATCTTGTACCATCAGTGTGGCACCAGAATAAATAATGCAGTGGTCTTTCTGGGTTATCACGCTCTACCGAAGAGACCTCTGCACATTTAGAGCAAATACAAATTTAATTTCATGGCTAAGCACCATTTATGGCCTCGAAACCTTTTTTTAAAACCAATTTTACGGCGATATTGGCTTTTGATACAACAGAACACTTTCCTCATTTTATTTCCAGTAAAACTCCATTCGAGTCACGATGTTTACCTTGAGTGAAACGTTTTTCCCGAAGGTGACGTCTCCAGACACCGTCAGGTGGTCCAGCTCCAGCATGTCAGGGATGCTCTCGAAGCGGGTCACGTACTCCTGAACCTGAACACAGACGGATGTAAGAGGAGTCTTCTCAGGATCTATTTAAAATCATTTCAGCCGTTTGTTTTGGTAAAGCATTTAAACCCACTGAATCCCAATTATTCCAACGTCATACTGACATCTGGAAAATTGAATTTTGAAGTGTAATCATTTAGTATCATGTAATTATTTAGCACTGTCTGAGATAATTACCATAATTAAATGAGAACTGTGCCATCCAATTGGATTGGATGGGAAATCAGTTGGATTTAGAGGGAACTGTTGTAACGTACAGTAGAGACTTGTTGAAGGGAGAGAGGCGGCAATAGAAAAATGAAGCCAAAGATCTTTATCGTCTTCAGTAAAGCCAAAAAACAAATTTGGGCCCAAAAACACAGGAAATAAATACATAAATGAATAAAGTAAATAAATGACTTATTTGCACATTTATTTACAGATTTGTTTGCAGTGTCACTTTTTGGGGCCATCAAACTGAAACTACCCGCAAGGCTCAAGAGGAGAAGGAGAAAGTGGAACATTTCTTTTATATTTTATTTTTTTGTGAATTGCGTTGACTAAACTTTTAATTTATGTTGTTTAGTTTTACGAGTGAACTTCCCACACAGTCCAATATAAGGACGGCAAACTTCAAAAACAGTGACCAAACGCACAGCTGTTATCTGTATTTACATGTTACTGTTACCTTGGTGAAGGAGCTGCCCAGCTTGACGTGCGGCGTCGTTGGGAACTCTCTCTTGGGGCTCATGGTGAGAGAGCCGGCCGACAGGCTGTACAGGTTGGACATGACCAGCAGCAGGTCCGAGGTGGTCTTGACGGGCAGGAAGCGGCTACGAGGTACGTTGATGCCCAGGGCGTTGTCGAAGCATTTGATGGCGGCGCCGACCGCCGTCTCCAGCTGGATGACGTTGTGCCCGCCGTCAAGTGTCTGATAACAAACAAAGAAAGAGGAGACATGTTGTTTGTTGTGGACTTGGTTCTTTAAAATGTTTCTGTTTTTTAAGAAGTGTTCTGATTTTATATCGCCAAGAAGATGTTACTGTTCTCTGTTTTTCTCTCTCACTGCATTAATGAACCACAACAAAACAAACACAAACCACAATTCTACAAAAAGCTGAATTAATATTTAGGTCAATTTCAATTTTACATAAGAAAAGCTGAATCATGTTGTTACACTGCTGTGTTCTTTTTCTTTAGTTATCATACACACACTGCAAATCTTGTACATGTACAATCTGCTTTGGCAATAATGTTCTTTACTGCACGGTCATGCCAATAAAACTACTTTGAATCTGAAGTTCTTATGCAGCAGCTTCTTTATCTAAAACATCTGTTATTCACTGTGAGCACAAATACCTGTCTCAGCTGTGATATAACAACGTAATAATGTGACGATCTGGGTTTCAGGTAGAACTATCAGAAGGAGTTATGTAACATTCACCAGTTCATGGACGCTTTTACCTTCAGTGCCTCTCAGTACCAGGAGTGCACACAGTTTCAACACGTATGGTGCTACAGTTCTGTAAAATACGAGAGGAGCCCCTCTAACTCTGCAGGTTTAGTGCCACACTCTTACCTAGATGGAACCACACACTTATGTAAAGCCACACAGCGCTCCACAGTTATCACCAGTTACATAACACTCGCTATGTCACGGTGTGCGATTCTGTAGCCAAGGGCTGGAAAATTACATCTAGAGGCCAAGAAAGCAATAATCAGGAATGAGGCTGGGGTTCAGCGGTGAATTTATTACGCTGGTTGCAGATCTGCATACCCTGAGGCGGTGCTTCTCCACTGAGGGGGGGTGGGAGGGGAGCAGAGGCACAGCGTTGTGCCTCTGAGTGAGCACAACCAAAATAACATCAAGTCACATCAAGTCAGATTTGTTTGCTGCACTGCTTTTAACAGGACCGCTCTGTCACCAACAGCTTTGGAGGGCAATAAAGGATAAACATGTGCAGCAGAGACATGGAGCCTTAAAATGATGCTTGAACAAATCAAAAAAGATTAAATTGAACTGATTAAGCATTTACTCCAACCTTTCCTTCATGTTAATCCAAGAAGCTCAATCTTTGCTGCCTCATTTTTCTTCTAATTTCTTTGAATGACTCTATTAAAAAGAAATGTGTGTGAAAATTGACTGTATGCAAACGTGAGTTGCGCGAGAGCCAGACAGACGAGCTCAGAAAGCAAAGGAGAATGAGAGGCAGCTTTAAATTTTAAGTCGCAGAAGTGGCCTCTGAAGTAAAACATTTGTGAGAGAAATAAAATTTTAATATTCGTCTTTGTCTCTCTTATGCCATCGCACACACAAACACACTCTCTCCCTCTAAACACAAACACAGCTTAAACTGGAGTCCAAGTAAGGCAGATGAGCCACCAGAGAGGTGACCAGAAAACTGGATTGGTTTGAAGCTCCTTTTCTCTCCTTTGTATGCAAAAACCTCACATGACAACAAGCGGCTCAGAGAGTCGAGCGGTGCAGAACGGCAGGAACACAGAGAGGCTTTAAAATACGGGTTTCCGGCTCGGATTTTTTTTTTCTTTTTAGCGAGATATGATTTATTCAGAAGTGGTGGTCTCTGTGGAGAAGAGTGGCGCACATATCTCTCTGCTCTGCTATTCACAGCTATGTTTTCTAACGCGACTGGATGGCCGCGGTAAAAACAGGACAGATGATATCATTCTGAGAGGCTGGCTGGTTATTGAAAGTGAATTGTTTCATCTATTGCACACTCAGACATCCTGGTGAAGTCCCTCTTTGAATTGGTCCCCTCAAGGCTTCAGGCTCAAACATGGATGATCCAACAGCGGACTATTACAAGGACAGTTATGAGTCGTTTCACCCTGATGGGCTCCATAATTTACTGGAAGGGAATGAAGAGGAAGAAACATAAAGACTAGAGGAGCACAATTCAGGACACCGATTCAATATTACTCTGAGTGAGGAGAAAAGCTGGTGTACTCGGTCGGTGCATGAAGTATAATTCATCTGCAGTTGTTCACGTTGTGTAATGAAAAATGTCAGTTTAGGGGGTATTGCTTAATTTCATCGAAAATCGACCAAGGAAGTGGAGAGCCAGAAACAGAGACAGCTCGCCCTCAAAGTCAAAGTTGCGCGCCTTGAAGCGTGTTGGCTGCAGCGGTCAATTTAAGGAGAGGAGAGCTAAACTAAATCAATAAACAAATCGCCTAAATAATGAACATAATCCATAACTGTTATACAGTCATATTTCTGCCACTTTCCCACAACTGATTGTGAAGAAATTGCCAATTGGCGTGAACACGGGAATTATTATAGAGTGCTGTGATTCGTGTAATGATTCATTTATATATTCATCAACTTATTTATTTGATGAAGGCTATTTAATCTGTTACTTTGGGTGAACGTTAAAGGCGACATGTAGTGNGAGTCTGACTGGTAGAAAGAGTTCAATCACCTTGAAGTTTCACTTTATTGCTGCTCTGTTGTCGTGACAATAACGCCTCTAAACTATCTGGTTATTTACCGTTCTAATCTAATCTGATCTAATTTTGTCATAAAGTTACTGCACAACTTGCACAACAGCGAAGGATTTTTACATCGGATAGCCAATCAGCTCTTTCCCAGCGAGCAACAGCGCGTTGGTGCCTCTAAGCTAACAGATTATTTACCGTTCGAATCTAATCTGATCTAATTTTGCTCTCATAAAATTATTGCACTACTTAATTTTTCTTTTCATGTGTGCAGCGTATCTGTGTAGCCTACACTAAATCAATTATTTAATTTAACAAGCACGCAGGAATAATAGTGATTATCAATATTTGATACATGACAAATGAGTCTTTATGCTCTGTGAAGTGGTCGATGAAAAAAATATGAGTTAATTCCTCTTGAATACTTTGATAAGTTCTGTACAGATAATGTAAATCCTTTGTGCTGTGACATTAAGTCACATGAATCACTGAAAGAATTCATTTTTGCGCTGACTGAAGCACCAACGCGCTGTTGCTCGCTGGGAAAGAGCTGATTGGCTATCCGATGTAAAAATCCTTCGCTGTTGTGCAAGTTGTGCAGTAACTTTATGACAAAATTAGATCAGATTAGATTAGAACGGTAAATAACCAGATAGTTTAGAGGCGTTATTGTCACGACAACAGAGCNGCCTTTAACGTTCACCCATAGTAACAGATTAAGTAGCCTTCATCAAATAAATAAGTTGATGAATAAAAAAATGAATCATTACACGAATCACAGCACTCTATAATAATTTTCGTCTTCGCGCCAATTGGCAATTTCTTCACGATCAGTTGTGGGAAAGTGGCAGAAATATGACTGTATAACAGTTATGGATTATGTTCATTATTTAGGCGATTTGTTTATTGATTTAGTTTNATGATTCATTTTTTTATTCATCAACTTATTTATTTGATGAAGGCTATTTAATCTGTTACTTTGGGTGAACGTTAAAGGCGACATGTAGTGATGCGACCTGTGATGAGTCTGACTGGTAGAAAGAGTTCAATCACCTTGAAGTTTCACTTTATTGCTGCTCTGTTGTCGTGACAATAACGCCTCTAAGCTAACAGATTATTTACCGTTCGAATCTAATCTGATCTAATTTTGCTCTCATAAAATTATTGCACTACTTAATTTTTCTTTTCATGTGTGCAGCGTATCTGTGTAGCCTACACTAAATCAATTATTTAATTTAACAAGCACG
>NTHP01000018.1:529405-563874 GCA_003416845.1 Oplegnathus fasciatus | reverse complement strand
TCTACAGCAAAAATACAGGAATTGGCCTCACTGTTCCAATACTTTTGGAGGGGTGTGTATACATAAGATAAATAGTTTATAACACATTATTATGTAGTTATAAGCATATATAAGAAGTGTTTATTAATGTGCAGTATTTTTCAACAATTATAACTTCTCCTATAGAGACATTTTTTCTATATTTTTACATATATATCATGTCATTCAGAGGGAGTTTAAGTCGTCGGCAAATACATCAACAAACGCTTAAAAAGACCTTATTTCTGCTCACAGCTGCATTATAACGTGTTATAAACCACTTATTAAATGTTGATATACTGCTTATAAGGACTAAATAAAGTGATTTTTCTGATCTAGGGCAGAACAGTGGAACACAGATCACTGCATTGATCAGTCTTTCGGACTAACTGGCTACACTGTTCACTTCCAACTGATCAGGTCAGATTTACATGTTGAGACATTGTTAACCCTTCTACATTGGTTGCTATGGTAATAGTGTAGGCCTGTGTGTGTATGCTAACTGCACACTTATCAAAAATGAAACCAAAACAGCAATCTGCAACCCAGATTAAGAAATATCTATTCTCTCTCTCTCTCTCCCTCTCCCACAACATTTGCCATGGAGGATTCTGATGTGTTTCATGCATTTTATTTCTTATTACTGTTTCTGTCATCTTAATTTTCGAATGCTTCCAGCTTTTATTTTTCTTTGTACTGTGGCACCAATTCGGTCCCGACCATCTGTAACCCATGTACGGTTTGTTTTATTTAGACCTGCAACAATTACTCGATCGAAAGAAAATCAATCTGAAACTATTCTGATTAATCAAGTAATTTTTCAAGCTAAAATGCCAAACATTTGATGGTTCCAGGTTCAGAAATGTGAGAATTCACTACTTTTCTTGGTCTTACATTATAGTAAATTGAATATTTTGGGGTTTTGAGCTGTTAGTTGCACAAAATAAGACATTTGAAGAGGTTACCTTGTGCTTGTGATGTGCATTTTTCATTGTTTTCTGATGTTTTATAGACCAAGTAATTCATCTATTAATCGAGAAAATAATCAACAGATTAATCAGTAATCAAGCTAGGGGACCAACATCTTGAAACCATTTCTGTATCGGCCGTCTCGTCTCAACACCTGAATACAGCCTCTAAGATACCTGTGTGCATTAAGTGACAATAACTTTTATGATATTCTACAGTGATTTTATTATCAGAATCAGCTTTATTGGCCACGTATATGAACACATACAAAGAACTTGACTCCAGTTTTAGGTTGCTCTCAATGCACACAGTTCCAAGAACAATTTACAGGAAGACCGATAGAAACAGACATACAGCTAAAAACAAGGACAACAAAGCTGAGCAAAGACTGCTGGGAGAAGTTTATGATTATACGCCAGGCTGAGCAGAAGACGCCTGTGTACGTGCAGTCTGCTGTTCCACCGACACCTGCTTCACCTTTGTCATCAGGTTACAGCACCAAGTGCCAAGACAGGATGATGCAAACTTTAGTGGCTACAAGAGAAGTGTTCCTGTCAGGAATGTAACCAGTATTTTGGGCAGGCATACATTTACAACAGTAGGAAGATCTCTCGTGTTATTACAGGACAGAGCAGGTAAATCTAGGTAAATCCAGTGCTCCTTCTGACTGGCTGAGTCAGACCCACATCTTTAAAATACCTGTGACACACACACCTTAATTAATCAGTCAAGAGCAACATTCCTGTCATTGTTAAGATAACTACATGACTAAATACTTTGCAAAGAAATACAGCGAGTGTCAGTTGGACATAATGACATTTGATGCTTACTGTGAAACCACTCGCACAATGGGACAACATATGTTATGAGATATGTTAATACTACTACTACTACTACTACTATTATTACTACTTCATACTTCTAATACTACAATAATATTGGCTAAGCCACATGGTAAATATTCAACAGAGAAATACAAGTTACTATGAAGATATTTTAAAGGGAATTCTTACATTATATTACATCTGAAGGTGTCACCTGAGGCTTTGGGAAATAGTGATGGACTTTTTTCACTATTTTCTGACACTTTGTAGGATAATCGATTAATTGAGAAAAGATGAATTGATCTTCATCTGATGTGGATGAATCGCAGGTAAACACGGTACGATTTATTCGTCTGGTGGCTGATGGATCTCAGTGCTGAACTGAAATTCTACCGCACCACAGCATGTGTTTTTCTACACGTGTTGTTTCTTGTAAAACATGTAAACAGCTTGAATGAAAAAAAACTATATGTAGATATAATAAGGACATAATTAAGGCATACTTTTTAGCACATTATTTACAAACAATAATAGCGAGTATATTATCTGGTGATTGGGGAAGAAATGCCCATAAAAAGAGCTCCATCTCCTTCCGCCTGTGTCTGCTTCACCACTCTTTCATTTCACTCGTCTGCACAACTTGCACAAAAACGGCCAAACTATACCAATTAATTATTGCTGCGGCAGGTCAGTCGGCCTGTCATCTCCACTAGTCGCAGTAGTGAGTGGGCAATCTGTGTCAAAACTGGCTTTATAGACTAAAAAGATGCTGAATAATTAATCTGGGTTTGAATCCTGTGGCTGTCTTTGGCAGTGGCTGTTAGAAAAAGTTAAGTTTACTCTCCTTTCTCCTATTTCCTTTACTCTCACTTGCTGGGATAAGGACGCTGCCAACTTCCCCTCATCTCACACTTACACACTCTCTCAGCCTGTTTCCCCATCTCATTACTGTGTGTGACTGTCATTTTCTATTTCCCTTAATGTTCCCTGTTTCAATACTCGTCTCGCCACTTTCCTCCCCAAAGCTCTAATCTTCTCTCTGCCTCCGTCTCTCTTTATGTAACTCTCAATTTCACTGTAAAGCCTCCTCTTTTCGCACTTCATTCATCTTTTCCTGCTCCTCTCTCCATCTTTAATCTTCACCGTCTCTCTCTTTCTCCAGCTTCGTAAAAATAAATGAGGCGGCCTCAGAATTGGGGAGCGATGCGGTTACAGTACTCCTCACTTGCTACAGACTGAAGAGGAAAAGACAGATCGGGCTTTGTGTTTGTGAGTGTTTGGTTAAAGAGTCCAGTGCTGGGCGAGCAACTGAGGAAGTTTTGTCAATGTTCAGTGAGACAGAAGCAAACATGAACAACAAATGCCATACAGAACATCTCTGGCATGAAACCGGCTGAACCAGTGAGATTTCTTTGGGAAGAATATTTGGACCACAGGTTTTATTTTCCTAACAGGAAGGGGGAACATCCTATAGGGCAACGAATCTTGTTTGTTTTAGTTGGCAGAACAGAAAATTGGGGAATGTCAGGAATTAAAGGTTTCCTTCCTTGAGCACACCTGGAAAACTATTCGTTTCTACAGACCCAGAATTACTTTTATTATTATAGTTTAATGCTTTTATATATATCACGTGATAGCTACTTACATTGAATGCAACAGCATGAATAAACCTCAATGCATTGCTCAGCAGCAGAACCACTCAGGAGCATGACAAATATTAATATAAATACGACACACAGAAAATTAATAGATTTTTTTGATGTTTAATTCTTAAGACAATAGGTACCGCTTTCTGATAAGGAACCCTTTATAAAGGGTTCATTAGTTGTAACTACAAACTTTATTTAATGGTTAATACATCATTTAATGCTCTACAGATCAGCTACAAGCCATTAATAAGAGCACATTTTGGGTTGCCAGGTTGTGAAAAATCCATTTGGCCTGTGTTTGTCCTTTCCATTTGGTAAAAATGCTATAAATGTGGGTAATCCATTAATAAATGCTTAATAAGTTGATAATAAATGGATTTTGGTCCGGATCTTCTGCAGCCCCTTTTTCAGAAGGTAAGTGATCATATGGTCCAATCAGTCAAAGGAACTTTTAACTTTTTGGTAACCCAAATATTTCTTCTTATTAATGGCTTATAACTGATCTATAAAGCACTAGTTAATGATTTAGAAACTATTAATAAAGCCATTAAATACAACTTATAAACCCTTTATTAAGGGTGCCTTATTAGAAAGTGTTATCAGAGAGAATTTTAAATAAGTCAATAATCAAAAGTCCATTTACTTCAAAAAACATGATATTAGCTCAATACAGCTGTGGTAGCCTGATTTATCATTACATCTATTTTATATCACTAAACACATTATGTTTTTATCATGCTTTCAACTTTTGAGATAACCCCCATGGGGTTTCAAGATAAATCTCTTGTGTCACACAACGGCTGAAGGAATGAGAAAGAAAGAATTACACAGATTTGGTTTATTTTTCATGACTTTTCTCTAGCTTTTGCAATACTGAACACTTTCACCTTTAAAACCCTCTAAACATCCTTCAGATGAAACAATCTGAGAAGGAAAAACCACTTTTTAGTTGAACTGTTGAACACAAGGAGACATTACTTCATTTTAAGGGATCACAAGGGAAACACTGCTTTAGTCATTTTCACATTTAATACAGCTGCCTGATAAAGTGTTTAACACATCAATGTGAGTCACATCAGGCCATTTTCATACTCAGCAGTTCTCCTAAAAGTTGAATCTTTAGAAGAAACTGCACTTCCCTTCTAAAAATCAAAGTCAAAGCATGTGGCTTTAGACACATGATGGTTTTCAGATGTGAATTCCTGTCATATGACATTTAATGATAGAATACAATGTTAGACATGGTCACATATGAAAATCATTTCATGTCCGTGAAGGATACGAGTTTGTTGTCAGGGTATTAAATCATGGGACACTGAAACTAATTCATGCAAGCCGGCGTACAATCAGATGTCCATCATATCTGTGCTGAACGACACTAACTTTCAACACCAGTTCAATACTAACCTGATATACAGTATCACCAAACAGAGTTATTGGTCTAACTTCAGCTGGCATGCATCTTCATTTCCTGATTATGACACTCCATCCATAAATGTGGAATAATAATACAAATCTTTTCACCACCACTGTGGAAAGACAACTGCATGCTGAAGAATCAGTGAAAGCATTTCACTGTCCTGACTAAAATCAGTGTATCCCACTGTAGATCCCCGGCTCTGGATTTGATTAAGTATGCGATAATGTTACACATCACATGCTGCACATCTCCATCAACAGTAAACCTGCAGATTTTAGTATCATGATAATTAGAGCACTAATATGCACCACATTATAGCTGAAATATAATAATACTATAACGTGCTCTTGTGTGATGCCTCAGCAGTCTGTAATCTGATCTTACCCCTTACCCCTCACAGCTGCAGTGTGTTCAGTTCTCTGATGAGTCATACTTTCTGCCATCACAACAACATAAAAAATACATACGGACAAAAAACAGACCACTGTAGTGAGACAGTAAACAAGGATCTGATTTACTTCACAGAGAATTAAAAATAAATGATCATATCTGATGTATACATGTTTGTGTCTGTAGATGTGACCATGTTTTTCCAAGTAAGTCATTTGTTAAACATTTAATTAAGGCCACACACATAAGACATTTAATCATCTCCCTTTCTCAAGTGCTTCACCGCAGAAGAAAAAGCAAGAACTTTGTCAGGGTTTGAAACGCAAACCAACCCTCGTGCACGTCTGCCGCTCCATTTACTTACTGGCTATTCTCGAGTGTTGCGTCTGACTGCTCAACATTTTGACTGACGCAAAAAAACCCACTACGTTCAGACTTCAAAGATCCTCCCTTGAGATCAAACCGAATCAGATAAGTTTGCACTTTTTTTTAACTCTGTTAAACCTTTCAATCTTGTACTTTGAAGTTCACACAAAGCATGGAAACCCAGTGTTTAGGAAACTGAGGGAAAGCACTGAGAGCATCCCTTGTGACTGAAAACCAAGGAAGACCTACAAAATGAGCTTTTTTCAGAGAAAGAGAACAAGGAAATCCTGCACAACCAACTCAGAGAAACACTGATGACTTGGCACTTCCATTGACTTTGTAAGTGACCGACTCACAGCCCCATCAAAAGGAAACTTAAGAGTCATGTGGTTTGTCTTGTTTGCTGCCAGGAGGATAGTGAATAGTCAATGTACAGTCTACAGAGGTCTACTGTCAGTAATGACTGCTGGAACATTTAAGTGGGGCATTTTAAAGTCAGTTTACTTTTCATTGTGGGGAAACATACATAACACAACCTGACCTCTGAATTTGGACGATACCCTGTTAACACCACATCACATTACAATTAAATTACTATATCAAAGAAGATACACTTAAATTATGAATAAATTAAAGCTGAAAATGTTATTCAAGCTGTCTTACTGTATGGTCGGACCAGACTGCACCACATGTGCTCCTTTCTTTCAGATGGTCACTGTGTCAGTTCAGGCGAACATAAAGCCGTGACTTCACATTGGACAATAATCAAGTAATATACTTAAGTACAATCTTTACTTGATTACTTCTATTTTATTCTACTTTATACTTGTACTCCACTACATTTCATATTGTTCTTTTTACTCATCTGCATTTATTTTGTAGCTGTTTTCTTTGCAGATGAAGATTTTACATACAAACATATGATCAGTATATAAAACAGTACGTAGAATATGATTATAAGGGTTCAAGGTTCAAGGGTTCATTTATTTGTCATTATATAACACAAGGTTGTATAACGAAATTCACATTGTAGTCCCTTTATGCTATGCAAACAAAACAGAGCAAATAAACTATTAATTATGGTGGAGAGCGGAGGATGATATGATATGATAGATCCTTACAGATGTACTTTGAAACACACACACGACATACGTACACTCACTAACTGTTCTTACAGTCTTCCATTCACTTTGTGATATACAGTGACATTGGGCTACACACACACTTATATAACAGAAGTTACATCCAAGTAACTTCTATTTCACCTCATCTCATTAGTGAACAGGGAGACAACTCCCAGGCAATCGCTGTGTTCACGTTCTTTCATTACTGTGATAGAGAGCCGCGATCACGGAGAGTGGAAAGTTTGCAACAGAAATGGTTTTACTAGATGTCTGTTACTGAAAAAGAAAAAAAGCCTTTGTTCAACTTCCTTAATATTTTCTTCACTACTAACAATCTGCAATGGCATCAGGAACTTGTAGGAGAAAACAGCAACAACGTGACCAATCACAGTTCATTTAGTCAACTTATGGCCAGTTAAAAACTCTGGAAAACTTATTACAATGAAATGTTGCTGTTTTTATGCAACTGAGGTGTTAAACCAAGTATACAAAATGTTGGTTTCACCTTCTGAACACCGAGTTACGATCACTGTTCCACAATTAATGCCTCAAATGTCTCGCGCCTTAATAATCCGCCTTTTAACCTGATTAACCTGAACTCACTGCACAGTAAACCGTCTCTCTGTGGCTCTAACCGTTGAACTCCTTTCATCTCATTAGCTGAAATGTTGATGAAACTACAGCTTATACTGTGCCACTCATAAGATGCTCTGAATAACATCAGCTAGATGCTTGAAATGCACAGAGCCAGCCCCTCTTGACAGCACTGTTTATGACTTGCTAATACTTTGTCAGCTCCAGCAATATTCCACATGGCACTGGGATGGAACAAATAGGACACAAGGGACAATGGACACGTTGTTCCATCTATCATGCAACTGACCCGTTCAAACCCCCTTTCAAGAAAGTGCTGTAACAGTCGAGGTGTGTGGTTTAGGTGTCTACTGAGGAACAGACCAAACCAGGGAAGAATGGAGGAAAGTGGTGCATGTTTTAAGAAGACAAGGGGGGGATTGTACTTAGCCAACTGCAGCATCCTGAATCAAGTTACACACGTCTTCTAATCCAAGTGTTAAAAGGAAAGAAATTGTTGTACACTTGTAGCTTTGATGCAAAAAAAATACTTAAATATTTCTAGATTTAAGTGTTTTTTGCTTTAAAGTACATCAGTGTACCAAAATAATCCAAGTTCCCTGCCCATTGCTCTGTTCCTGGAACGGGTTAAACCAGCTTTTTGTTATGCAATGCACACCTTGCTTCCACTGTGTTATGGTCTTCAAGAGTGACACACTGATACTACTTGGTTATCAGGTTATCTGTCACCTTGTTGAGTAAGATAATAACAACTTCTGGCTACAATATTGGAAATTTTGGTTTACAATGTCCCCCAAAAATGGCTCTCAGATTCTGAGAAGAGCTTTATAGTAAATCAATAAAACAGATGAATGATTTACAGTTTTGTTTGTCCAAGTTGAGTAAAATCCAGAAACAAGAGTCAAGACAGGCCATAATGAGAAAAAGGTGACTTTCAAGTGGGAAGTAAGGAGCCATCATTTGAAGTACTCTTACATAACGTCACTAGTTTATGTAATACTTCAAAATGGTTGAAGGTAATTTAAGTCCTTACGCTGACAAAACTATTAAAATTACAGACAACTGCCTTTAAGAACTCCACATGGATGAACTCTAATTCTACACAGAGATCAACATTTGAGATGGTTAAAACTAGGAGTGTCAACTGGCAGTTATGAACAACAGGATACTATGAAACTGATGACATGATGTCAGATGATCTTATCAGTGAGGCACCTTTTCAGGTCATGGGAATGGGGCATAGAGGGAGTTGCATTTTCAATTCACACTAATATTGGCACATACTTCCTTCTGTGAAATCCAGTCCTGTTTTAGGTTGTATTATTTCCATTTGGTACAATGTGTTATCTACTTCTGATTGAAACATTAATAAATAAATAGGATATCACTGTTGTCTGTTTTATAGCTGTGGGTGCAGCCAGATAGAACAACATCCACAATGGAAAGAAAATGAAGAATGGTGGTACAAAATGTCGCAGGAAAGTTCAAAAGTATGGATGAGCATCATTTTCATTTTTCAAACTGAACAGTGTTTGCCGTCAACTTGTCTGATGCCTCGGCTTCGGCTTGAAGCTGGGTGCTCTTTCATGACAGCTCATCATGGTGAGTGGCAGGTGCTGGGATGGGAGTTTGATCATCTGAGCCTGGGACTAAAAACACGCCACTGACTCAAGGTGAAGAGCTGCATGTCGTTGCTTTCATTTTGAATTTTAACCTGCCAGGTGCACCGCATCTGCAGCCACCAAAGACAACACAAGAAGTGTCATAATGGTGAATATTTTCACATGGAGTTCAAAGGTCAAATCTGATTGTGTGCACTGGTGACGCCAATATTTAAGTTGGCACAACTCGTCATCCAGCAAAACACACTGCGTTGACCAATCAAATACATGCAAGAGCACATTACAGGTAGATCACCTGGTGTCATTCTACTGTTTATCTTGCAATTGTTGAGAATGATGATAAAATGACTGTAAGAGTTGTACAGTTGTAAAAATCTTCCTCATAGTATTGGTGCAGTGTTTTTGGCATCTGGTAAGCCTTCAAATTCAAGGATGTATTACACAAAATGGACCTCCTGGATCTTATTTCATCGTCTCACTTGTATCTGTAGCAACATGCCTCCACTAAAGCAGCCCATTGGAGGTTATTTCTGTTTTGTACTGGATGTTAATTACTTCTTGGTGTATTTATGATTGCTTTCTGGCTTAGTGTTCTCCTGACAAGACAATACAAAAGGCAGTGTGTGTATGTTCGGCTTAATTCTTCAGTTTACGCACAACACACATTGGAGAGTTTTCATTTCCTCTCTCACCATAAAATACATAATGTTCTCATTCTCTCAGATACAAGCATATACGCACAGAAACACAAAAACAAACTCCACGAACTAGACTTACCGAGTCTTCTGGAGGTCTTTGTATCTTGATCCACTCGACCGATGGCCCCTTCACCTGCAGGAATCTGTGGAAAAGATTCTTGAAGCCCTCAAAGTCTTTCCTGGACACCTGAAAAACAACAATTTTATTTGAACCTTTATTCGTCCCAAAAAGGCAGGCTAAGATTTTCCAAGTCACTAATACAGTTCTGGCCAATCACAGTCCTTATTCACTTGGCCAGAATGATGAAAAATGTACTAAATGCTTCTCAAAGCAATGCTTATCTACCAGGTTTCCATAATTCAAGGCGGTTGAACAAACTGCCAGAAAAGCAGCACAACTTACACACTGGAGTCTTTGAAACACTTTTACTTTTCTTTTTAAAAATGAGGATAAATTAATAACATTTTTGCCATTAGTAATTCCCACTGTGGTTTTCAATCAGAAGCTATTCTTCTTGCCTCTTATTTTATATTCCTTTTACTATACTTTATTACTCCTCACCCAAAGTTTCTTATAATGGTGCTGGTAATCTAAGAATTTAAACTTCTATTGCTGCACTTATGGAAAGTCATAAAGGGACAAAACAGTCAGTTGAAAAGCATCAAATGTAAAATGTGGGTTTGATTATCTGGAATTACACAGTGAGACATGAGGTTTAACCTCTGCTGGCTGAAGCAGTCAATGCAGTGAAATGTGTTTGTTTACCGAGTGAGAAATTACACAATGAAACGGATGCACTAAGCCAAACGTGAAGCTGCTGAACAATCTCATACTTCAACAGGCATATTTGATTATAAGGATGCCATCTATAATTATAGATCCACCTTTGTTCACATGAGAACAAACAATTATACTCATCATAATCAAGTACTGGCATAACGTGTTCATGCGATACTGATTTCTTTATGTGACATAGACTGTAGCTACCAGATCACCATGCAGTAAAACCTTAGCACTTAATGATATTTTATCTCTACACAATATGAAGTATACACTGACACTCATTCAGTGTGTGTATATGTATTGAACTTATGTTTTTAAGACTGTAACATACAGTATGTGTACAATAAAAATTACAGATAAAACATTAAGTGAAGTTATGTCTTTCCCTGCAATCCTGCAATCTTCCTTTTGTGTGGTTTTATGTGTGTTTTGAGATGAGATGATTTTATAAAGAACTTTGATTATTTATTTATAAACTCTTATCTACATAATTCAGTGATTTGCAGCCTGGGTTGCTTTTTTTCTGGGCTTGTACATTATTAGTTTTTAATATGCTTACACAGAATAGGACAAAAGTAATGATAACAAAAAAAAAGCTGTTTAAGGTCTTGAAAAATGTAAATAATTGATATCAAAAACAAAAAAAAAGAATCTATTCCTGGAGGGTAAGCAGAATTAATAACCATGTAAGGTCGGTCACATTTATATCTATTTACACTGGACACCTGCCCAGTTCAACCAGTCTGTAACTAAGAATGTGTGTATATGTGCACACAGCTTTTTTGCTTCATAACGGTTAATGCTTACTGCAAGCACAAAAGCTTTTTCTCTTGAGTGAAAGTGTGCATGAAGCACTGGGCACGCCTGTGTTGACTGACTGACATTTTTCCTCTGTGTATCGTTCAATCTTTTGTGATTGCTGGTAGTTTGAGAGTGCCTGGTTAATGTCTGAAAAAGGCCAAACCCTGTGTGTCTGTACATGTGTGTGTGTGTTCAGTCAAGCAATTTTAGTGACAGCTTTGTCTCAAGGTGTTTTATACCAAAGGAAACTCAAAGAAAACGGATGAAATTATAGTCAGTCCAGCTTTCTTGCTGCTTTATTTTTTGATTTTACTCTTAATTTGTGATTTATTTGCTGCTGTGGGCTGAGAAGTGTCTCCTCCCAACACCAGAATTCATTTTGGGCTAACAGGACAAATCTACAGGGTCTCAGTTGGGCTGGAAGTCTCACTGTATTATGATTTAAGCTGATAAAATGTATGAATGTTTGCTTAAAGACATTGTGTATGTGTGTGTCTGTGGGCATGTAGGTGGAACCCTCATTGGCACGGTGCTACAGTATGTGTCACTTTTGTGTTTTCCCAGTGTTCGTGTGTGACCCAACCACCCTCTAAATCACAACCAGATGGTCTGAGAGAAACAGAGGGAGGGAGAGAGACAGAGAGAGTGTGTTAGCGTACCTCTCTCTCGGTGCCTGTGGTGGTGTCCAGCAGTTTCTCCAGCTCGGTGTGCATGGAGCTCTCCAGCTGCTGCCGCATCATTTCCTGGAACTGAGCCATCCCTCCCGTGGCCACTCCTTTACTCAGACCTGGACAGGCAAGATAGTGGAGGAAGATGGGGTTTTACACTGTTGCAACATACTTGAAGTCATATGTACTCTGGATGTTACTCATTTTATTAACTCAAATGACCTGTTTTAGCCTCGTCTGCCACTGGATGAAGCTATAAAAGTAAATTTTTGTATGTTGGATTACTGATATTCTTCTAAATTTTTAAACTCGACTGATTTTACATCATAGAAGAGTCCTAAACCGTAATAGTACAGAAAACTGAATCTAGAGATGCAAAGATTAATCAATTAATCTATTAGTTCATCAACAGAAAACTATTGGCAACTATTCTGATGAATTTTTCAAGCAACAATGCTAAACATTTTATGGTTCCAGACTTTTAAATGTGTGAATTTGCTGCTTACATGATTGCAAATGTAATATTTTGGGGTTTTGGACTGTTGGTCGGACAAAACAAGACAATAAATGACAGTGACGAAGTATTCTCATCATCATTTTTCATCATTTTTAATTGTTTTTTGATATTCTATTCAAGCAATTAATCGACACAATTGAATAAACAGAATAACTACCACGTTTATGAAAAGAAAATACAAAAAAAAACCCTTTAATGAAGTTTTCAATAGCCCATCTACCTGAAACATCTACCTGATTTATCACTTCACCTTAGTGAAGATGTAAATATAGTATGTATGCTCTTGTGCCATTGTAGTATTATATGTATACTGTAGTATTTGTGTCAGTATGCATTTTACTACGTTGAAGGAAATAAAGCAGTGATATCTAAGAGGGAGGGACATTCTCATTCTTATAATCAGTGGTGATGTAACAGGTCTGAGGTGTGTGGCATCGTTTCAGTAACTGTTATCACAACTTAGACACGCTTAAAAACTGGAGAAAACAGGAAGGATGTGCATCTCAGAGGCACACTTGAGTTTCTTAAGAGGAGTTTTAATATAGTTTACATATGTAAAAATGATAACTATTAGCTCATCACAATATATACGGTCGATGTTAGATCATCACAGTACAGAAATGGCAAATATATTTTTAAGGTGGTTAAGAAACAGTTCATTTTCAACATTAAAATGTTCACTTGTGTATTTATTTTAAAAAAAAACCTTAAATATCGATATCAGTATTGGCCTCAAACATCCAGTATCATTCAGGCTTTGGTAAAAAATAAAAGGAAGTGATGGTAAATGGTAAAGTGAAAGAAAAACACTCAACAGCTCTGTAGTAGCCACAGCTGTGCCAACATGACTGGCTTTTATGACACGACTAAAGTAGTGTAATTATATCTGTAAACAAAGCAATTCTGAGCCCAATTATTTTTCAACTGGCACAGATAGCTTTGGCCAAACGTGTTAACTGCTTACAAAGTAAAACGTGACACACCTGACTCATCTGAAAATCCCAATAAAGTTCAAAAGCACAAGACAGTTTTGATGTGATAAAAGAAAGCAAAAATAGGACCGCATTAACCTGTTGAGCCTGTTCGGTTTTTGGTGGTGTGTTTTGATGACACCCAACAAAAATACAAAATAAAAGTTAAAAACCAAAGCAAAACTATCATACACTTATATGGGCCAGCAAAGCCAAGAGGTGTACGTGTGTCTGCCCTCACTATTTATTGGCAATATTTAAAATATTTTGGAGAACAGGAGAGGGAGTGTGAGACACTTGACTCAGTATGGTACGTGGTATTTATTACCCAAATATTCCTGTCAGTCTCTCAGTACTCCCCCCCCCGGTTGGCAGAGCAGTACAGTGAACAAACTGTACTGTAGTAACCCCACTACAGAATAATTCACTGCTTCTAGCACAAAACGACAACAGGAAACTAACCTTCCTGGTATAATGTGACAAGAAAAATCCCATGTCACTACAGATTGGCAACATCAGCAGAAGGATTTACAGTATACCAGCGTTTCACAATCCCTGGTTAAGCTCCCGGTTAATGTAGACAGAAATATTTTAAGATTTATGAGGCTTTACTTTCACTTTTTGTCATCAAAGGTGGATAAAAAAGATGGTGCCGGCTAACTGCTGTGACTGTGGTAAATCTAGATTATCCATAATCTTTTGTCTGGTCTGTAACATGTCGAAGTAATGACAAATGCCCATCAAAATTTCCTAGATTGTGAAAGCTGTATCACATTTTTACTTCATAATCCATTTAAATTATTTACTGATCATCAAAATTACAGTCGACTGACTGATCACATCCCTGGGTAGTTAGTCTATTTGACAGCCACCCAACCATCGTTTGGAGGTCCTAAAGAAATATAAACAATAGTGGAGTGGTTTCAGGATTTAGGGAATAATCAGCATCTGTGCCCAAAAATCAGCTGCCATTGGCACATTTGGTTTGTCTAGAGGGCTGAATGTATTGATGGCAGTAATGTGTAGGCTACAGGCAGGCAGGCAGCTTATCAGACAGCATATACAGGGCATGTAATGGGAAATGTAAGAAGATAAAAATACAAAAGGGCAGCTGATGAAATACAAGTCTGAAGGGGTGAAATAAAACCAGTAATAAACTGGAGAACTTTGACCAGAACTCCACCTGGCTGCCTTTTTAAAAAATCCATACAATACTTCAATCAGTTGTGGACTGATGTGAATCAATCACAAATATTATAATTTAATTTGTCAGGTCCTGCATGGTGTGTTCACATACAGACGGGACAAATTTAGAGTTTACTACCCATCTCCAATGCATTCATGAGATACAGTACGTAGTTGGAAAGGATAATGGTAATGTGGTGACGTAAAGGATAATGTAAGAAAACTATATTCAATAACTCTTGAGTCTCAGATATCAGAGCTCTCCTCCTTCACATGAAGGCATCAATCTGCGTTTTAAACTGAAACAAACCCAGCATGATAGTCACATGTGATGGATCAGCCAGTATGTGAGGCAAACTTCAAGTCTCTGCCAGTTCATTTAAATACTGTACTGAAATGAATTAAAACCATTTTAAAAAAGGCAGGAAAACAGTTGAATGATTGACATTAATGTGGATTATTTAGTATATGACGAAACACAGGTATGCTCCTTTAAATCCACTGGTTTATCTACCTGTACATCTTAGGCCAAGAGTTGAATATAGCCTCCATAACACTACTTACCTTCTACATAAAGTGCCATGTTTCAGCTGCCAAGTAGCGACCAGTTCATACGGTTAAATAACAAGATAAATCCAAACGCTTGCAATTAAATATTCCAGAGAGCATTCACAGTGAAAGAAACCGAAGTGTCATTAAACACACGTCCCGTAAATGAATAAAAAAGTTTCCTTGAGGTATCCTAAAAGCCATTCAGAGGTGTACAACCCTTTAAGTCCATTCACAAATGAAGCCCTGCACGGTGACACGTCCCGCCTACCTCACGCACTAAATAAAAGACCATAAACAAGGACACACTCATCCGATCACATTTATCTCTCTGGGCAGCGTCCAAATTCCGTCCGCGAACATGGAGCTGGATCGGGTCTAGCAGGATCTTTTATCGCTTGCGGTGTCTGCCTCTCATTTTCCACCCCAAGTACTGTAAACCACGTCACAAATCCTGGCTGAGACTCCCAGCCTCTGGTCATGGTTTTCTTTTGCCTCGCCCCCCCCTGCTTTCAATTCTTATTACCTTATTGCCACAGACTCGGCGACTTTCAGCCCCCCCACACCTTTTTTTCGCACGCTAACAAACATCAAACATCCCGTCAATTATTAACCGGTGGGATGCACACTTAAGTTAGTGAGTCCATCCGCATGATCTGCCTGCCTGACGGGGAACTTCAGAGGCTAGAGCCTGCGGACACGAATACTGCGGCTGATTGATGGATGGATGGACAGAGGGGCACAGTATGTACTCGAGAAACGATGAATATTAACGCTGCCTTCAAGTGTGCACCCTTGAGAAACATAACTCAAATCAACGGCGGTGCCCTGAACACAACACGAGGAAAAACCGACCGTTTTCGATAAACGTGTGGAAGAAAGAACCGTTGGGCTACGCAGCTGCTAACTCGAAGATACCACATTAACAGCACTCTCTTGGGGTGATGTGAAGAGGCAGAGTGGTAAAATGTTGTTAGATTTAAAGCCATGTTCTTACTGTGTGACTGTAGGATGCTGGCGGAAGAAAAGTCGATGGGGTCGGCCTGGTCCTGCGGGGCTGAAGGACCACAGCAATCCCGCAGAGGAGACAGCGGGGTACACACAATATATGGTTGGTTTTTTTTAAACAGGTTTTCAGCTTAAAACACCAGGCTTCTGTTTCCCTTCGACATCGCTGAATAAAAATCACAACAGGGTAAAAAAAACAACATGAAGAACTTTAAAAGGTGATTAGTTTGAAGATATTTTACACTACAGTGCCATTCCAGGAAGGGGCGAATGGGAGCGTTGCGGAAGGATGGCAGCCAATGAAAAGGCTGTTTTTCTGTGACGCGGCCTTGACAGCCAATAGATTTCTGCAACGTGCGATGTGGTTCCTGACAATTCCGGGTTAGAGAATGCTCGAAATTTGGGGAATAGAAAATATATATATAAAAAACACCACATATTCGTACTGCCCTTTGTTTTTAAGCTTTAAAGTACAGGTTAATCTTTTAAAGTATATATATATTATATTATAATGAGTAGTTTCAAACTGGCTGGGCAGCATTTAACATTTCAGATTCAGCCCATTAATGTTGGAATAGTGAATGTTGTTGGTGGATTTGTTCCTTTTCATGACTGTTTTAATCAACAATGTTGAATCAACAATGAATTTAACTAATTACAGATATTACATAATCATTCCTTATGCTGCTGGGAAGGGGAAAAAACTATGAAATGCTGCCCCTGCCTGGTGAAAATGTGATATTGCGCTGTACTTCAGCTTCTACTGTGCAGTGTTTTACTTATATTAACTGTCTGTAAACAAGTTTCACCAAAGCTGGACAATACAGGTAACAATATTTTTGTCAGGTATGAATCCATGTAACCAAATCATGGGTTTGTGTAAAATATTGGGCATCGTGATTCGTGATACACAATTTCGTTGCTTAAATGAATGAGAGGATGTGTCAAATTTTTCCCAGAATGAAATACTTCAGAATCCCTGCTGGAAATGACAGTACTATCAAATTTACCATGCATCAACTTAACAACTTGACATCATTCTCTATACCTACAAACAGTATACAGGTACTGGAAAACCCTCCACCCTGCATACCTCCCGTTCCTAATATTAAGAAAACCTGGAAGTTTGTCTATCCATCCACTCATCTCTCCCTACTAATCTAATGCAGGTTTGCAAGGGACTGTAACCAGTCTCTGCACACTCTGGAAGAGAAGCAGGGTAAACCCTGGACAGGTCGTCAGTCTTGCATTAATTGTATTTGTAACTGCAGTGCAGAGTGCAAGACAAATTTTCCTACAAGGACAATAAAGTATATTCTATTCTTCTAACACAGGGCTGGAATAGAAAAACATTTACAGGGAGAACATGGCAACCTTGAACCCCTGACCTTCTTGCTAACCACTCAGTCCCTATGCCGCCTAAACCTAGAAGTATGGCAACTACATTGGTGCCAATTTGTTTGCCGGTAAGATGACAAACACTTGGGAAAGCAAATGTAAAACCCATCAAAAACGCAACTACATTGTTTCATTTTTTATTGTTTCAGCTTTAAAAGTTATCCATTCCAGTGTTTGAGGACTTAATGCATCATTGCCTATATGCAACAACCATCCATGTTTCACTTACCCCCAGAGAGAAATTATTGGAAAAAGCTGGTAACAAATTTGGTGGACTTCAGTATATACAGTATACTTAAGGTGGAGTTATACTTGTGCATCATGATGTACAGTGGCCCTGCTGTGGGTGTCTCTGGGGTCTACTGAAAAAGGAGACTAATGCAGTGCAATCACTTGTAGCCACAGTAAACCTGGTTTTTCACTTTGTGATAGACAGTGCCGGTCAGAGCAAGTAGAAGGTTTGTAGTGCAAAGATCTCAGAGTATGTCTGGTGATACTGAAAAGGAGACGATTACTGAGTTTGTCTTTAACTTGCATAACATTTTCTCCACTATCAACAACCTCCAGAAAAAGGTGCACCTTAGTGTAGCTAAAGCTACGGTGGCTACGTGCATAGGCTCATTTCTACGCCGTAGCCTCCCAACGCACAAGTATAAATCCAACGTTACACTCATAAACACTGACTCACTCTCGCTCTCTCTCACACACACACACACACACAGAGTAATGCAGGGGTTGCTGGAGTGCTTTATCACAGGCGTGCGTCTGGAGTTTTGGGGCAGTCTAAGTGCTGGTTGGGTGGCCTTGAAGGGTCTAGTCATACTGCCAGGAAAGCCACAGCTGTGTCTCTCTCCTCCATCAGCTCTGCTGCTGTGGCGTCCATCTTCGATTGTGAAAAGGTGTTGATGGCCAGGCCCTCCACAATCTTCCAGGTCTTGTCCTGAGGAAACAGCACACTTTGATAAGTTTTGTTTTCTGGAACATATGCTTACAAACCTTAATTCACAAATGCCCACTTTGTTCTCTCATTGTTTCACATATTGAGAACAAACACAATGCAATTTATTGCTAGCAATTAGCTGCATTCAAAACAGACTGTAGGCTGCTAGAGGACTGAACACAAGGTCAGTCTCACCTTGATCTGGACAGGGAATGAGTAGATGAGGTCTTCTGGAACTCCATAGGAGTTGCCAGAGGAGTAAACACCCATGGAGATGAACTCACCCTGAAAAAAAGAGGAGAAACTGGTTAAAACTGCATTGGTATTAAACAATATAACACTTAACAGCACATTTCACAGAGCCATATGTAACCTGTCAGAAATCAAAGTAACAAGACTTGACTTAACCATCTTCCTCCACAAAGAACATCAGAAGTTCAAACATGGACTGTATCTCACTTGTTGGCCATAAACTCCTGGGACCAGATACATAAAAGTCTGTGTAGATTCATGACTAAAACTCTCGTGTGCGCACCAACACAGGCAAATGCATGTACACTCTTGTCAGATTTATGAAACCATGCATACCCATCATGGTTTGAATAACTGTCCGCTCCACCAGTCTCTCAATGATATGAACGTCAAAACAGAAGCCACATTTCATCTAATTCACCACATTGTCCAGATCTCCCAACAGCGCAGGCTATATTAACAATCATTAAAATACACTTATAATAATAAGCTTTGACAACTGTAATTTTAATTGCTAGGTGTGTTGACTGCAAAACATTATACAGTCAGTGAAAGAGGGTTTTGCAGGTCTAGTTCTTTCTATTGTTGAGAAAGTAATAGTCACTTCATGACAGAATGTGGCAACAGGTTGACATTCCCACATCATAACCACAGTATAAATAAAAATGGTCTTTACCTCGGCTGTGCCTGACCAGATGTCTCTCATGTGGTCACAGATGGCCTTGGCTGCAGACATGGCGCTGGACAGCTTCCTGGCCTTGATGACTGCAGCGCCTCTCTGCTGCACCGTCTGCAATAAATGGATATGGAACATTACATGAAAATGCAGTGGCAGTCAATGGGAATGTGAGCAGAAGAACTGAGCGTACAGGGTTAGCTTGTGTTTTTGAGTTGTGTTGTGCAGCTAGTTTTGTCTTTTTTAATCAAGGTTTTGAGATAAAGGCTGAAGGCTCAAATGAATTTTTCCGTTACATGTGAAAATACTTTGACAGTGTGTGAGATTTTCCTATATTTTAGCAGACCTGGAAAGTATAATTTTCGCGCATCGAGCATTTTTGAGTGGCTGACACAGGAACCGTGTATAAATGCAAAATGTATCTCACAGTAAAACAGATTACAGTGAATCTTTAACTCACAGCAATGAAATCTCCTTTAAGCCAGGCATCATCCTTGACGGCATCAAAGCAGGCAAGTTCACTACCAGACATGTTGACCAAGCAGTGATGCACGTCTGGGTACTGGGTGGACGAGTGGTTGCCCCAGATGATTACATTCTTCACATGGGTGGCAGGAACGCCACAGCGCATCGCCACCTACAGGACCGGAGCATAAAGGATGGAAAGCAAATTCAGGTTTCACGATCAGCTTGGACAAATAACTGACAATGTGGCAGCTACAAGTCTTGTGTCTAATTTGTAAAGGAAAGTGTGAATAGAACTGCAAGTACATAAGAGAGTCTAAAGGAACGCACCTGGGAGCGAGCCCTGTTGTGGTCCAGACGGGTGAGGCAGGAGAAGTTCTCTTTAGGGATGGAGGGAGCAGACTTGGCTGCAATCAGACAGTTGGTGTTGGCAGGGTTTCCCACAACCAGCACCTGAAACACACAAAATACAACCCGAGTGACTCATCTGATCTAACTCAATGTAAACTCATTATTGTAACAGATGAATAAGCTGCTGTAGGTTTTATATCTTATTCTTTTTGTATTATTGTTAAAAAAAGCAAAGTTGTAATAAGCTTAATATCATGAAAGGGACAAAAAATATGGTTAAGCATTAGAAAATAAACTTTTGTAGTATGTTGCCATGTATGCTAACATGAGGGCTCTGAACAATGGAAATCAACCCAGCACAAGCACAGTAGTAACAAATGACTTTCTACATCCGTGAAAACAATGTAACACAAGCAACTTAGCCAGAAGCAGAATAGTTTCAGCCTTCGACACAAGTAGAAAAGGAGGGGAGTGGATGTCTCTGTAAATTTGCATGTTAGTGCATGTCCCTATGTCTTGTCTCATTACCTTGACGGTCTTCTTGGCGTACTTCTCCAGGGCGGCTCCCTGGCTCTTGAAGATGGCCACGTTTGCTTTGAGCAGGTCCTTCCTCTCCATACCTTCCTTCCTGGGCATGGAGCCAACCAAGATGGCTGCGTCCAGGTCCTTGAATGCCACCTCCTCCTTGTCAGTGGGGACAATCTCTGTGGAAACAGAAAATGAATTCATTACTGGTGCTGGTTGAATGTTTATATACTATATGTGGTTCCTTGACATTTTTCATCTAAAAACAGTGCATTGCCACATCTCAACAGATTCATAGGTCACCATTTATTCCTTTTTAAAAAGAAACTTTAGGATGACATTTGACGCACAAGGTCTCTAAGTTTTGGCTGTATGTCAGTGATTTTACAAAATAAAATTACAAATATACAAATTTAACATAGATAATGACATTCTATCATTCTCTTCCATCTCCAAGCTCTAAAAAACATTTTTGGGCAGATTCCCACTTGGCTGGAGCCAAGTAGGAAGTGTATGTTCGTAATGATCCTTTGTGTAACTGGTAAACTTATATTCTCAGTTGGAATTCCTAATAAAGGTTAAGTGAACAATAAACTTGTTCGTACACTCCCTAAAACACCAGAATACACCAAATACACAGCT
Source organism: Oplegnathus fasciatus (assembly GCA_003416845.1). Taxonomy (NCBI): domain Eukaryota; kingdom Metazoa; phylum Chordata; class Actinopteri; order Centrarchiformes; family Oplegnathidae; genus Oplegnathus; species Oplegnathus fasciatus. Next base: position 542,468 of record NTHP01000018.1, on the reverse strand, counting down.
TAAGTCTTGTATGTCCACGTGGTCTATCTGATAATTCACCACTATGACAATTCCCATCTTAAATAGTTTGAAACCAAACTTAATGAAAAGTTTTTCATCCTTTCTAAAGGATACACGCATACAATTTTAAGAAATGTGTTTTGGATGTATCACGTGTGTGACCAGTATTGTGTTCTGTGGCTGGGCCCATCTCAGTGCATGAAGCGTTGTCTTTGCCGCGCAGTTGGTTAATACAGGGGCCTCTCACAGCCTCTGTCCAAACAAAGCAAAGGACAGCACCAATTCAAAGGAAAAATTCCAGGTCACAATGGAGATGGCACATAATGGCGCCTCACGACTGATGTCATGACAGCGGTTACAGTGATGACACCAAAAAACCTAATGGTAAAACCAGTGCCCATATTTATTTATCAAGTGTCTCAGAGACGGACATAAGTCCCTACTGTCTTAAAATTCTTACAGTGACGCGTATTTGGTCCTCACAGTAAAAGCGTTTGATCAAATTTCCAAACCAAGGAAAATGTATCCGTCTTCCAACATTTAGGAGAGCTGTGTAGCTGTCCGAAGCTGTTAGTAGCTCCCAGCAGGTGTTGAATTATATTCTGGGAGGTGTAGAAATATATAAAGTGGAGTGTTGATTTAAAATAACAACAGGCTTTCTCATTGATATCGACTGATTCAAATATCTTGTGGCTGACTTTGACTGGGATAACCGCTCCATCTACAAAACTACACCAGCATCACAAAAAAACTATTTACACTTAATTGAAAACACGCAGACACAGTACAGCTACAACATTCATTTTTTGGGATGCAGCAACTATGGTTACGCTTGTCCATCCAATACTGTGTATATTCAATCATTTAAAATGAATCTTGTTATGGATATATAATCCTTGATCTTGTGGCCAAATGGTGCAATTTGTGTAAAATAAAATCCATAGGAGTGATTTTGAGATGCTTAATAAATACAGCCCTTCCTCCTTTCATTGCTCAGTAGCAATGAGCAGAACATTACATTAAAACCGCCAGAGTAAAGATTTATTCTTCTCTGGGGCCAACCATGCAGAAGTTGTATGCATTCATAAATATAAAGCACTTTAAATAAAACTGTCCACTACATCTTTACCCCAGCATCTCCTTGTAACTACTGTTGCTTCAGAAAGCTGAAAACCATGTAGAAGCCTTTAATTTACGTGAAACATGCTGGCATGATGGTGGCACATGCTCAGGACAGAGGCCAAAGCTACGGTTACTGGGGATGGGAACCATAGAATAACTCATAAAATTATTATTACTATTTATTAGTCATAGTAAGAGTGTTGTTATTAACGTGACACTGCGTACAAAATCTGTGACAATAATCTACAATACATTAATATTTGTGTGAATGAGCAGGAAATCAGAACCCTAAAATGGCAATATAATATACACTATAATATATGTATAATTATCCATTATGAATTGATTTTAGTGTCACAGACAGAAACATGTACAAATGTGCAACCATTAAAATGGAAAAAAACGCTATAAACTGGCAAAAGGCAGACCTTCCAGAAAGCACATGTTTTAAAAGGAAGGATAAATCTTTGCCTCAGAGAAAATAAAGTATTTTCAATCTATAATAATTCAGTTTAACTCCAAATAGCTTCAACAAAAACAGCAAATAGTAAAGTAAAATCCACTGCAAGGAAAACTGTGACAAGACAATACATCATGTTATTTTATGGTGTTATTTATTTGCTCCACCCTTAGATAGTTACCTTTCAGAAGTGGGAGGGCACAGTCCTGCAGCTCCATGACAACACCCTCCAGGACGGGCAACATGGGCGTAATATCCAAAAGGAGCAAGATGACTGGCTGACAGAGGGAAGAGGGAAGGAGGTAGGCAGTCGGATGAATGGTATGAAATGAATAAAACATGCTGAACTGAATTTAAATGCACTTAAATCATAATTCCCCATGTATAATGACATGACAGTGTGGGGACTTAGTTGCCTCTGGAACAGCGTGTGAAGGCCTAAGCCATGTGGCTCACTAACTACGGCCTGAGCCAAATGGATCAAGTGGTTTTAAAGTTGGCCTAAGACTCTTGGCACAAGATCCATTTCATTGACTTCAAGGACAATCCTGGCTCGTCCCGGGGCGCATGCACGAGCAAGTGCAATCTGATCAATTCCCACAGGGACAACATCTGCTCAATGTCACCCCCAAATATGACCTGAAACCTGTGATATTCGCAGGTGTTTTCTGGAGGGCTGTCAGTATCCTACACACTGCCCTTACACTGCCTAATGAGATAAAGGAATTGAGTGTGTTATGTGAGCAAGACATAGCCCTTCTTTACCTGATCTTTGCCAAAGACATCTCCCTTGGCAATGCTGAACAACAGGGAATAGGCAATCTGCCCAGCAGCGCCGGTCACCAGAACTCTAATAGGCTCAGACTGCAAGACACAAGGCAAACACTGCTGTTAGTACTATTAGCATTGATTTCACCAAGAGGACAGGTATGAAAGTGACTGTTTAATTGTCCAACGCACGTGGGCTGGGTGTCTATCCTTGTCAACAGGATTTACTAAAGCAGGGGGGTCAGTTCAAATATAGACTGTGCTTTCCACACAGGACTCACTGTTACATAACAAAACCAGGATATAATTAGGTTATCAAGTTCATCGCCATCTTTACCATTCACTCCACAGCATTCATTCAAATTACCAACAAGCTAGGTAGCTAATTACAAAACTATTACATGAACATGACTTTTTTTAAAAACAAAATAAACTTATCATTAACCTCCTAAGGGGTTGGTTACGTCATGCCGCGAGCCATACTAACTGTTAAAATCAATGTTGTACAGCAAACTTTGACGAACTTAGCAGAACTTTATGAATTGTTTGCTGGATCAGGTTGAATAAAGACAAGTTTATGTGCGTTAAAATGCATTATTGAAAGAAGAATAACCTCTACTCACCATGTTCACACGGTAGCTCGGACTGCTCTCTCTCCCACTTCTCGTTCAACCCGGAGGTCACTCCTATTTAAGTCCTCAGTTCATCACGACACTTGTAACAGTCGTACGGCAGATTGAAGATGCAGGTAATTGTAGTTTTTGACAGTTAATGTAGTCCTTTATCAAAAACAACAAACTAGTTATACCGTAGATAGTTAAAAAACGTCGCTATCGGTAATACTGCTATAACTTAGGCTGTACAAGAAGGCTTCTACAGGATATCGCTGTTAAATGAGCTAGCTGGTTGGTTAGCAGGCTGCTACAGGATCGCTAATGAGCTAGCTGGTTAGCACAGCCTTTAAAGTAGTACCGCTTGTTGTTGCTTAGCGACCTGTATCCAGCGGCAGCTAGCATCGAGAGTTTGTTTAGTTACTTTAGCTTAGCTGCTCGTTAGGAAGATACATAAAACAAACACGTGTAATTAGATGGGCCGAACAGCGACTCATGGCATAATTAAGTTATCCATGTGAAGTGAAACTGGTTAAATGTTTTCAGCGCAAAGCAGGTTGTTAAAGTTTTTGATAATGCTAACTACCCGGAGCGAGCAGCGACTGGCGTTCACGTGTCATCCTAATCAAACTAAAATCGCTAGCTAACTGTACATGTTTGCAGTGAAAGGCATGTTTTAAGTTTTGTAGTTTCCGTTAATGTTAAGCTAAAAAACCTGAAGCTGAGCAGCCCAGGAGAGAGCACGAAAACTTCCCCAGTTATCGTCACTGAGTTAATAAAGGTAAGTTGATGATAGTAACCTGTCTCATCTCTTTCTCCCCCTCTCTGTATCTGTGTGTGAGTAGTGGTGTTTAGTTGTTAAACACAGGATGCCTGTCTTGAGTTCATTTAGATGCTTCTTGCTTTATTTGAAAAGGTAAATAAATATCAACCAGAGGCATTGAGTCTTCAGTTTCCCAGAAGCACAAGAAATTAATTAATACAGCATTTTATAATAGTCTTACTAAGTGAAAGACTTCTAATATCTCTTTTACCCTGGACATGTAATTAACAAAATCTGTTTGTTTACATCAAGATTTTGCAATTATGATGTGTTGTTTTCAAATCAGTCTCCTAATCTTTTACTCTTCAGCAAGGGAGGCGTAAAGTGTTTCTTTCTGCTATCTTGTTTTGAGCTGAGAGGACCCCTGTAGAGGCCCAGTGTTAGGTGAGCGTGGTTATCAATATTTCATGGCCTCATTACAGGCTCATTACATGACTTGAACAAAAAGCAGAGGAGATGGTGTTACACCTGGCTGGCGTCAGACTGTGGTCTCACTGTAGGCTAGCTTGGCTGGCTGTCTGCAGGGGTTGAGCACTGTGTCAAATGATATCACGCTTAAAACAGATTCTGTTGTGTTGACGGTTGTGGCATTTCTATTTTGGTTCCTTTTTTTTACTTTTGTATGGACAATATTTGGGGTTATTCGTAGGTGGCAAGGCTGTGTAGTCAGACTGACAAATGACAAAATAATAATTGCACTTAGAGTTGTAATACGTATTGAGTTGAGAGATATGTGAGGCTATATAACGTTAAATTATCATCGTCATATGAGGCCAGATTTCTCGTGGAGTGAAATGAACACCTAAGGCGTCAGTATGCTTCAACCGAAGTCCTTGTCAGATGCTTGAACAGTGTCTGAAACCGCCTCCCTCCGCACCTTTCTGAGGTCAGAATTGTGGGGTGGCTGTGTCCGACGATTTCTGTAACTTTCCAAAATCCACAATCCGATAATCCGATTGATTATCGTATTTTGCCCTCCTCTATGACGGCAGGCTTTTGTCTTCAACAGACTCTTTCATTAAGAGCATACGCTGACCTTTAATGCTTCTATCGCCGTCACCCTCATTACTTTTTAATTTCATTAATTTAAAAAAAAAATCTCAGACAACGTACCCATGGTTTAGATCAAGCAATGTCTGATGGCACCAATAGTCATACCTAAAACATCATCATATTGTCACATTGAAGTCCAAATAAAACAACATTTTGAGAGTTTACATCCTTAATTTCATAAATTTCTTGTCAATAAAACATGGGCAGACATTCTTTAAAAGTGAACCAATTGCATAGCAGTTATGGAAACAAAGGCGCACATTTACTGTATTTGCTGGAAGGAATGGATGAGTGGGATTAAAAAAAATCTTTGACATATTGATGGACAAGTGGTCTGTAATGTCATGACACACACAGGGGAGCTTGTCCAGTTATCAGGAAGCATGAGGTGAATGTCAGGACCATAGGGACCCCTGATCAATAAGTAGCAGGGCTGCTGTTCTGCAGGTGGTCTGACCTCTGACCTTTTGCAGGGAGGCTGACAAAAAAAGAACTTCCCAACGTAAATCAATACAACATCACTTACACAAATAAACTACGGATCCTCTACATCCCTGTGGCATTTAATTTATTTTAAGTGCAGGAGAGGGACGACGTGACTTGTTGGAAAGTTATCGACGAGGTGTGAACACTCAGATTATGATCAATTTTATGCCAATACAATTTTACTGTTTTACTACTTTGGAGATTTGTTGTTAATACTGCAGGACAATAGTTTGATAGTTTCAATGACAAGTGATAATACTGTTGATAGAGTGCTAGGCTAGTCAGGTTCAGATCAATTATTTTCCACTCTCAGTCTCTGTCATAATAATATTTTCCTTTTTGTCCAACATCCCGCTGTTGTGTCTTTTAAACTAATGGCACAAAATGAACCCGAGCCAGCACCAATTCTCCATCCAAAGCCCCAAAACTGTCCTTGCTTTTCGTGTCTCCACCTGCCAGTGACAGGGGCTGACACGGACGCTTCCCGTCTCAAAAGGCTGTGTGTGTGAAAGCCTGATTCAGAGCTGTTTGAAGCAGCTGCCACAGCCTGGCAGTGTTCCTCTCAGCTCCAGTTACATTTTTACCCCTCTGTGCGGTATGTGCTTGTGTCTGTCATGGGTGTCAATATGGGACAAACAGGTGCTCACAGCTGTCTGTTGGCTGCCATAGTGCGCTATGATCACACTGTGGGTGTGTTACATTGATCAGAAGGGCCTTGAAAAAGGGCTGTGGTCTTTTGATGATCTAGTTTTTTTTGTTTAACTCAGCTGCTAATTCCAGACTGAGTGAAACTTTCTATTCAATGCCCTGAGAGGCGAGGGAAGATTGGTATCCTCTTAACAACGGTTGTTTAAAGCTAGCAGTTAGCTAGCAAAATGATAATATAATGGCACCCACACACAATCAAGGTTCCCCCCATGCCAATGAAATCCTAATAAAAGTTATGGATTAAAATGTTTTCCAGGCCTGAAAAGTTTTTTAAAGCTACTAATCAATATTCTTATTAGTGTCAAATGACAGTGTTGCTCCTGGTGACGAACCCACAGAAAATTATTATGGAGGGATTTAGCAACTTTTAACTCATTATTTTGGTTTTATGGCGTACAACTTTACTGTTTGCTATATAACTCTCATCAACCTTGTTTCCAGTTGCAACAGGCAGCTGTTTTCTGGGTGAAAAAGCTCTGATAAACTCACTGTACACTACCTACTTGGCAGACAACCAAAATTAGCAACTAGCTGGTGAACATAGTGGAGCATTTTGCATCTAAGGAGCAAAATATATTACACAGAAGTTGGTGAAAATCAACACAGAACTGACAGAAGAGCGAATATTGGACTTACATTTGTCAGGTGGCCAGAAACATGACTCCAAATGAATGCTAATGTTGCTCCTGTGTCTGCTGGATGTGTAAATACGCAACAGTCTAGCTTCATTTTAAATGAGGCTCCATAATATGATAACAACTAAGATAATCTACAGGGATAGTTTGGAGAAAACAAAGAATGCTATTGTAAGACTCAAACAAAGCAAGTGAAATTTTAATCTCAAATTTAAGGTTATGGAAAACTTTTAGATTTAAACACTGGGATTAAATTGCAAACTTAATGTGGGAACCCCTCAAAAGGTCGGTCCAGAGGAGGAAAAGTTTTCTGTCACAAAATGTAGAAACGATGCCACCTGTCAAAAGTGAGATATCAGGAATAGAAACATCTACGGGTGAGGGAAGATTAAACGAACACTGTGACTTTGAGGTTAATCTTTTGTTAAAGCATTTGCATCACATTTTAATCTGTTTAACTTTCTTATGATGTGCAGGGCCAGTAAAGTATTGATCACTCTTAGTACCTCTCTTTACAGCTGCCATGACATTACAAGACAGACAACCACAGGGCATTGAATCTATATATAGACATTTATGCTTATCTCTCTTTACTTATATATCTGTGGTTTCATTTTACATGTTGGTGTAATGTTGTCAGTAGATCAGTTTGTTACTAAGATTAATTTACTTTATTTCATGATAGCTTGTGCTTCTAGTTGTTGTGCACCACTTGGAAACAGACCCTTTTGTGTTTTCAGTATTTACTTACCTTGCTTCAATGCGTACTAACACTTAAGAAGATGATCTATAAGCTAGTTTTAAGTCACCTAAAAGGCACAGAGGTCCACTCCAAACAGAACACAGAGAGGTCAGTCTCTCTGTTGATTGTGGCCCTGCTCCACCTATTCCAGTATGGCTATGTGTCAATATAGTACTCATATCATAACATTTAACTAGATTTTTGTATAGTCATATTTATTTTTCTAGCATGACTGTGATAAAGCATACATTTGTGTTTACCTGGTCTGGATTTCACGTCTGTAACACAAATTTCTAAACGTATTCAAACGTTCTAGATCAGGGAAATGAACAATGGGATTCTCTCTCAAAAACCTCTTCTGCATAAATGTTTTACAAAAGCACCAATAGTCATCTCCCAAATGTTGTCTTATTTTATCAACATATAGTTGATGTATCTGGTTCTAACTGCATACATTTAAGGCCGTTCCATATTTTTAGAGCCCAAACTGAGCTTCATATCTGGGATTGGATCTGCTGATTTAGGGCAATAGTTGCTCTGTCAGAATATTGTTTGTCTTTGAAATATTCATGCATTGCCTCACATGCAGCCATGAACGTGCATATCCATCAAACTCCCCTAAAATCCCTTAAAGTTTTTATAAAAAACACTTGTGACAGTTATGACTTTACATAAGCGCACATTTGAAAGAGTCTGTTGTTGCTGTAACTGTTATTTGACAAGTTAGACTCCCATGTTTATTTTCTTCTCTGGCAGTCTCCAAAGTCGGGTTGACATGAGGGGATTAAGCATACTTCGTCTTTGTAAAAAGGAAATCAGAATGAAACCAAAAAACAGCAGCGGCACACATGATAATATCTGGTGCCAGTTTGCCATGCCGGCCTGATCCTCTGTGTGTGTGCTGTGAAAACAATCGGCATTGTGGGTGTTTTGTCCCACCCACCAGGCGAAACCTGGAGCCCCACAGAAGCGAGGGGGAGTGGGCAAAGTTCACACATGCACAAATCCTAAGCCACACACACAAACTTACACATGCATACACTTAAACACATGGAGTGTGAACATGCTCAAAGCTCAGCACATGCACGTGCACACATCCAGAGTACACTGTCTCGCTCTGAGCTGTGAAAATCTTGATAAGTGCATGAACAGCGGCACGTCTCTCTCTCTGCACAATGTCTGTCCCCTCTGCTGACCCCTCTCTCTGTCCTTTGTCCACTCCATCTCCTCCTCTTTTGTTCCCTCGTCATTTCACCTCCCTCATCTCCACCCTCTCTGTCCTCTCCTACTTTATCTCCTCCTATTCTGCTCCTCCACTTGTCCCCGCAGAGTGCACCTGAGTGACCCTGTTACGTCGGCAGCTGGGAGGCAGATAGCCAGCGCACCCACCGGCCTCAATATCGCCCTCTTATCTGCCTTGCTAGACCAAATAGCCCTCACAGTGTACCAGCAGACACGGCGAGATAGCAGGTTGCATTCACACGAGCGCACCCACATAAATATATAAACAACACACAAACACAGCAGATAATTACATCATCGTCACTGCTATCTCCCATCATATTCAACTTCTGTATCCCTGTGCCATCACCCTGTTTACTTTGTGTCTTAGCATTGTCATGTTCCTGTCTCAGATTAGTTGATGAGGCTTTAGATCAGATTTTTGTTTTTTTTACCTACACCGTAATGCAGACAGTGACTGTGTGTTTAAAATTAACCTCTGTGGCCCTGTCCTGTCATTTGCTTCTATTTGCAGTAACCATAAAAATACACTAGGTGTCAGTGTATGGCTGTAGTTAACCATAGTCATTCTTGGATGTCTCTTTACATAGCACTTGGAAACTGGTGTTGATAGATTTGTAGTGAAGACTCTCCAAAAACACTTGTTGCTGCAGCAGTAGTCTTGCCTGTAAGAACTGGGCTCATGACTGGAAGGTTGTCAGTTCAAATTCTCACAATGAAATTTGGTAGTTTTGTGAAACCCAGTGATTTTGACACCCTTTTGCTTTGTTTAACAGAAATGTTAATGGTACACTACACACAAGAGTAGGCTCAGAAGCTTTTTGCAAGGCTAAACTCACTATTTTACACCAAAAATTGTCTTAAAGCACCTTTCCCTCAGGTATGGGAACAGTTTAAATCTCTCTATATTTGCTGGCTCACACCCTAAAAGTATAATAATATGAAGAATAATATAATAATAATAATAAAGAAGCAGCAGCATTCTCTATCTATGTTGATTTCACATAAAATGGACCTGTGTGTGGTGTAACAATCCAAGCAAGCAAAAACACTTTCCAAAACAGAAGTTACAAAGTGCTCTACAGGAAGAAGAAAACAGAAAAAAGGAGATGGAAGAGACAGAAGACAATATATAAAACAAGGAGTGCAACAATGGAGGGTTTTTGTCCTGTTGAAAATCATACGGAAAGAAATCATCTTGCACTTGTTAACCTTTGTGTCTCCCTTTTTGAAGGTATAACTTAGATGCTTAACATGACGGCAGTCCAGCTGGGGGGAAAAGTTAACTGCAAAAAATGTTCTTCTTGCTTTCAAGAAGTTCATCTGTCTTTGAGCCCATTATTAACGCAGCTTTTTTGAGAATTTGTGTGCTGCCGCTCGTTGTGCTCAAAAAAATGTATCTGGAGCTTTGATGTCATGTGGAAACAGACTTCACACAAAATTTGCATCCATAGCAGACCTACTGTAAACCAAATTCCTACTCAGATAGTTGAATGATGTGAGCTACGTGTAGCACTTAAAACATTGCTATTCAATTCTTGTATAAGTTGTATCTACTCACTCAATATATATGACATACCTTTGAATAATTCACATTGGCTATTGAAAGATATTTTTCCAAGCCACATTTTTACACTAAGCAGAGCACATCTTCCAAATAACCCTTTGCTGAGCTGAGATATCATGCATTTTTTTGCTTCCAGAAATAGCCTGCAGATCCATTTGAGCAGTTGTTATTGTGTGGCTTTGGCACTTTTAGGACAAGGCCCGGAGGCGTACGAATGTTTCCAATCTGCCTTGATGTACCTACTACCTCTGTGAGTTTCTCTCTCGCCGATTGTCTGTGATTGAAACCTGAGAAGGACTTTGTTTCCAGCCAAGTATTGGCTTGCTGTAGGGAAAAAAAAAGATGACCAAGCCCTCAATCAGAAAGAACACAGACCTCTGCAAACACACCAACTAACTTCTTGGCACTGATGCAGAACTATTCAATTAAATCTCTTAATAAACACACACCGAGCCATCCTGTTTCCTCCTCTGAGCGAGCCTCAACTACACTCTGCCACTCGCTCTCTCTCTCTCTCTCTCCCTCTCTCTCCCTGAGGTGTTTGCATAGGGAAATGGTCCGTGAAATGGGTTTGATGGAATCAAACTCCATATTAAGACAAATACATATTTCATAGCAGTTGATGGATTGATTGATGGGGCTGTGTCTTCATTTCCTCTGTGCGTCACCGCCAAAGAAGATCTTTATCAGAAACAGTAATATGAAGGATCATGGCTCAACTTGTTTCAGAGGGGAGTTGTTCACTTGTTGTGGTATGACTTTGAATGATTCTTGGTGTGAGTGTTTTTATGCATAAATAAGAGTGTTTTAGTGTGTGAGAATGTGTGCTCCTACAGCACCTGTTCTCTTGGTAGTGGCCACAAGGGGGCACCAGACTGCCACATTTTGATGTTCTGCATCTGTCCTAACTGAAGGCTCACTCTCTTTTCCCTCTGCTGTTGACAGCAACAAACACACTTTTTAAAAACTCACTGAAGGATGACCAGAAATGCGGCAGCAACAGTGTCCTGGATCCACAGCCAGTTGATGTGGCAGTAAACTCACATCGGAGAGGGTGGAAGGTGGTTCACGTGTTTATCAATGCAACTGTTGTTTTAGCATAACAAGGCTGGCTGACAAACCCTCCCTGACCCACCCCACCTAGCCCACTCGCACCACCTTTCATTAACCTCAAAACCCAAATCCATCCAGTTGGACCAGTGACGGCAACTCGCTGCCGATGCTGGCGGTCACACCCCTCTGCACAGCCATAATGGGCCGTGGCACAATTGGGGGGACACGTAACCGACAACATTCCCGGTCCTTCCAAGAGGCCGGTTGCCTGCAGGTTACCAGCAACACCGCTTGTCCCTGTTTGTCTGCACTCACTAAAAGGAAAGAATGTTTTCCCCCCACAACATGGCTGTGTGGGGATTAAGACCCATTCTGAGTGGCCCCGGGTCGTGCAGCAGATGTTAGCCAGGATAGCGCTCGTTGCCGTGCCGACAGTGAGCCGGCGGGATCGGCCCGCCCAGACGACGTTAAGCCTATGTACATGTATGGGAGAGGTGTGTGTGTGTGTGGGGGGGGTGTGAGCCAGTGAAGGGCCTGTCACACATTAAAAAGAATGGCGGTGGGAAATTTGTCACAGTGGTCACACACTAATTCATCTACACTGTCTCTGATCGTCATCACACACATGCACCCACACATGGAAGGCTGAAGAGCTTCACACGGCCAGTCTCACGCTGGTTTGTGTTTGAATGTTTTCACACGCTTGTGGGTCAGATTGAGATTGTGTGACATCAGGACAGGAAGTGTGAAACCTCAGTATCTGCTTGGTGGACATTATTACTAAAATATGTTTATTAATTTCTGATTAGCCGTGTTTGTTGACAGATTCAGGCTGTAACAGCATGTACTCGGGTGGTCGGATCCGCTTCAGTGCAGTCTGTAAGGTGTGAGTTTTACAATAGCAACACATGTAGGCTTTTAAACCAACAGTTGCACATCATCTGTCAAAATCACTTCCACTGTGTGAGCAATGACTTTTACCCTCCCAGATGATGTTTTAATGTGATGTGTTGTTTTAACTGCTAAGCTCTCAAGTGCTTGTCACACAGAGCCTCTAATGAAGATTACTAAATGTACAGATGGCATTATGGGTGAAAGACAAATCATGAGACGTTGTCAATATGGCACAAGTCTTTAGAGGCGATTCTGTTGTGTATATTAAGTATTGATTTCACTTTTTTAATTTGTATACAAAGTGAAATGGACAGTATTACAAGAAACAATAGTAATCTGATTGTCAGAGTCACAGCAGCTGGACAGTAGATGGAACAAAGTACTCTTTTCAGCCCTGAGACTAACCATGTATGATTGACATTTTGTTAATACAGATGTACAATCATGGTGAGAAAGTCTAAATACAAGAAAGTGTTGGATAAAATCTTGAATAGGTCAGTTTCGAATAGTAATTTCTAACCCTTGTTTTTCATTTTTTTTCAGTCGACTGTAACCATTTACCTAAACGCAGTGTTTGAATTGTAGGCGTGGGGTAAGGTTGTATGGTCGTTTGATGTGAAAGACGAGCCTGTTCTCTTTACGTCAGACAGGTTTAACTGCAGGGTGAATGTGTTTAACATGGGGCCCGGTGCAGGCCCCTGTGGTACTCGTAGCCATCAGGCTCAATGGAAAGAGGATACAGGGTCTGACAAGACATGACTTGACCCAGCAGTATAGCTAGAGCCCCGCTATTGTCCTGAATAAACAGCAGAAATCACTGTTGTAGAATTTCCCCTTTCTTTCTGTGTGTGTGTGTGTGTGTGTGTGTGTGTGTGTGTGTGTGTGTGTGTGTGTGTGTG
>NTHP01000018.1:501062-527386 GCA_003416845.1 Oplegnathus fasciatus | reverse complement strand
GTGTGTGTGTGTGTGTGTGTGTGTGTGTGTGTGTGCCTGAAAGTGCATATGTGGTTGTGTACACCTCTTGTGGAAAGCTTTAACTAAGCTATATGTTTCTGTACACACTCAAAAATAGAGCTACAGGACATTTTTGTCCTGAATGAAACATTTTGCAGAGATGCAGACATGTAATGTGCCCCAGCTGCCATAAAGGTAAAACCATAAAGGTAAAAAGTAGTTTCTGATAAACAAATTTGTACCAATTTATCCTGAACTTATAGCGCGGTTATTAATTTAAGGTAACGTGCCCGGTTGGTGCAGGTGAAAAAGCAGTCATCGACAACTGTGAAGACCTTGGCTCAATGTGCTGTTGTAGTGCTTCCAGATTAGCTTCACTGAATATAATTGGCTGCGTTCATGGGTAGGAAGCCAGTGAGGGATCATATCGCAGTGTCTCAAAATTGCCTTATGGATATACTGCTGCTTTTAAGAATAAGGCTGGCAATAATCTGTATTCTTCTTGTCAACAAATCTGTTGAAAAGACCAAAACCAACAATGACTTGATGCTACTGTCTGCACAGCCCAACCCTGATATATATTATTCCTCTGTGCCATAGACCTCCATTGTTGTCCAAAAGCTATTAAAAACACACATCAACTTTGCACTAGGTTACATTTTCCTTTATTATAATGAACATGGACACTTTATTTATTTTAATTCGATCTGACATACGTTGTCCTGCTGTCACACAAGTTTGTGGCTGAAAATAGTCTCCAACACATGCACTATTTCCCTGAGTAACATTTGCTAAAAACTACAGTGTCCCGCTGTTTTAGGAAATTACCAAGCCTTGTTTTTTAATGAGAGAATTGGGAGACGGACTAACACATCGTTGGTTTTGGTCTTGTCATGGGAACTGTTGACAATAACCAAACAACAAAACATTGACAACCATGTTCTTTAAATGTTCATTTCAGCCACTTGAAGTATAAAATTGTACTTTTGAAGGTACAAATATTTGACATACAAAATTGACTTGCAAGAAAATGTTACTGTAGTTTGCCTGCTCCTACCCTTTTCTGAGAATGTGTGCAGTCCATTTCAGACCTGTAGTCCTTAGAGAAAAATTAAAAACAGTTAAACAATATGAAGAAAAAGATAAAACAGTATAAAACAGAAAAAATACCCATAGAATTTAAATGAGTTGTGCATGTGGTTGTGTATATACTGTATGAATGTACTGTACTGTATATGCATTGAGTAAGCATTGGACTTTTTGTGTTTTATACATGTATCTGCACACAAATAGACATATTTCATGATTTGTGTTTGTGAGTCCATGTGTGTGTTTACCGTTTATATGTGTGTTTGTGGTCAGGAGGTGAGGGGCGAACAACAGGGCACCAAACAGCTTTAAAAGAAGAAAATCCAACAACATAAACAAAACCACGGTCAGTGTGACACGCGTCACCTTCGCTGTGACAGGGGACAGACACCGGAGAGGCACATAGTCCCCGAGAATCTCTTTGAAGTCGGCCAGCAATTGTGCCGCTGGTTTAGAAGTATTGTCTTTCCTGCCCTTGGGCGTTGCTGTAGGGCAGATGCACTCGGCTTTTAGTGAAACACTTGCCAGGATTAGGCCTATTAGCTGAACAGGAGTGAAAGACAATCATCGCTGGTTTAGTGGAATCTGGTCTGAATGTGGAAATATTGGATTGTTAAAACATTTATGATTAAGCCAGAGGTCTGCCTCTCTCTCCTGCTGTTTGTGCAGTCAGATCTTGATTAGGCAGAACATTTGTTGGAAAAGACATTCACCACCAAACATCTTTTTTTTTTTTTCTACGCCTTTCTCTGCCCCTCTGTCTCAGTCATTACTGGTGCTGTGTTTGTGTTTCTGCTCCAGGCGTTGGGTAAATACCTCTGCTGGAGTAGGATTTTTCCCCCCCACCTTCCTCCCTCCATTACCTCCTCTAATGACGTTTACACATCTGCTTAGAAGAGCCTCCACTCATCTCTCTGTCACCCTGCGTCCGTCTTTCTCTCCCTCCCTTTGTTGCACACGCACACACAAGCACCGCGAGATTATGTTTAAGAATTACATTCTCGATTATTTGGCTACTGAATTGATATCCTAATTTCAATGAACTAGTACAATTCAGAAGCAACTTAATATTCACACTCCCCAATAGACCAACAAAAATCAATCTTTGGTTCCAAAATTAGATGTCTTTCATTTGTGTGAACATCTTTATTGTGGCCGCTTATGCAAAAGTCATAGTAATCATTTTTGTTTTTACTTTTTAAGAGGGTCCTTAGCTGGCAGACCTTCACAAACGTAATTGCAGAGTTCAAACAATTAGTTGGTGAACTGATTCGTTGACTGACAGAAAATTAATCTGCAAATATTTTGATAATTGATTAATCATTTTAGTCACTTTTCAAGCAAAAATGCCAAATATTGTTTATTTCAGCTTCTCAGATGTGAGGATTTGATGCATTTCTTTGTCATAAATGACAGTAAACTGAATACCTTTGGGTTTTGGACTGACCTTGGGCTCTAGGAAGTTATAATGTGCATTCTTCACAATTTTCTGACATTTTATTGACAAAACAAGTAATCACTTAATTGAGAAAATAATTGTCAGATTAATCAATAGGAAAAATAATCATTACTTGCAGCCCTACGGACTTGTTTGTCCTAGAAAAGTAGATTGTTTCCAAGTCTGATCACTTGTAGATATACTGCGATCAGACTTTTTTATTTTATTTTTTTTAGTCTTTTCCGCTTGCTTTTCTTTCTTTTTGTTCTGAGATGTTTCTTTATGGGCCAAAAAGTCTCTGAACTCTTCAACTCCTCACCTCCACATGCCCTCCAAACCTGTAATGGTACTTCAAGTGACATACACACATACGCATTTGCACACACACATACACACACACACACACATACATTCTGAGACACACACATACTCACATATGTCACTCGAGAGACTTGCCCAGCGGTCATGTCACTGCAGCTTCATTTTCCTGCTGATTGACATGTCCTGTAAAACGCTCAGACACGCACACATGTGCACATGCATACAGAGTGACTGTACCTGTCACCTCTCTTGAATAGTATTACCTTTACCTCATTTTGTTCTGCCTGTCCATCACCTCTATTCTTCTTCCGCCGACAGCTGAATGGGCTCCTGTGGGACTTTGTTAAGTGTGTGTGTGTGTGTGTGTGTGTGTGTGTGTGTGTGTAAGAAAGGTTTTCAGCCTGCTGCATGGCGCCACTTTTCCCACCCTCCACTCTCCTCCACCAAACCTCTGTCTTGTAATGGGACAGTTGAGAAGATGCACTGTACTTGTGTGTGCGCGTGTATATGTGTGTAAGTGTATACACTGCCGCCAGGCCTCACAGCACTTTCACTCTGAAAAAAATAGTTTTCAGTTCGTCCCTTCTTTTTCTCTTCTTAGCGGGTCGAGTTCTGTAACGCCTTAGGTCCTCAACAAAACCACTGAAGCAGACTGACTGAGAGACAGGCAGACAGTGAGGGAGAGAGGATGAAGAAGAATAAAGCCTGACTACAACTCCTAAGCCCCACTAGTGACCCCTAGAGGCTACAATGTTCATTACACCCCACAGAAAAATGTAGTAGGTGTAGTGTTGTTCCTATTGATGGCTATTTCCCACCGATTGGAGAAACAATTGACCAATCACAGCTCAGTAGGCGGGATTAAGAATGGAGACATCATCTTCCTACATAGCTATCTTGCTAGATACCTTGCTACATTCATGGAAATAGCAACAATAAAAAGGTGACAAGCGTGAATGAGATTGAAGCAGCTGTGCCAGTTGTTGCGATATCTTGTTCTGGACCTTCAGTTTCATCTGAAGGTGCAGGATACACAAGGTAACCCACTCTTATCTCCCAACTTAGTACAACAGTAATGCCCAGGACTATTTCTTTCTCTAATTATTGGTATAGCCAGTGGTACAAAAGTACAAAACAGTGTGTAATTGACAATAGGTATCGTAGAGAAACACAAATATCAAAATGTAATGTCTGGAAATGTTGCATTCTCCACTTCTAAAGATCATTAAAGTGTCATTAAAAAGAGAAGAGCGATTTTAAGATTGCAAAGCTGCTCATTGATTAACTGCATTTTATGGGAATTTTCATCCGCATCCTAACACCGGAGGTGCAGAGGGAGAGACGTGAGGCAAAGATACTGCGTGAGGTGAAATGGACGGGTGCATGCTGGTGATCTGAAAACAACAGGAAGTTAGTCATTGTAGTTTGTCAAACAGTTGAAGCAGCACTGACAAACAGCTCATGGAGGCAATTAAGGTACTTTAAATCCTTTACCGTCCAATAGCTGCAATTTTTCACACCTTCCTGGAGTCATGAATCAGTCAAATCTGAGCACATACACACGATACACATATTTTTAGATTCACTGCAACTTACACTTTCCAATGATATCATTATCTCCATTGTCCATCATGAATAAACATCCATAAATCTGCTTAGAAGCTCCTTATAACTGCAGAACTTGCCTAAGAATCATCATGTTTTTAAGTTTTCTTCAGGATCACAGTAATCCAGTAATAGTTGTTTGTACATCCATGGATGCATCACAAACAGAAACTGCTAATAGCTAATTCAGCAAACCTTCAATGGTGCCACTTTGCTAAAAAGTAAACAAGTATAGGCTAAAAAAAAAACGTTGCTCGAGTTGTAGCCCATAGCAGAATCCATGGCAACATTATGCTTCCTGTTTGCATCCCCAAGGCATCATGGGAACTGTACTTCCAAAACTTTAGAGCATGATTATTCTATAAATAGAAGTAAGAGAAAGCATAATAATAGGAGTGACAAAACCCATTAATAACTTTTTTTGTGTTGTACTATCAACATTTTTGACATTATTAAAGCTCCTTGCATGAATGAAGCACACTTGTTAGGTTTGCAGTGTATGAGAAGTGATTATATTTATATTTAGGGTCTTCCCCTGAGAGTTTGCACAAATCTCTTCTCTACCACACAGACACACATTTTATCTGTTGTCTCAGTGGTCACAGCCCTCCCATGATGTACATTACACTCCTTTCAGGGTTTGGATTCTTTGTTTTATCTGTTTTTTCACTTCTCATTAGCTCACTTTTTCTTCAGAGGCATGTTGTTTTCAGATTTTGTCCACCTTTCCTTTCTCTGATATGACACTGGAAGCTTGAGGACTTCTCCCTCAAGTATATACCGAAGATAAGAGCTTGTGGGAGTCTGTGTGCACGGTTTCATATGTATGTAAATGTGTGCATGTGTACATTTCCTCAGGTATCACAAGGTTAAAAGATAGGAGAGTATGCATACTGTATATGCCTTTCCATGCATACATATGTGCTTGTGTGAGTCCACATATCAGAAGTTTGAGAGATTGGAGTGTATGCGATGTAGCACTGACTTGAGTGCCTGAGTGTGTTTACTGAATACATGAGTGTATGTGTTCATGTAGTCTGTGACTGAGACTTGGCAGGGACTCCAAGGCAACTCAGATTGGAAAATATGCACTCATACACTCACAATTACACCCTGTTACCCTACCTATCCCTCTCTGTGGATATACTTTCTGGTCGCTCTTTGTATGTTTTTCATGTTTGCCAAGTTTCTCTCCGAGAGCCAAAACAAGACCAGGCAGTAGCTGAGAGAGAACGTCTGCAAGAGATAAAGGTTGTTGGAAAAAAGTCAGAAAATTTGAAACTTTGTCCTTTGAGAGAGATGAGACAGTAAAGAGTAGAGTAAAAACTGCAAGAGAGAAAGAGAAAATCAGACACACTGAAATACTGTCTTTTGAGAGAGACGAGACAAAGAATGAGGAGAGTAAAAATTGCCAGAAAGAGGGAGTGAAAGCTTGCAGACAGGGTCAAAAAGCTTAATGCATTTCTAATAGGAGGTACCTCAGAAAAACATGGGAGACAAGAAAGAGGGGAAAAAAGATAAAAAGCAAGGGACAAGTTGGCAAAGGGATGATAAGTGAAGGTACATGTGCAAAAAAAAGAGGAAAGGGAAGGAAAAACTGACAGACAAACTTACACAGAGCCAGGTTAGGAGAGAATGGTGATGTGTGTGCAATGAAGGTGTGTGTGTATTGGGGCCGGGGGAATGAGGCTGTGATGGCCTTGTGTCAGTCACCCCATGGCAGCTCTTTAACCCTGTAATTTACCACATCACTCTTCTCACAGTGATGGGACCACTGCACCAGCTGACAGCACTGCCTCCGGCGTGTGTGTTTGTGCGTGTGTGAGGAAAAAGTGTATACCTGTGAGAAAGGATTCTTGAGATGTCAAACAAAATGTCTGTGAGCCTGCCTTCATTTCAGGCCTCTCTCTCTCTCTCTTGTTGCAGTGAAGCTCCAGATCAGGACCGAGGCCCTGATAGATCCTGAGGCTATCGCCAAATTTGAACTCTGTTGTTTATGTCCTCACGTCTGTTGCAACATAAACTACACTACTGTAAGTATCCCAAAGTTATCTCCGTTAAAGAATAACTCCTTTTCAAGAAATCAGTTGTGTTATTTGCAGTCACCAGCTACTGGTCGATGATGCTTGAAACCTCAATACCTTTTATGGCACACAAGAAGTGATGTGCTTTACATTTAAAGACATAAAGAAAGAGAAAGAGCTCTGCATCCCATCCAGAAACATGTTTTTTTTTATAGGTTTTAAAACGTTTAGCCCACCCCCAATTACTTACACAAAGGGAACAGAATATGAGGAACACCTCTTAATATTGTACAATCCAGAGCAACACCACCACTAAAGCCATATTTATGCTTGACGCAAGGGGTTAACAGTAGTCCTGTCATAGATACCTATAGAATAGGCTTTACTTTACAGTTTAGTGTTGCATTTCACCCATTGATGGCACCCCCACGTCACTAGACAGATGTATTGTACGTGATCGGGCCGTATTGTGCTTTTCATTCACTATGTGATGTATGTTTCCCTCACTATCAGCAATCTCTGCCGGCATCAGAAACTTATAGGAGAAAACACAAGCAGTTGATCGCAGTTCTTGCACCCCCCACGTGGTATCTCCATAGCTGCTGTTGCCCCGGTGTGTAGTTTTAGGAGGCGCACATCGGCCACAGAGTCTCTCAAACCGCCTGTCCAACCTGCCATCCCAAAACCTCTTTGTGTCATCGATGCCTAGTGGGCTGTGCACGTGGTTTTAAGTGATTTGAGGACCAAAATTTGCATCCATATTTGTCAACTCAGTCAACATTTTGACCCTTTTCAAAGCCCCCTTTTCCACCAGTGAACATCAAAATTTAACTACTACCCTTTACATTTAACCCAAATCTGTGTGGTTCCAGCGAGGTATTAAGAGAGTAACAAATGTCTCAGTTCATCCCATCCGTAAGTTTTTCTTTGCATAGCCAGAGCAATTGATGGGCCACTGATTGTCCCACCTGCCACACCGTACATTTTCCTCTCACCTCGGCCAAAGAGAGTTTTCAGTGGGCAAAATCAAATCAATAGAGAGAGAGAGAGATTTCAGATGTCTTAAACCCACCAACTCTATCACTATCTCTATTTTTCTATCATCATCTTGTCATATCTCTCAGGACAACCTGTTTGGTTTCTCCATCATTTTTAGGACCCAGTAAAGTCAGAGTCACTCACAGTGCAACCAAATAAATTTATTTTTGGGAGGCCCATATGCATACCTTTGTTCTAAAGTTACATTAAAAGTATTTTCCTGAACATGTCCATATTCAGTACTTCAGCGTAAATCATGTAATTCTGATGATGCTGTTTTTTCAGAAAGACAGTTTTGTTTTTGTTCGTATTTGTGTTTTTGTTAGTTAGGATTCAAAAAGTGATTGTCTTTGGGTGCAGATCTGGATCTAGGAAATGCTTTGTGTGTTCTTCTATTTTCCCAGGGAATACTGCTCTTACTTTAATCTGGAAAATCTAAAATGTGTGTATTTTAATGTGGAACCAGATGCACAGTAAATCATTCTGAACAAATTTAAAGAAATGTGCTGCCTTGGTGGAGCTATGCACTTTGCTGGGTGCTTTCTAGTGTTATTAGTCAGATGGTGTAATTATACCATATATGGTATGAGGGTCAGGATATGTCAGGCCATCAGTCAGATTCAAACCAAGTACGATGTTTGTGCCCTATGGGTATCCACTGTAGCCGGACATGTTCTGTCCATGTAGGCACTCAGAGCATGTATAGAACAATAGCTCAATGTTGGATTCTGTTAGTTTAAATAAATGTCTGTTTGAGTTGTGGCAGTTGAGAGCAAGAAAGAGTGAGAGATGGGACAAGACTTTCAATCCAGATATCTTAGAAAGGCTCCCATTGTTTCTCTCTGTCTCTTTCACTCAGAGAGAACCAGTCTCAAATAAATATTTACTTAAAGTTCTGTCTTTGGCTTTCTCTTTCTATCTGTGGCACACACACATATCCAAGCACACACAAAGACACTTTCTGTTGCTCTTGTTCCTCTTTGCACACACACACACACACACACACACACACACACTCTCAGTAACCACCCAGAGGGGACAGTGAAAGAAGAGCAGAGAAAGAGATGCAGAGAGCAGACAAGGTCGTAGTTCCTGTGGACTGTCTTTGAAAGAGGAGTCGTATGTTTTCCCTCCCCTCCTTTGATGTTAAAGCAGCCTCTTTACTAGTGTAAAGACAGGGTACAATAACCTAGACCCCCCCCACCCGTCACACAGCCCTCTGTACACTGGCTGTACACCCCCACCCCCCACAAAGCTCTGCAGGGGGACAGGTAACCCACAGCAACCCCAACCAGAAGTCAGAATGAGTGTGGCAGCTGTCCAGGACCTGTGCAGCATGCTGTGTGCGTGCGTGTATGTGTGTACTGTATGTCGGTGTAAGCAAGTGTGTGTGTGTGCATGAAACTTTTTAAGCGCCGTCACAGTGCCAGTCTTGTAACTTTTGACAAAATGTCTCAAAAAAACATTTGGAACAAAGCTCTTCATAGGATTTTTGAAACTGGACGCTCAATAACTTCAGTCTGTGTGGATGGTAAAGTGTGCAAACATGCATGTTTGAAAGTTTGATGTAGGAGGATATGGCTGAGGACTGTCTGTCTATGTGTGTTTGTGTGTGTGTCAGGTAAAGGCGAGGCATGGCAATTTTATTCATAAAACACATTTCATTACAAGTTTACTCGATGTGCTTTACATCAAGTGCATACAGGAAAAGCAACATGTACAAAAGAGTGTAACAAGTAAAATCCAAAAAATGCAACAATAACAAAAGAAAAGAAGAGAGAAAAAATACAAGAAAAACCACAGACTCAAAAAAAAAAAACATTAACAAACCCTACATCCACCCCACAGATACAAACACACACAGACACATGTACAGTAACCAATCATAAGCCTAAGAACTTGACTTTTAGATGTGGACACAGTTGTGACAGATCTCCAGTCACCAGGCAGTTTCTTCCAAGAACAGGACCAAAATAAGTAAAAAAAGCCTCACCAGATCTGGATTTTATTCTAGATACAATTTAAAAAAACCATCACATGGTTTCCTGAGAGGTCTGATATGGATTGAAGTTAATGATCCGGTCAGAAATGTACTGGGCAGCCAAATTAATTCCATATTGCACCAGGGAAGTGAATGCGTGTTCGTGTAAAGAGACTGGAGTGGCAAGTCATTAGACAAACATACTGATGTGCAGGATGTGACCGTATAGAAGAATGACAGCCACTGTAAATGGACGGATCTTCAGTTACCATTTACCTTTCGTCCTGAACAAACCCTCTCTCTGTCCTTTGTTAATGTCTCACCCTGCCCTGATACATATGTGGCCCCAGGGCTCATGGACGCACATATCCTTCTTTGCACCCAATCTGCGCCCACATTTTCTGTATTTATGTCGCCCCCTTGTTTCTCTTATTCTGCCATAAATTCCCCAAGACCCTGACAGCTGTGCAGAACAAGGTCTCAAGAACTTTTAGGTTAGCCAGACTGGCAATAACTAAATGAAAGCTGTCTGAAATGAGGTTTTCCTTCCAAAAGGGCTGACTTCCTCTAAAAAAAGCTGGTTAGGAGAGGATAAAAGAATCCTCTTATGTCAGTAAACTCGTTACGCAGTTGCTGCCATGCCATGCTAGCCCCAGCGTTTCCATGGCACCCGGTGTTATCTATGTGTATTTTTGTTGGGACTTGTAGTTTTGGGGGTTGAGTGGCAAAATGAGATTTTTTTCCCCCCACACCAGGAGGTGCAAGAGGGGAAAGATAAGAGAGAGTCCCCTCTCAGCGTTAACGAGAGAAAATAAGAGAGAGAGAGGATGGAGAGACGCATTAGCTGCACAGATAGAGAAATGAATGTCAGACGCAGCAATACTGCTACACCTTTGCTACACTATACAGAGATTCTGCACTGGCCTGTAATTTACACTGAGTCTTGTACACTGGAGTGTCCAAGGGTCTGTCGCTCCATAATATCATCAAAAGCAGTTTGCATTCTTTGTTTAACGTGGCAGACACTATCCCTCAGACAATGAAGAGATGTTGGTCAAAGATTACTTTGTTTTTTGGGAAATATACTACTTTCCTGTTTTCCCAGAATCAGACAAACTCAAAAACCTTCTTTGTGTTTGCAGTTTAAAGATATTTTGAAGATGAAATTAGCCTGATCTAACTCAGTAAGTATATGGGATCAAGTAAATGGGATCTAAGACATGCTAGGCTAATCTTCGCTGTTAATATAACTTCAGATTGCACGTAGGGACATAAAAAAATAGTCCTAGTCAAGTTAAGTGCAAGTGGTAACACAATTCCTAAAAAACCAGACTATTAAAACTACTAAAAACATTGACCAATGTTAGTTGCAGCTGTAGTTCAACAGAAGTATTAAAAGGACACAATGCACACTATTTTTCAATACAAATATTTATTAAAAACAACATTTCTGTTGAAATGTATCATCAGTAACATACTATATTGTGTTGATATGTGTTATACTGAAGAAGACATGCAGCTAGTAGTGATGACACACTAGTATTCGGACTAGAAGTAGTAGCAATAGTTAAAGTAGTGGGATCACTGGCAGTGATAGTGGCAGTAGTGGTGATGCTTGTTTTAACAACAGTTGTAGTTGTGGTAATGTTGGCTGTAGTTCCATTTTGTTTTTTATTGCCCTTTTTACTGGGAACTGTGCAATACTTAAGTTTAGTAAGATAAAACCAGATATAGATTTTTTTAAACATGGATGATGCACAAAGATTGAGTTGGCTGATCACATATGAAACATTAGACTAGCGAGTTACTTGGAGAAAGCCTGGAAGATGAGAAAAAGCTCTTTATTAGGAAAGACTGTACGTATGTAGAAGTTCTTCAGTGTACAGTTCATTTGAAATTTGTTATTTGAAAGAATATAGAAGTACTTTATAATGTGGTAATCTTTGTTCTTTTTTTGCTCTTTTTTGTATTACCAGAAAATGTATGTTTTTTGCAAAATAGCTTGTAATCCCATGTGGGATGGGCCAGATGTTTGGCATGACACAGAAATAAACTAACTACCTGTAGCATTAGTTAATAGGTAGTAGTAGTAGTTACTTTTAAAACTATTACCACAAGAGATGTAAAAGTAACAGCAGTGACAGCAGTTGTGATTGATATTTTATTGATTCCACAGTAGGGAATCCTTTTTATCACTGAAACATCATACGTGGTTCAATACGCGGCCGGGACGCTGCTCACACAGACGGAACAAAATACACCTGCAACAATAACAAACCATCAATACTACAGGGGAGACCCCACAGAGAGGACCACAAGACAGCAACAGATTAACCCTCCAGGAACTGAACTTACTATATAGTCAGTAATAAAGAAGGAGGGATAGCTAGTGCCTGTCACAGACCTGTCCTGAGTTCATTAGCTGATGTGTGGTATGCTGCCTGCTTTGGTTTAGCTGTCAGCTCCAAAGTGTGTGTCCATCACTGCTCACCTGTGATGTGTGAATGACCTTGTCTCAGTGTCAGTCTGAGTTCATGTGCATGTCTGTCGGTCTTTCTGTTAACGTTGTTTTTAATTTGTTTTATGGTCAAAATGTGCATTCATACCTGCAGAGTAACTCACTATTATTATTCCAGCTTACTAGTAATACAGGTATAACAGGTACAGGAAGTGGTGTTACATAAGAGTATTATGTTGCAGCTCCACTGTCACAGTTTTAGGGAAAGTCCGCGACTACTATGACTACTAACAAATACCATTACTACTACTGTTACTCTTACTACTATTATGACTCCACTGCTACAAAACAAAGACTGAAAATAAAAAGGACAAAAAACAAAAATAAAGCAGGAAAAAGTTAGTTGTCTGTTCTATTGATAAATGTTGATCAGGTTTGTTTGCATTGTTAAAGCTGTCTAAGGTCATTACATACCCTTGCGTTAACATTACCTGATCATTTGATATTTTCACTGTACACCATTAACTTTGCTTTGTCGTCTGTGCTATACTTTTAACATAGGGAAAATTACGGCCAATCCAGGGACATGGTCAGGTCGTGTATGTGAGCGCGTGTGCCTACATGCATGCTTTGTCTGACCCTTAGGCCTATTTATGTCAATCTATAATGTTGTCTCGTCAAGATATGCATCTGCAGTTGTGTTTGGTCTGCCCCGTCTCTTTCTCCGTCTTTCATTTGTTCTTTCTCTCACTTGTCCCTCTCTCTGCAGACTCGGGTTACACTCCCCCGTCAGATGGCGTTCTGCCTGGCTGAGCTGCACTTGTGGTCCACCAAGGGCTCACTCCAAGTCAGAGGTAGCACTTATCACCATGTTCAATCTCCCTCCCTCTCTCTTTCTCTCTCGCTCTCTCTCTCTCTCTCTCTCTCAATAATTCTCCCCCTGTCTCCTTTCTTTCTTTTACCTCTCACTCCGTCTTGCTCTGGCTCTTTCTGTCATCACTCACTTTGTTTTCACACCTTCTCCCCACCTTTCCTGTATCTACTTGAACAATCTGACTCTCAGTCAACACCAGTTCTCACCCTGACTGTTTTCACTTTCTCTTTGCTCTCTTCAATGTCTGTTTATTGCATTATACATGACGTTCTTTATATTGTTTATACAACATTAAACTGCATTTGTACATTGTTTGAAGTGTAGTTGGTTGGCATGAACACAAGCAACTCTAGAAACCAGTGAAACATCGGTATGTTTTCTGAGACCACACACATTGACAAACCATTCCACATTTGTTGAGAAGGAGAAATTGTTACATGTCTAGCCTATTACTGAAGTTCACAAGTTTGCCAGTGAGGGTGCCATGTTTGAATCGAGTATAAATCAGACTAGCTTTTGATGTCAACATGACCGTCTGTCATTACAGGACGGTTTTCCACTGGTGCTCGTGTGTTGTCAGAATGAGTAGAGTGATGCGGTGTAAAGCAAAATGAATAAAATGGGAGTAAAACCTACTCATTGGTACTAGAGACTAAAAAACTGAATGATGATCCATACAAAGTGGGATTGCTGTTACATCACACAGGCAGTTAGCTTGTTCTTCTGACAATGGTTTTTACATCATAGAACGGGTATTTTGTCAGTTACACTGAATCTTAAAAGAGGAGTCCTCCAATTTAGCATTGGACTAAACTAAACTCCTATAACATTGTTATACGTTTATAGAGTACAACTGTCATGATGGATGATCAAAATCGATGCAGCAGAGAGATACTGTCTTTTTTTATTCCATGCTTTCTTCTTTCTTGTCAGAACCTGGCACCTACATTACCCACAACAAGCGCCGACAGTTTGGCCAGAGATTCGCATGGGTTATGCTAGTAGCGGCTAATTTAGCCTCGAGCCTTTATCCTCAAGCAGAGATGAGGAGCTACAGAGGTCTGATGAACTCACTTCTTTCTAACTCCACGTCCCCCAGATTTTTTTTCATTTATAAACTTGTAGTCTCCAGCCCCAACTAGGGCTGTCCCAAATACCATTTTTGGGGCTTTGAAGCTTTGGTGAGAATTACCGGCGAATATTTGAAGCTTCGACGGGGGTGCATGCGCACGGTTGTGGCTCGTTTCAAAGGCTATGTAACCACTGTTCCTATGGTGGCAAGTTTACATTATTTAACTCCATCATCGTAAACTTTTACCTTTTTAGCTGTTCCAAGAAATGGATGTTTAAAAAAGGATGCTTTGCTGCCTTTTCATCTTTACTAGTTAATGTTAGCTAGCTGTAGACTGGAGAAAAAATAAATTAATTCACTCAAAGGCTACCGGCAGCTACCGATAACTTTTAAGGTATAATGTTTTTTGCATGTGTTACCTTTCCAGCTTTGGTCCTCCGAACCGTAGTTCGGAGACCTCTGGTTTCTTTAGGTCAATTCAGTTGGCTTTAGCCTGGCTCGTCAGTTAGCTGGTAACTAGCCTCCGCAGTCCGGGCAAACTCTACTTTGAAGAATGGTCAGGAGACGTCATGGTAACGTTACATAAAACAGGTGCTTTATTCACTCGTTGCGGCAAACACAACACACGGCCCTTTTCACAACTGCATTACTTGAACCTGAGCTTATTTGGACACTTTCTGCTGACTACTGTAACTCAACAACCCATGGAAGCATGTGCTTCACGGTGTCTGCCACACATACAGGTACTTTTTCACACACACAGGAGAGACTGACTTCCCATAACAAACCTGCCAGACTACGTCACATGCATACGGCCACCTCCCTTAAAGGGGAAGGCTCGGCCGGTAACACATGTTACTCAGTGCATGAGTTGACGTCGTGACTCAATCAACACACAAAACAGAATATCTGAATCCCAAAATTGAAAACCGAATACCTACCCAACGAACGAGTATCCGAATAGTCAAATATTCGGGTTCAGCCCTAGCCCCAACCAACGCTGACTTAAGGGACATCAATTGAGGCATTCATGCAACAGCACTCCCCAAGACCTGTAAACAGACGTCAATGTGTAAAATCCTGAGTTCCCCTTTAAGGGTGGTAGACACATTTCATATTTGATAATAATTTCCCAGAAGTACAGCCATCAATGATCTTTTTTGTTTTCTACATGATACTTTGAGAAAATCTTTCAGTAAATGCACATGCGTCACTTATATAAAGTCAGCTCCATATTGCACCACCTACATCGCCATCATGTATACACTGAGGAACGTTAACTGACGACCAGTGCTTCCTTGTGAGGCCGAGCGGGTGTGGTATAAGTTTGACTTTTCTGGCAGTTTCTGTGCGTTTTCCTGCTCGCCACCTATCAGTCCATCTCTTCTGTTAGACGGAAATGCTCTGTTTCTCCATTTTCTTGTTTTCTCCTCCCTTCCATTCTGTCTTGTCTTTCACAGTCTGCTGAGCTTTAGACGAAGATAGTGTCTCTCGGAGGCTGACTGTGTTGTGTGTGTGTATATGTGTGTGTGTTTATGTGTATACACAAAGGTACGACAGGGTGTATATCCAAGGTGATGGTGACATATCCTTATTTGTTTGTTTTTTCCTGCTGTGTGTGTCTTCTGCTATCTCGGAAAAATGTGGATGGATACATCTGAGCGAAGAGGCCTGGTCGCTGAGGTGTGACGCTCCCTATCACCACCTTCCTTACATCATATACATCCGCCTCAAAAACAAAAATATAGATTCATAAAAGCAGCATCTACTGTGTAATGCTATGAAACTAATATTTTCTATCTGGTTTGTGTGTATGTTCTTATATGTGTTAATCACGTTTGTACAGCTGCACACCTCAGCAGACGTCTCTCACAGCCATCTGCTGTTGGTCACTGAGCAGCATCACAGTTTGTGAGTTAGAAGACCTCAACAGACATCATTGCGGTAGAAGGACAAGAGTTATGTGTGATGTTATGAAACTTCGTGTAATTTTTTTTAATAATGTGGGTTCTTGTGTGGACAAATTTTTGAAAAAGGATGAATGAAATTCGAAGTGAACAGATTTTGTTTGTCCTCACTTCCACAAGAGACTCGTTTAGGTTTAGCATTTAGGGCAGACTGACTAAAGTTTGGCTTGTTGTGCTGTTGTGAATGATTAAAGTCTGCCTCCTCTCAAAAATTTGTTTTGCTTATAGTTATTTCACTTGGATGTTTGACCTTCACTGTGCAGAAAGATGAATGTGCAGATTTTGACATGAGAAGGCTGTTTTCACATTTATCTGCTGAAGGAGAAAGTTTCTTTGAGTTTACCTTAAAGGCAGAATGAGTATGATTTTCCTAAACAACAATGTCGACTCACAAAAATAATCCCTCTCAATCATCACTTATGACCCACTAGAAGTGTGTGGCGGTGTCTGTATCTGCAGAGACCCTGCCCTCTGCCTGTATTTTCTTATTTTGCTGTGTTCGGGACATTTCTGGGCATCAACCTTTGGGCAGTTAGTCACGTACGCCGCTCTTGAGTCGCTGCCTTATGTAGATATGTGTTGCTGCAGGTGGTACACTGGGCTGTGTTCTGGCAACCGTGGTCATGGAGCGTGCGCTTCTGGTGTCGTTGAGCCGGGGAGGAGGGGCCAACTTTGTATGTTGTGTTTACAAACCGCAACCGACAAATCCTACTCATTCTGCCTTTAAATCTGAGTTGAACACGTGTACATACGAGCATTATTTTGCGGCATCACAACTAGTTTGGAAGCCAATCATGGTTCAGTATTCAACTTTCACAAGTGTGATGTGGAAATTCGAAACCTCCTATGCACACTGTACACATTGAATGGACTTTTTAAGTGAAGTAGAAGACATCTTGTAGTCTTGTACATTTAAATAAAATGCTACCGTTGCAATGTATATAGTCTAGCCGTATCTAATTTGCTGTCCTTGTCCCCTAAAAAAATATTTGCATATTCATAGATTCTGAATTTTTCAATTAGGAAGGACTAGATGTTGCTTCAAGAATTTTTAACTATGCAATTGAACATTTTGTGGAAAAAACAGATCACACAAATCATTATTTAGAGCAGATTATTTTTATATGTCTTAAACATGTCTGGGGGCATCTTTAAGAGATCTTTCAGTGCATAAAAGTCCCATGGATATAGTTTGGTCTGATACCACACAAACTGAAACATCATGGAGATGCTTGTAGCTGCAGTTTGAGCAACATGACTTACAGGTCCAGCAGACAGAGAGCAACATGAGCATCCCATTGAACTTGTGTTTCTGGCCTGCTGATGAATGTAGGTTTGATCCACAGACTCCTGAGAAATATATCGATCTTTACTTTGTTAGATGCTCGGCTGTCTTCACCAGCCTCTCGTTACCTCACCTCTGCTGTTTCATGCTGGGTAGGTATAGTATGCAGTATACAATATCTGAGCTTGTTTGTTGAAAACAGCTTCATATGTTTATGAGAGGATGAGGGCCGCATAACCAGAAACAATGAGCTGAAAGTGGCTAAATGCATAGAACTGCAGCCATTGTTTCATAGAAAAAAGTATCAGGTTGGTATAGGCAGATACTCAAGGTTATAGTATCTCTTGTCAGAAATGAAAAAGTGACATCAAGCTATTACTAATAGTGGTGTGTTGGTGTGTGTTTGTGTGTCTGCCATCAGCTCTCCTGTTGTATTAGTGTGACCTGGCCTCAGGAGCAGCAGCAGCAGCGGCAGCAACAGTAGTGGAGCGATAAAGAAACGATGTGTTGTGCGAATCCGAGTCTGGCTGCTTATGGTTTTGGGCCTGCAGGAATAACACTGACAAAAAGGCTCTGCTCAGCAGTTTGTGTGTGTCTGTGTGTGTCTGTGTGTGTGTGTGTGTCTGTCTGTGTGCTTGCTGCCTGCTATGTGTATGTTGGTGATATGTTTTTGTAGCCGTCTGCTGAATCTGTGTTTCTACTTTTAAATGTATATGTTGCATGTGTGTAAATCAGAGTCTGTCCCTCAGGTGGGATGGGTTAAGGCGCACTCCTGTCTTTATTAATACCCCTCTGCTCCCCCTCCTCCATTCTGGCTCGGACCCCCCCAGCCCACCCTCCCACCTCCTCCTCCCTCACAGGGCCTTATCTCTGCTCAAACCGTGGTGCTGGCAGACGGGACAGGCCACTGGCTGATAGCGATTGTTTATCCCACGGTGCGAAATTGCTGATCTGTCTTCTGCTTTTCCCTGACAGCTAGATGTTCATCTCTCTCTCTCTCTCTCCCCCTCTGTCTCTCTCTCCCCACAGATACAGATATTGGCACCTATCAGTACTACGATAAAGGAGAGCCAGGTAAATAGTGTTTATATTGGATGTCTGTTTATGTTTAAGATAAGTTGCATTTGTCTTGTTTTTGGAATGTATGTGATTTCCTTATATATGAAGAAGGGCTTTTTTGCTGCCTCCCACGCTAACATAAGCTGTAAACACACACGCAGACACACAAATTATTGGTCCTGCGTATTTCAGTGTCTTACACCCGTTACCCGCTACGCACACACTTGTCCACACAGAGGCTATTAGTATGTAGGATTTGCGCCCTAAAACCTTATATACACATGCACATACCACACACACACATACACGCAGGCTATTAGGCCTCCGTGGTTCTATCTCTTACACTCCCTGTGTTCCTGTTGACCCGGGGTCCTGCCACACAGCGATAGGAAAACTAAACTGTTGACTTTCTCCTAGATCACATAGCAAGAGGCCCCATGTAGTCCAGCCTCATATTGCCTCAGGCCAGGAGGCTTCCCTTACCATCAGGAAGTGCTCAAATCGCTCCCCCACGGTCCGAGCAGTGTAGGGACGAGCTGTCTCTTCCTTCCTATTTGTGTTTGTGTGTGTATTCATTCTTTTATGAAAATGATGCATCTTGCAAGCATTTTTTAAAATTTACAGAGTGGTCTGAGGAGGGTTGCTACATAGATTGTCTTCATCTATGTGCCACACCTTTGGGAGGTTTTTACAAACACCTAAGGGGGCACCACACAATTACAGCCCAAAATAAGGTGATGTCATCTTTGTCCAAAACTTTAGCACATTTTACAAATGTAAAAAGTATGTAATAAATATTTTACACGACCAGTGTGAGCTGTTCAGTATGCAGAGTGCAGTACACACCACAGATTGAACTTTTACATGCAAGGAGAACTAACCTTTTGAAAACACTAGAGGAAGAACTGTATTTCCTCACTTATTTGGCCCTTCTGCTAGTCTAAATATTTATAAAAATATAAATTAAGAGTTTAAATGATCAAAGGTGGGCTGCTACTACTTATTCTCCTTTGGAAAATGTCATGACTTCCTCCATCACAAGGAATACGGTGTGTATCGCTGCTTTGTCTTTGTTTTAAAATGGATTTTCAGTTTATAGTTTTAAATTTAAAGTAATTTTAGTTATGTGATTTTTTTTGTCTTTCTTTTAATATTGATACGGTGTTTTTAAAAATCACCTTATTATGTTAACACGAGCATGTTGGCAAACAGTTGCTCATTTACACATTCAGCAGACACAGATCCACACTAGCATTCATTTGGAGTTGTGTTTGTATCCACCTGATGAATGTAAGTCCAATATTCACTCTCTGTTTAGCTCTGTTTTGGTCTCTACCAACTCCTGAGGAAAATATCTGGCTCTTGAGCTGCTAAATGCTTCACTATGTTCACCAGCTAGTCGCTAACTGTGTCTCTCTGCTGATCGGCTGCTGCAGAACTGATGAGAGCGGTGAGAGTGAACCAAAACAGTAAAGTTGTGAGCTGTAAAACCAAAACAATCAGCTCAAAGACACTGAAACGCTCTGTAGAGCTGAGGGGAGCAGCAGAGTCGGGTGATAATTCTCTGTGGGTTCATCATTTTGAGCGACACCTTTCACATAGTTTTGATCCATTGGAAAATAATATTGATTAGAGCAGCTTTAAGTTATATCATTAATTTCTGTGTTCACTTTGTAGCATAATGCATTAACCAAAGAGCATAAACCTTTATTTTTCTCTTCTTAAATATCGTTAATATCTCTTTCTTTTCATTTCCCTGCTTTCCTCCATCAAGTCTGTGTATTTTTTTAGCCTTTCTCTCCATCTGTATGTTTCCCCTTTTGTTACTGTGCCTGTCTCAGATGTTTCTGCCTCTTTCATTGATTTCCTTCTCTTTGTCTCAGTTTTTTCCTCTCCCCATGTATATTTTGTTCTTTCTCATTTTGTGTACAGTATGCCTCCCTGTCTCCTCCTCTCTCCCTCTCATCATGGGGTTCTCTCCCTTCTGTCTCATCTGAGAAGCTGCCTTCTCTTTCATTCCAATCTTCAGTGGAGAGACGATGCTCTCGCTCCAAATCCTTTCATTTGGAGGATTACTAAAGTGTGGCTTGATATCAGAGTGGAGGGAGGACGGGGGGAGGAGAAGGAGGGGGAGGGGAGAGACAGAGCAGGGGAGCAGAATCACTATCCAAAAGTATCACAACATTTTCACACAGCGGTGTAACGACAGCTCAGGTCATGATACGATTGCATACAGTAGATTACATTAGATTAGATTAAAATTTGTTTGTTTGATATTTTGTATAGACGCTGTGGCATTCAGCTTGAACAAATGAAGAAAAGAAAGTGTATGTGTGCTCAGCCAGACTATGAAAAAATGTAATTTCAAAACAATATACTGCCTCAATATTTTGGCTCTTATTATGCAAATGTCCCTACAGTCCTTGTTGCATTAAAAACTTGGTATTTAACTAGAGTATTTCTCTATAACATTAAATATTCATGACTAAACAATCAACAATCAAGTTTAAAAACATCTTTAGGTATTATTTATTCAGAGTTTAAAGCTCAAAAAATTACCTAATCTGCTTCATCAGAATTGTGTGTGTGTGTGTGTGTGTGTGTGTGGTTCAATCAAATTTGACTGACAGTGATCAAACAACCCACCAGCTGTCATCAGATTCTGATTCACATGTTGCTAAACTCGTGCACAGAAGTAAATGAACCCTGCCCACTTAAAACCAGTGAGAAAAAACACTCAGAAAAAAAGAAATACAGAAACCTGTCATGTGAGATAACAAAAACTTTTCCCACTTTGGTGCAAAACAGTGTGTTATGTAAGAAGCTGATTGAGAAAATATGTTTCAAGGGTCTTTTAAACTGAAGGCAGTGTTTTCTACTTTGTGTGTACATACACTCAGTTGCCAGTTTATTAGGTACACGCAGCTAAAACTAATGCAGTCTAATACAACAGTCCTGCAATAAATCCTCCCTTCACGGAGGTTGTAATGTTCGCTTTTTGTTTGAACTGTTTTAGAGACTTCATTCATCTGTATGGTCATTTTGGAGGCCGGGGTTTGTGGTGCTGTTGAATTGTATTGTGTTATACTGACAGGTGTTTCTATTATTTTGTCCACCCAATTCACATCAATAAGGGTAGGTTGAACAACAGAAACTCCTCACTGTATAATGGAATACAGTTCAACACCACCAAAAAACTCCAGCCTCCAAAATTACCTTCATGAAGGAAGGATTGATGGCAGGACTGTTGTATTAGACTGCATTAGTTTTAGCTACATGTACCTAATAAACTGGCAACTGAGTGTATTTGTGTGATGCTGCTTTTAGTGTGATATTTAGATAACATTCACATGAGCATTTGTCACATGTCAAAACACAGACAACATACTGTGTATATCAGTGAGACATTGATCGGTTATTGGATTGGTCTTGTCGCTCTGAATATCAGTATCATTGAAATGGCTATGAAGTCAAGTGTAGTTCCACATTTCCCCACTAGAGGTAGACCCAGGCTCATTGGAGCAGCTCCGGGGGTCCCCTGCGGCCAAAAACCCCACCAGCCCTCCCCACCCAGCCCCAGAGCAGGTGCCCATGTCTGGGCCTGTCTGGCCCCTCACCCCCTTATCTGATTAATACTACTAATCCTGGAGGTGTTCCTGCCTGCCAGAGAGGCCGGCCACCAGACTGGCCACTTTCTTGCTCACAGTGACCAGGCCATAAGGCACGGTTATGGGTTACACTGTGCCAACAAGGTCTCTTGGACCTAAGGGGGGGATGTTAGAGTTCCAGCTTAGTTTTCTGTTCCTCATTTTCTATGTCATATAGACAGAATCATGTATCCTGTACACCATGCCATTTTCATACACTGTATATATTCCAAATCAAACCACTCAATCTGCCTTTTTATTTTCTCCAGCCAATCCTCTGGAGCATCACTACTACAACGAGAAACTCCAGTTCTGTGAAGGTAAGTTCCCAAAAGTGAAACTCAAGCAGTCATTGAAACAATTTTATTCTTCATATCCACCAGTGTGTGTGTGCGTGTGTGTTTGGGCCCTAATCATCTTACCAGTGGATCACCATCTTCCAGAAATCGCTGTCCCAGTCAGTCAACTGTCCTACTTCTTCTGTTTCTCTCTCTCTCTCTCTCTCTCTCTCTCCCTCTCTCCCTCCCTCCCTCTCTTTCCCTTGCTCTCTCTGCTTTTCACCCAGTAGTGGAATACAAACACCCTTATCAGGAGACGAACACTCATCCCCCCGCCCTCCCCTCCGTCCTCTCTCCCCTAACCTCCCCCCCACCCCACCCTCCACACCCTTCACACCCTCATTTGCATGCATCTGTTTACCTCCTCTTCCCACTCATTCTTAATAGAGAATCCCACTCCTTAATGGTTCGTTTCAGTAGAGATGAAAAGGGAGACTGTTAAATAAACAGATAGGCGAGTGATTGCAGCATATTGAAAACAGCAGTCTTTCCTTTCCTTTTTTTTTTTTCTCCCACTGAACTTCATGTATGTGCGTGGGCAGAAGCAGATGCACAAATTCAATTAGCTGTTTTCTTTTTTTCATATCCTTCCCTCCCTCTGTTTAACCACTAGAGATGGAGGGTAAAAGGGAGGGCTGGGAAATTAAAATGAAGGGGCCTTGGTGTGGTACGTGTTGAGATATGTGCTGCTAACTGTGAGGTTGCATTTGGGAGATAACTCAACTCAAGAGCACCAGAAGTCCTCACGATTAAATATTTGCTTCTCCTTGAGGACCAGTGTGTGTGTTTTTGAAGGGACATTTTGCTTTCAGTAAAATATTTTCTCTCCTTTAGTGCAGCTACATCAATCTGTAAGCAGCAGGCTTCAGACTTTTGCTGCTTTGGGGATATGGTAGTCAGAAATATAAAACTTGTAACTACATTAATGTAGTTTCTTCATGGTAAGTAATGGTTGTACAGTGGGTTTTAAACATAAAAGTAAATGAGTGACATTGCTGGCGTCAGACTCATAGGGCGAATCACCACTGCCATATACTTAAGAAATGGGTTTTGGTCATTGCATTAAATTTGCTAATATTTGAATTCATCCATATATGCCTCAATAACCAGGTTCCTCAGCGGCCTGTTGGTTCCTCTCAGGATTTCTGCCTCAGTAACACAGGGTGCATCTATGGGGAACCTTAAGGTGCCCTTTTGTAAATCCTCATTTTGGCTTTTGTTGTTTGTAGGATCAATATCCTTACCCACAGAGCTTAAAAAGGATCATGATTGGGATCTTTTTAAACTTAAGTTGCGGTCAGTCATGTAGTCATGAATGATCTGGTGCTTGTCATTGAGTTTTAAGGTAATTTTATTGTATCGTTGTTTGTATTTTGTGCAGTTTTGTATGTATTTTCTTATTCAATTTTGTCTATTTTTAAAGGCCCATCTTAAAGGACAGGCACTGCAAACTAGCCTAGGCTATAAGGCCGTGGTATGTAGCATTGATTCATGCTATGTACTTGTTCCTATAAAAAATAAACCTTAAAAGCACTCTATGGAGTTTCTAACTGGTTATGAAAAAGTCTCAATTTAATACAGACGCCTCTATATGACCTACATAAGCAAACAAGACCAACAGCAAGAAGATTGGCTATTTCTAATAGTTATTCTTAATGCCTGCCAGACGAAGCGGTGCTGGGGGTTGCCGGCAAGGTAGTCTCCTTGCGGCGGGGAGTGAAGCGCAGGGAACATGTAGCTTAACGTTAGGTAAACCACTACTGCCTTTGTCTACAGGGACCACCAAAATCGACACAAAATGAAAAGTTCGATTGAGCTGCTTTAAATAAATACCTTTAGACACTCTTGAGAATTGAAATTGTTCCAATGCAGCTTCACAGTGGAAGGCTGAAAATGAAGTGTAGGAAGCAAATATTTTGTAAATGACTAACCTGTTGATTATCTTTCTATTAATCAATTCATTCAAGTCTATGAATTGGCAGAAATTAGTGAGAGTTATTTTCATTTTCCAGTGCACAAGGTGACACCATCACACTGCTTGTTTTTTCCAATCAAAACCAAAAAAGAATCAATTTACATCAATGTAAAAACAGAGAAAACAGGAAAAGTTTTGCTTGATAAATGACCTGAACGATTAATTACCAAAATAGTTGTCAAAAAATGACGATTAATCAGCTAATCGTTTCAGCACTAATTAGGATTTAGGATTTGTCCCTGTGGTCAAAATGGAGCGACCATTACTCTGTTTACATTTGAGAACAGATTCAGCATTGCATTTTGAAACGCCTGCTTCATGTACCTGCACCTCTTTATTCCACCTGACTGTCTTGTCACCACCCTTTATTCCTCATGTCACGCCTTTTCATACTCAGATCTCAACCCAGATATAAAGTTCAACCCTTTTACCCTTTCCGGTTTTTGGTGCCACATTCTTCCGAATTCCCATGAGGGCCTTTTAAAAAAACACACACAAAAAACGTATTTCTCCTATGTCTGCGTTTAAAAGTTGAAGTCACATGATCTTTAGATTCTTCTCGTGTTTTTCCTCCGTAGCTCGAGGCTATTCGTGGACCCCCAAGAACCGCCGACCGGAGAG
This sequence comes from Oplegnathus fasciatus, assembly GCA_003416845.1. NCBI lineage: Eukaryota > Metazoa > Chordata > Actinopteri > Centrarchiformes > Oplegnathidae > Oplegnathus > Oplegnathus fasciatus. Next base: position 502,594 of record NTHP01000018.1, on the reverse strand, counting down.
GCTACGCGATTCGCTGAAGGAGTTGGAGGTACCCGCCTCCTCTGTTAAACCCTCCACCACCACCACCCCTCCTAGCCTCCCCCGTCTTCTTCCTCCCTCTGGGGATTTTCGGAGTTTTCCCTTTCCGAAACGGCCGATTGATTAACAAATAGGGGCATTCTCTCTCTTTTTTCACTCTCCCTGTCGTACCCGTTTGTTCTCCTTTCTCCCTCTCCTCTCTCATCACCTCTCTTTCGGCCGAGCTCTGTCATCGAGGGGGATATTTGAGGGGATCAGGGGGCTGCAGGCTGCCCCCTCATCCCTTCTCTTCCTCCCTCCTTCTCTTCCTCCTCCTTCCCTTCCTCTCCCCTTCATTCATCCCCCTCTTCCTCCACCTCTTCCTCCCCCCTCGTCCCCTCTGTACTTGTGGCAGTACAGACCTAGCTTTGTTTGCTGGAACCTGTCTGTAGCTGTTACACACACACACACACATACACACACACACACACACACACACACACATACACACACACACACACACACACACACTCCCCACCCATCCACCTCCTTCCTCTCACCCGTAACCATTGTCTGAAACTAGAAACACCCCAGCTCACCTCCACACCCCACCCTCCTCCTCCTCCTCCTCCTCCTCCTCCTCCGTCCCTCTCTCCTCCCATCCAATCACCCCAGCTGGGTTAGGAATGTGGCAGGAATGACTGACCTTACACACACACACTAACACACTAACACACACACAAGCAGTCCTTACCTGCATCCTCTGAGCAGGAACTGCTGCAGTGGCCACCTGTGGTGACAAGTGTCCGGTACTGTGTATCACCAAGATAATTAATGCAAGTATGAGCGGCACCGGCATTACAAAAAGATGGAAACTTACTGAATTGTTACACCAAAATTCATTGTTTCACAACTTCAGTAAAGGCAAGCAGACACCACTTTTTCTGCTTCATTTCCTTTATTTCATGTTATAATAAAAAAGAATAAAAAAGAAAACATCAATCTGTTGTCATAAATGAGTCATCTAAACTACTTGTTTAAACCTGATTCTGTTCCTGTGGTTGCTAGTTGCATTGGGTGCTTGAACCTCAGTTCACCTCTGTTTGTTTCTGTTTTTCTCTCATGCTCATTCAGGAACTGTTGCGGACCAACACCTGCGTTCACACCAGATGGAGGAACAAGCATTGCTGCCAGGTACACACCCTCCACAGCCCACCACCCACTGTACGCACGCACACGCAACACACACCTCTTTTCAGCTTCAGATAGTGGCAGAAGACTAGGCCTCAGATAAAGAGCTTCGCTGGACTGTAATACCAGTTACCAGGTCATTTCAAGCTATTCTATTCAGTATTCAGTATTATTGTTGTTATTATAGTATATAGCCCAATATCACTCAAGGGGCTTTACAATCTGTACAGCATACATGCCTCTCTGTCCTTAGACCCACGATTTGAATAAAGGAAAAGAAAAAAAAAACTTTTACAGTGTAAAAAATCCAAGAAATCTCAGGAAGAGCAGCAGAGGACGGATCC
>NTHP01000018.1:476166-492865 GCA_003416845.1 Oplegnathus fasciatus | reverse complement strand
GTGTGTGCGCCCCCCCCCCGCCCCAAGCGCCACGAGAGCTCATTACTGTGCGTCTCTTTGTTGTGGCCCGTAGAGCGTGGCGGACCTTCCCAAAAATATGCACATCACTAAAACAACAAGCCCAACAGAACAAAACACACACACATTAATAATGGAAGATAAAAAACAACCTTAGACATCAACAAAAACAGGATGGGGGAAGGACAGGAGAGGGATATTTAGGGCTACAGATGTGGAAGTTTCAGAGCCCCCAGGTGTTAACACAGGCCAGGTAGGTGAATCCAAATGGGTGAATCGCTAAGATACTCTGATAATGTCCCCTTCTTCATAAGATATGTTTCAACTCTGTTAGGGTGTGCCAGTGTTGATCTTTATACTGTCAATCTTTCTGTCTTCTGCCTCTACTGCCCATTTCGACTCTGCATTTGTGTGTGTGTTTCCATGTCCAGGTGGTGTGTGTGGACGTGAGTGGCCGGGGTCGGAGGCTCCACAGACGTGTGGGTCTCAACCGTCTCCAGGATGTGGCGCTCTGCTGGTGGAACCTGGACGAGCCCGGTGAAGAGCTGTGGCCCTGGACTCCCACAACCACGCACAGGAACAACCTGGTGCTGCTCAGCTGCTCACCCACTGAAGGCCTCAAGGTACACACACACACACACACACAAGAAATCAGCTGGTGAATGACAACAATCAATCACAAATTCACTAATGTCGACTATTCGACAGACTATTCCTACGAGAACAAGAATAAATGAAGCCATACTTTTTGTTTTTAAAGTTTTTAAATTAAGTTATTATTGACTTTCATCGTACACAAAGAAAGTATGTACCAGTAAATTCTGCGTTTATAAAAAGAAGAAGTTGTGCAGTGTAAACAATGTGCTCTCAAACTGCTAGGAAAGATAATTAACTCTGATTGGAACCATGGACCAACCCTTTATGTGTACAAGCTTATCGGAGGGGTCGATGGAGTTTGCCCATCAAATCTACGTGTGTTTTGGTGACTTGGAGAAGGTTTAGGACCTTGTCCCTGTGGAGTCTTGTGGGGTTACTGTGGGAATATCAGGTGGCGGGGCCGGTGCAACAACCTGTGGGGTTCTTGTACAACTGGTACGAGACTTGTGTCGATATTCCTTTCAATAACTCGAGTATGTCCTTGGTGAGTGTTGACAGATTCTGTTTGTGATTCTCTAGCCACAGACAAAACACACAGTGAAAAGTGTCCCGTTCGCACCACCAGCAATCCACCAATTTATGAAAAAAGGTGGATTGCTCCCCTCCCTTCATTTGGGAGTGAGTTGCTGCCCGAAATGAAGGAAAGTATTGTTCACAAGTGATTGTAAGATGGAGCGTGAAATCACTAGATGGATTGGTGCTGTGATGCAGGTGTTATACTGAGCTGTCGTAATGAAGAGGAAGCTGAGGCTAAGGGTAAAGCTCTCAATGTACCTGTTGTTCTACAATATATTTAAAGCAGCAGGAGCTCGGACATCCCGAAAGAGCTCAGACTAGAACCATTGCTTCTTCACATTGAAAGTCATCTCATCTTGATGCCACTTAGACACCTCTTATGGAGGTGATTCTGGCACTTCGAGCTGGAAGGAGACCCCAGGGCAGACACGCTGTAAGGGTTACATATCTCACCTGGCCCGGGAACACCTTCAGATCTCCCAAGATCAGGACATGGCTGCTAAGCCTGCTGCCACAGCAACACAGACATGGATAAGTGACAGAAACCTGTGTATGTACACTTATATACATATGCATATACATGTACAATGTACACAAGTCACTGATGCAGTTTACAGTAGTGTGTAATGGACAGATTTGTAAAAACAATGCCTGCATTGTACAAAAGTAATTGCACATATCCAACAAAAAAAGGCAATTGAAGTGATGTATACTTAAGAACACAATTCACCTGCTTGTTGCACTTTCTGCCATCTTTAGCAGTTGATAATGTGGAGGCCATGGGGGGATTCTTTCAGATTAAATCGTGCTTTTTTACATCAGCTCTCATTATAAGAAATCCTCACAAGACTTTAGAGAGAACAAGCTAAGCTAAATCTAACTAATAAGTGAATTGATTAAACACAGTAAACAAAAACAAGTTAAGAAATGAAACCGAACAAAGCATAAAATTGCCCCTGACAAAAAATCTTAACTTTTTTTTTAATACCTTTCAGCGCTGTTTGAAGCCTTAAACCCAGTACACAAATCATCACTCCAGCTGTTTATTTTTATATTTTTGTACACGCACTCAGGTACTCGCTCTCTCTCTCTCTCTCTCACACACACACACACACACACACACACACACATACTCTCAGAGTGAGGACACATAGAGAAAAAGGCAACAAAGCTGCTGTTTTGAGTGGAGACCTGTGTTGTCGTGGATGGGATTGGGGATGGTGTGTTAGTCACCACAAGGGTGGCACCTCTGTGTTGCACCTCCATGCATCACCATATGAAATAAGCAGGAGAGCTAAGCTGCGGTACAGCGTGAAGGAGAACGCCTACACATCCACACACACTCACACACACATGCTTAGACACACATCCTCATGGCCTCTGGCAAAACCCTACCCGTGACCCGATTCTATGTCAACGTAGGATTGGCTTTGTGCCGAAAGCAGATGAAAGATCCCAAATTACCGAACCGGGCTTAACTCTACTCCTCATACCGTGTACCTCGGTAAGCGTATGCAAAGTATTCACCACACCAGAGAGAGAAGGGAGAGAGTCTGCGAGAGGGAGGAAAGATGAGCGTTACCAATTGCATGCTAGGAAAACAAAATCACGCAGGAGAGAATGAGGGAGGGATGGGAGCTAGGGGGGAGCACTTGAATATTGAAATAAGCAAAGCAGATGTTGTTCGCTGCTTCTTGTTTTTGGAACGCTCTCCACATTTATCACACTCCTTCACCTAGTTTATTCTCTCTGTCTCCTTCAAACCCCCCCCCGACCCAGTCCTCCTCTCCTCCTTCTCCTCCTTCCTTCCTCCACGCTTCAAGAACATTAAAGTCTCTTCGTGGGGCTGCAGCATCGCGCTCTAATGAAAGCGTTTGTTGTCATTTTTCAGATGCGCGGTGTGAAATTAAGCGAGCAGTTTATGTAAGAGCCGTGGCGGGAATCAAACGCCGGGCACACATCGGGAGACGCCAGCTACTTCAATCACTTCAAGCTCATATATATGTTCCTTTTGTTCAGTTCGCTATCTGCCGCACTAAGCCAATTTTCTAGCCAGTCTCTCGGCATTTAAAAAAGTCTGATTTCTTTCCCTATGTGGTCTTAATTCGTATGCCCCCCCCCTCTTCTCCTCATGCTGATAAGTGGAGCCACGGCACGCAGGGGGGTGGAGGGTGGGAAGGAGAGAAAAACACATACATAGTTCGTTTTTATGCAGCCAGTTAACATTTTTAATTATCCTTCCTTCATGCTTCCCTCCCTTAACCCCCCCACAAACACACACACACAAACCAGTTCCTGAAATTTAATAATCTTAATGAAAAGAAAACACCAGATGAATGTTTTCTTGCTTTTTTTAGTCATATTTTAATTTTTTGTGGTTGCATATGTGTCTGTTTGCAAATATACTTTTTTTGTTTTTGTTTTGTTTTTTAAAGCGTATGACTATCCTGTTATCTGTCACCAAACAGTTTCTCTGCAGTTGTTTGATCTGCATTTATGTGATTTCTGTTGTCTTTTAATTATTATTGACTTTAGCACTGAGCTGCATGGTATTTTTCTCCTGCAAAACAAGAAAAACCTGAACAGATTGTCGATAAAAGGCAACCTTAAATGAAATAATTTGTATAGAAATAATATATAATTGCACAGAATTTAAATGGTTTTACTTCATCTCCTCCACAACTGCTAGAACACTACAATTAAGAGTGTATTAGAAGCTAAATTAACAGTGTAAAATGGCTAATTTTGCCTCTAAAACGTAAAAAGCGGCTGTCTTACTGTGCAGAGTTAAAGCATGTACAGTAGAAAGCACATTTTCAGCAATGCACTGCAATCATAATTTGGACCATGAAAGGGTCGGGTGTGGAATCCAAAGTGCAGAATTACCCCCAAGCTCCACTGCTTTGTAAAAAATCACACAGGAAACACTGCTTCTACAGTTTCAGGTCTAGTGAATAGTGTTCCCTCTGTACCACAATTATGTTCAGTGGTGCCAATTATGACAGTTAAGGTGTGAGGAATATTTTGGTTAGTAATCCCACTGTGCCTGTGCATTTTCTCACATCAGCACCTCAACACTAACCCTAATTCACACACCTAAAACTTCCCAGTGCCATCCCCCGCCCTCCCCAACACCCCTCATCCCTTCATCCCTCGACTCTCCTCCGAGTCCCTCCGTCTCTCTCTACCCGTCTCTCCCCGTCTTTCTCTGCTCCGTGAGCTGGAAAATTGGCTTCAAAAGGCCACTGCTGTGAACAAGGGCCAGCCACACAGTTGGGCCCGTCCGCTTTATCTTTCACGCCACGGAGGGGAAAAAAAGGTGCTGGCGAGAGAGAGACAAGAAGAATGGAGAAGAATAGTTTTGACCAGTCACTGAAACCAATAACCAGGAGAAAGCTACTTACTAGAGGCCTCTCTCTCTCTCTTTCTGTCTGTCTCCCTCTCTCTCTGCTCTCTTTGCGTCTTTCTCTTCATGTCTCCACCCCCTTTCTCTCTCTCTTCTCTCCCACTGTCTCTTTACTCACTTCTATTCCCACTCTTTCTCATCATCGTTTGTGCATAATTCTTTTCGTCTGTCTCCCTCTCTTTCAGTCTCTCTTGCACATCCTTTCACTCACCTGCTCACTCCCTCTCTTGACCTTATTCATCATTTTTCTATTTTATGCTCTCAGAACCAGGGAATACAGTACATTCATATGCTGCAATATATTCTGGAGAGTTCACAGGCAAACAAAGCTTTGCTTTTATGAATATATTAAAATGACACATGCGTACTGTATTTCAGAAGTCCTTTCTCTACACTTCTTTTAAAGACTGGCTGTTGTTTTGAGTTCCACCATGTTTTGTTTTTTTCGACTTCCTTCATGTAGCAGTTTGTAAAACAGGGGTGCAAATTGTTGCTTTAAAAATAATGAAAGAGTTGGAGCCTCAGTCTGTATTGTAAGATCAGTGCCCATGAAGCTGTCCTCTCGTACTTATCCTGGACACCTGCTTTTTGTGAACAGTGGTTAGTGCACCCAAAAACTCACATAGCCTGAGCATGAGTTTTAGACTGATCTAACTAAAGATAAAGATAAACAGCTGACTATGAGTGTTCATACATTCATCAGCTGTAGACAAATCTATAAGTCATCATCCGTCTGATGTTCATGTCTCACCATGCTTACGGTAGCCTGAGTGTTTGCAGTTTAAGAGTGTATGTTTTGAAAGATTCAGACCCCACAACCCTGAAAGTCTTGAGTGCCGTGCTCTAATCTCCTAATCAGCTGTGTTGCCTTCGGGGGCCTTTTGCTTGCCTTTGCTCAGTCCACATGGAATGTAAAACGAGGCACAGCTTAAAAATGACCCAAGAGTCAAAATGCTGCTCTGCTGACTGTTAATGTGTGACTGAGTGTGAGAATATGCAGTTTTTGCTGTGAGTTTTCTGTGTGTTTTACTGTAGCACTATTGAGATTTATTGACTGCATCCTTTTAAATATTGCACCTTTATGAAACACTCAAAAGGCACTCCAACTAGACATTCAAAGTCCAGGTCCAGGTGGCACTTAGATGCTGAATATTTGGTATAAATATCTAAAATCTGAAGTATGATTGAAAGGATCTTAAACTGAACCCTAAAATATCCTGGAAGCCAGTGTAATGGGGCCACACCTGGACTAATAAATTCTACATTTAGTGCTGCTCAGAGAGGGTAATAATGATTATATGATTAAGGAGTTTATTATAGATTAATAAAATGGCAGTCTACCTATAAATCAGCTGTATTATACTGTATCCTCAAACATCCAAGTAACATCAAGGAAATGATAAATTATTTGAGGCCCATTACTTTCTGTATGGAGAACTGAACTACAGTGGTGGACATTGGCGTTAAGTGTGGTCTGAGAAATCGTACGTGGGTTTTTGTGTATGTGTCAAAATAAAAACAAGACCAAACACAAATTGGTCTTGAACTCTTTGAAATATTGGCTGTTGCAGGTTGAACCAGGCCATGCAGTATTTACTCTTTGCCTCTGAGCCATAGCTGACACTGTCCCCCTTCTCCTTTCCTTGGAGGGTCACCTATCAGGGGAGGCAGAGCTGAATCAGCTGCACCTCATCCCCGATGGTGCCACGGTGGCATGCTGGCACAGCGGGCAGCGGGCACCAGCAAGCCGGGCACAGGATGAAAAGCTGAGAGGATGAGATGTGGTTGGGGGGTCAGGGTTTGTGGAATTGAAGTAGGTCTGTGACAGCATTCTGTGGGATGGACTGGATGGACCCTCGTCCTGCTATGTGTTTGTGTGCAAGTTTATTTAATGCATGTGTCACTTTGTCCCTGCAGAAATGTAGCTATCCAAGGAACCGCACCTTCCCAAGGATACCCCACCCCTTACATGAATTGAGCCCCTCTTGCCTGCTGCCTCAAATAAACACACACACACAGCACCCACCCCCTGGGGAGCAGCAGGAGCTAGCTCTGGGGGATTATGGAGAGGAAAAAAAAGCTTTCAGGAGGACAGTCATCTGCTTCTCTCCTGCTGTAGACCATGGGCAGGCAAAAAAACTCCTCTCTTCCTCCCTCTAAGTCCCTTTTTGGCAATGCCTGCCAAAAAACTGGGCCGGGCAGCTTTGTGAAAGGAAAGGAAGGCAGGCAGGCAGCAGATCCCTCTTTCTGTCTGCACGGCGAAAAGAAATGGGCTCATTTAGCCAAAGCTGCCACGGTCAATGCAGAGCTCTGATAGAGGCTTTGGTAAGGTGAAATCCTTCCTAAAAAGCTCTGTTAGTGACTGTGGAACTGTTTAGTACAGGCTGTTGTTCCTGGTTCCTTGTGGGTGTTTTATCGACAGTACCACCCGTGACACGGCCTGTCTCCATCAGTGTCAATGCTTGCTTGCTTAGCAGGGCCATTGTACCCACTCCCACCAACTGGTTGTGGTTCAGAAGCGAATAATCTAAATTCTGGATTTGACCATCGGTCAAATAATTCCAAGCTTTCTTCATGTATCATCCTCTTAATATTGAAAAGGGCTTGTTTCTTGTCATTCACCATGTCTAGTTGTTGAGCTCTTGGCTCCTCACACAGGTAAACAGAGGGGGTTGTTTATCACTGGGTGCTGGGTGCCAAGCCGTGGTATGCTCAGGGAGACGATGTTGTTGACCTTGAGTTAAAATGGAGCTCTTATCATTAGCTGTCTTGATTGACAGCCGTGTGTTTATGAGCAAAGTGGAAGGCTCTATTTCTTCCATCTCCAGGGGGTTTGGGGCTGCTGCCATGGTATGACTCATTTCTCTCTCTGTCTATCTCTCACATGTTCTCTCTCTCTCTCCTTCCTTATCCTTTTTTTATTTAAAAACAGGTTAGTTCATTAGCAGTACTGGCACAAGTCAGCATCTTCCAATTCCTAAATAGAAGAACATGTTAAAACAACAACCAGATCAAGTTCCGGTTGTGTTGCTTATACAATGTTTAGTGACACTACAGAGGGGATACTGGCTGAATCCTCCCTCTAACCACGCCAATGTCACTCCAGGACCAAAGACGGATACAGACAGAAATAAAAACAGAACATAAAGAACAGTCAAAACAAATCCAGTTATGTCCATGGACTCCGTCTAAGCTTGGTAGACTTAGATCAAGTCCTCAAGTCCTAGCAGCTCTGTGAGGCTGTACTTTGGAGCATTTACTCATTTAGTTGTTTAGTTTTAAAAACATCCACTTACTGTTAGCATTTAGCTCAAAGCCGGGCTGTGCCAGAGTTAAAAGGCATTTCTTGAAACATCTTTGGTGTGAATGTGCCATAACAAATGTTAGCAGTTCTTGTCCTCCTATCCTGAGAAGAGAAAACAGTTTGTACAGGATATGTTATTGTTCATTGTTGGATCAGATCAGATCATATCAGATTTATAGGAAGGATGTTCAAGTGTGCATCAGTTGAACACTCTCTGAAATCACTCTCTCTTCTTCTCTACATTTACTCTGAAAGGTCCTTAGCTCTGTCCGGACTGAAGGCAATCCCCTCGACTGCCGCTTCAGCCTGCTCCAGCCCTACCAGCTGCTAACAGTAGAGCTACCCGCAGGACACCAAGAATCCAGAGAGGGGTCCTGGGCTGACGCCTGTGTGTACGAATGTGCACGAGAGCGCCTGCACCGCCTGTCTGTCACCCGCATCCCACTACCATCCCATCCTGTCTCCTGCTCACGTCACCCCTCTGAGACCACTCTTCTCCTGGGCTTAAGTGACTCTTCCCTGGTCCTGTATGACCAGCGACGGGGGGTCTCTCTCCTGGCCTCCTGCCCTGTGCCACCCACCCTCCTCGCCTGGCACCCTGCTGGGGCTGTGGTCATGGTAGGGGGAGGGCAGGGGGAGCTGATGTGCTTTGATGTGGGCTTGGCACCTGTAGGTATTGCGCTGGTAGCAGAGGAGGTAGCTTCAGCTGCCACGCTAAGACTAGCTCAGCACCTGCGCTGCTGTGGAGGCCTGCAGGGACTGCAGTGGGGGACAAGCCTGGAAGGAGGCCCAGAGGGGACAGATATCCTGATGTTGGCCTTTCATGAGGGACCACTAGCAGCCTTGAGATTCAGACTAGGTGGGTAAAATAATAGTCATTTTGTAAGAGTGCAGTCATTTGTTTTTCAAATGGCACTTTTGAATAATGGCAAAAAAAAGTATTTGTGGAATAGGAACCAAAACTCAACATTAGGACTGCAAGTAACAGTTACTTCTTTCATTGATTAATCTCTTGATTGGTTTTCGAATAACTGATAAAATGTCAGAAAACAGTGGAAAAAAGCTCATAACAAGTTCCCAAATCCTAAGATGACGTCTTCAGATCGCTTGTTTTGTCCAGCAATCCTCACATTGAGAAGCTCGAAGCAAATTTATATCGATTATCAGAATTGTTGTTGACTCTTTTTATGATAATCGACTAATTCATTAATGGCCTGATTGTTTCAGAAGTTCCCCACAGTGATTCATGCACAAAACGCTAGAAGTTAAATATGTTGAGCAGTGTGTTAAACAAAATCTCTATTTCACACATACATCTCTACGCCACTATTAGGCGGAAACTACATGAAACTAGCCTTTAGTAATACTGTCTTAGAGCGATAAAGTTATACTACTTTGATTTAGAAAATGAATCCAGGGACAGGCTGCACCACCCCACAACCTTGTATAGGAACAAGCAGGTATATAAAATTGTTGGATTTTCTTTATCAGGAAATATTTATCCTGTTTGGCCTGTTTTCCAATTTATATATATGTATTTCTTATTCTTACATACTGCCTAGAGTAATACCCTTAAATTTCTTTAAATTTTACTTTACATGCAATGATTGTAAATAGAAAATAACTCACAAACCTCCCACGCCATCATAGTCGTCTCTTCCTAATGAAGGTGCCCTCTTCCCTTCAGAGACTTTTCCTCTGTTTTGGATCTGACACTGTATCTGAGCCCTGCTGTGTAAATATGGCTGCTGAATGGGTCGACCTCTTCACTGCTGAGGGAAGTTAATTTGTTGGCGGGCGGGAAGGTTAGCAGGAGTCACGCTCTCAGAGGTCATTCAATAATCGCCCCGGGGCAAGAGCCCCCCAGGTGCATTCTGGGATGCATTTTTCCGATAAATCGTTTACAGTGGCTGCGCAGTCCCTCGGGGCCCCCAGATAAAGTTTGCCAATCAAAAATTTTTCCAAAGCAGCCACCTCACCCTCTAACACACAACATACACACAAACACACTCATACACACATTCGGCGTCTTTAATTGTGACTTTGGAAAGAAGATGTGACAGTGGCACGCAGCTCTCTGCCGAAGTTTGAAAGCAGGAGTGTGGGGGTGGATGGAGGAAGGTAGAAGATTGTGTGCGTTTGAGTTTGTGTGTTTGACTGTGTGTATTCAACTGCGTTCGCCTGTGTGCACAGCGAAAGGGGAGGGTGTCTTCCAACAATAGCTTCCCCTCCTCTGATCGTCTGCCAAGGTTTTGATGAAGAAAGTCACTGCACGTCTTTTCTCCATGATAATTCTTCCCCCCACACACACGTGTGTGTATTCTTCTATTTCTGTGCTTCTATGCACACACACACACACACACACACACACACACACACACTTCAACTCATTTGTTTGTTTGCTTGCGCTCCTTCTCTGTATTGACTTGTTTCATAAGGCCTGCTACATGACAGAAGGAGTGAGTCGGGAGGCGGCGAGGAAGAAAGACTTGGCCAAGGTCCAAGTTCTCTTTTTTTCCATAGGAGGCAGCCCTCCCTGGTGCCCCCCCACCCCCACCCTCCTGCCTGCACCGAGTTATCTCATCTGGGCACACGTTGGCCGTGGCTGGGCCTGCACCGGTACAGGCTGTGGAAGGGCAGACCAGGGAACGTGCTACACGGCACGCAAGGAAAATAGTCATTTTTTGAAGGGATGGGAACTTAGTGAAATATTGTTGATGCTTAAAGAAGAATTACGTAACTGGGTATACAACTGGTGTTTAAAAAAAAAAGAGAGAGAGAGAGAGCCCGAGCCGATACTAAAGCAGAAAAAAATGTACTCGGCAGGCATCAAGGTAACATAAAGGTGGCTTCTCTCCTCCACTGCACAAGCTGGTACTTGCTAATTTGGAGGCAGAGATCATTTTTAAGGCACATTTTATTAAGTCAAGTCTATCAAAGGCAACAATTTGAGTTTAAACCAACCAGCGTTTACTCGACTAGTTCAGCAGCTTATATCAATGATCCAAATTATCAAATAGTCTTATCCCTAATTTTTAGATATTTTCATTCCTGAAAATTCCACAAAATTAAAACTAACTGTGATTTACAATATAACAGCTTTAATAGCTACTTCTTTCATAATTCTTTCATATTTTAGAAGACATTAATGCCCAGCTATCATTATTATCCTTTGAGTTGAACTCCTTGTTAATAGTTTTGTCTCTGCAGTCTGCTTGTCGTATTGATGGTGCACAGTATGAGTACTCATTCTTTGTTGCTGTTTGTTCCTGCTGCTGCTGAGTGTCAAATAAGTTACCGTAGACAGGTGTGGGAGAGAACTGACTTGTCCTTGCCACCACAATGATCCATTGTCTCTGCTCAGAGTTCGCTTGGAGCAGGCGTTAACGCCCAACTCAAGGACCCCTACACACACACACACACACACACACACACACACACACACACACAAACCACACTACGCTCAGCTGATGTATTAGCCACATTAGCCCACTCTTTAGGGGATTTGGGGGCTTGCTAATTGCCAGCTTGTCATTTTAATTGCTCGTACACCCCCCTCACACACACAGACACACACACACACACACAACTTCTTCAATTAATTAGACAAGAGTCAGTGGTGACTTTGCCTGCCTGCAGCCTGGCCCGTTGACAGTACCGCTGTCAGTGATCACCTACATTGTCCAGAACCACTGCTAGCCACGAGCTGTTGTTCAAGTTTTGCTTAGTGAACATATAAGCTTAAATATATCACAGCAGAATATTACATGTAGCATGTATGTGAAAAATCAGTCAGCATTTTGTGTGGCGCTTTCAAAATTCAATTTTGGGACACACACGTCAACATACTCATCATGTATTTGGATCTGCTCCTCCAACACACATCAGCCTTTCTCAAAACAAGTTAGGGCTTCCTTCGACTGCTGCACTAACGACCATCGTGATCAGGTGACAATGGACAATAATCACCCCTGGCATTCAACACCTTCACTTCCCGTATGTGTACTCCACAAACACACGTGCACCTTTTGCCCTTTTACACACAGAACGAGACACCTGTACTGCCGGGAAGGGTACAAAACCTCGTCCTTCCATTATTCAGCAGAGTCCTAATGTGCTCACACACACACACACACACAAACAAAAGCATAATCAATCGCCTCTGGTCAAAAGGCCTAATCAGTTGTAGCATTGCTCTCATCTTCTCAGCACACGATCTCAGGCGAAGTTTAAGATCTCACACACATTCACACACACAGCATACATTTGAATAAAATGTAGGCAAATTATCTGAACATAAGTAAACAAATGCTTACTCAATATTTTTCAGATGTATTTATATTGATGGTGATGAGGATGATGCAGATACACACAGAGTATACACCAGGGATCAAACAGGCTTCCCAGCTTATTGATTGACAAGTCAATGCCGGTCTAACCAATCTAGTGCTGCTTCAGAGTTTAGACCGATCCACTGGACACTTACTTAGCTTAAGTAAGTGCTCCAGGATATTCTGCATGGTCACACACAGCAAGGACCATTGTGCCCTGTTGTAATAAAGCTTCTGGAAATGTTATTTTGTTGTTTCAGCAGCTGCATTTTTGCTCATTTAAACCCACGTATTAGTAAATAGGGATATACTTTAAAAATCAGTGCTGCTCAGTGTGTAAATAAAACCAAAAAAAAGCATAAATATAAAAATGTGTGTCAACATTTGAAAAATCAGCTCATACAAAATGAAATGAGTAAAATGAAATGAGATAAAATGAAATTAACACACTTCCTTTTGGTGATCAGAGGACCTGACATGGATGGACGGACAAAGCCTAAAAGATTTTTGACAGATTTGTTGTTATGTTACATTTTGATCTCATAACACAGCTGTTGCATGATTTTTTATTTATTTATTTATTTTTTTACAAATTAACCATTTCTCGCTCTTTTTCTATCAGTGATGGTAGACATGTCTAAGTTCCTCTGGTTCTGTTGTGTATTGATTTTGGCCTAGAAAAAATAGAATAGGCAAAATTGGTGTGTGATTTGTTAGATAATGCTCAGTGATTTAGTTATTATAACTTAGCATTAGTCATTCATTTACTTATTTGTGCAGATAAACACCAGTAATAAGACCAGACAGGGGGGCTTCATATATTGGTGTATTTTATCAAACTATACATTTCGATTTTTTTTAGTCCTTTCTTTGCTGTTGCCTTATTTAATGTAACAATAAACTAAAACCAAACTCTGACTCGATGTGACAGGCGCTCTGACTGGGGGCCAGATGGGTCCTGGGGAGCTGCTGCAGCAGCGGCTACGTTATGGCCAGGTCAGAGCAGCACTGGGTATCCTGGAGGCCATGGACTGGAGCATCATGGGAGACGAGTGCTACCGAGGCCTGTGCTCGGTCACCAACCACCTGCTGAGGCTGGAGCTGAACGCAGAGAGAGAGGGTGGGTCTCTTGGTCAAACGCTTCACGTTAGATAAATGAAGAACTGCTCTTTAGGAGGAAATAATCTCACTGTGTGAATCAGAAGTTTTAATTTAGTATTTTTATGCAACATTAGACTGAACCTCAGTGAAAAAGTCATGAGAGAGATAAAAAGGGAGGAAGCTAATATTTTAAAGCTTAAGTTTTTATGTTAGCTAAGCAGTCTTCAAAATTCATGAGCCACATTAGCCTAAAGGTTTGTAGTTCTGTAAACTAAAAATACAAGTCTTTTCCATGTTTTCTGTTAAATTTTGCTGTTAATTAGAGCTTTGTGAAATTAAACTTTCTTTTCTGGATGTTCACTAATATGCAGAGAAGCAAAGGATTTAAGCCAACTACAGAAAACTTGTCTTTCACTGGTTGGCAAACTTGTTTTCTGACACACATCTACTACAACCCCATGAATGTTTTTAGTCGTTTATTTATTTTATTTTGTGTGTTTCTGTTCTGTCTGTAGCCCAGCTAGAGGCAGCTCTGGGTGTCTTTTATGCCCCACCTGCCCCTCTCTCTGATATGGTGATACTTGAGTACAGGGAGCCAATCAGCAAGTACGCCCGCCGTTTTTTTCACCACCTGCTCAGGTAACGCCACCTACTCTGTGCTGTTGCTGTGGTCCTAATTTGATCTTCTGAGGGAGAAATTTGTTTTACATAACACCACAGGGGGGTCAAAGGTCAAAGTAAGCTGTATTAGCGCACTCTTGGAGCTAAGGGCATTTAAATACATACATACATCAGGCTACAGATCAGTAAAATATAAGTCAATAAATCAGATTTAAATTAAAATAATCATGTAGCTCTACATACACAAATTTACAGACTATTTTTAATGCATTAGCAGAACATTTTATTCCGTTTATCAACATAGGGCGCAGAATCACAAATAAGACATGGTGTCCAAAAAAGGTCTTTCAGAAAATGACATCCATTGAAGATACAATTTAATACTGCTTATTTGCCGCTCACTATTGCTATTTTAAAAATTCTAAAAAGGAAATACCTTTTGAATTTCCTCGCACACACACTGATGCAGCTTTGAGTCATTCATAACGCAAAGCACCTCACATGCACCTGTTTAGACTGTTGTTTCATTTTCCCTTCTGCCATGAGAGCCTTTTGAAATGCCTGTTTGACTGAAATAGACCCTGTTGTTCCCACACACTGCTGCTTACTGCTCTCCATCCTGCAATTACCTCCCGTTTCCTCTCTCTTTCTTTCTTTTCCTCTGTAGCAGAGCTGGAGCGTTGTTTGGCATCCCTCCTCCTCTCCTCTCTTATCACCTACCTGCATTCTTTTTCTCTCCATCGACATCAAATGAAGGAAGCCCCCCGCACCTCCTCCCTCTGCTCGTGTTTGTTTGTTTCATGTTGGCTCTAGACGGGGAAAGTTGAGGTGTTTTGTACTGGGAGATACAGCTCTCTCTCGCCCAGCTTTAATTCTGGATAATAGGAAGAGGACTCGCTACTCTCAGTTCAATTATTGACAGTTTTGTATGTGTGTGTGGGTGGGTGGGTGCAGACTAAAGGAAGGAGGAAATATGTACTACTGACTTATCAATCTATAAATTTTCATCCAAAGCATATATATTTAGAGTGATGATTGTTTTTCTTTTTTGTCAGGATGTTGTCGTGCTTCCTCTTTAACTGTCTCCACTTTCTCTGCAGACACCAGCGCTTTGAGAAGGCCTTCCTCCTCGCTGTAGATTTAGAAGCCAGAGATTTATTCATGGTGAGTGGAAACTAAATTTTATTTTAATTTCCGTCTTGAAAAAATGTGACACATACTTCTACTACTACTACTACTACTAAGTCAGTCCGTCCAGGAATTTATAATCTTGTGAACACAAATTAACAGCTAATGTAATGAAAGAAAAATGCGACACTATCTCATGGCCAAAAATGTAAAATTGAGAAAGTCTCCCATCTTCATCAGATATTACACCAAATGGCAGGTTATCTGCAGGCCTTGAAAAGTCTTTAAAAGCAGTGAATTCAGTTTCTTCCAAAGAAAAGGCCTTAGAAGACATTAAAACATCTTAAATTTAATTGACAAAAGTCTTAAATATTTTCTTTTGCCTGCTTAAGGCAGTAATGTTAGTTAAACAATGTTTTTGGATCCGATTGCAGGCTGTCAGGAGGTTATACACCTGCAAACTAAAAGTGGGATTGTTGCGGCAGTGGATTGTTCATGCATCAGACCTGTAACAAATACTGTCACTACTGTAATCTACAGTACATACAATATATCTGAAAATCATTTTTTATTATTTCCTTCCATCCATTTTACATCGCTTATCCGGGTCCATGTTGCATTAATTTAATTAATTATATCATCAGGAGTCATTGTTATTGACTGCTGGGAAGGACTGAAAAAATGTGTGAGCATCAGGCAACGCTTAATTCTTTTATTAATTTTGGGGGGGGGGGCATTTTTGCATTTTTTGGAGAGATTGACAGTGATTGAACAAAGTTCCCTGGCTGGAATCAAACCGAACGTGTTGCAGTTATATTGTATGCATCACCACTATGCTACCAGGACGCTCCCAGACTTTGTTAAATAATTATTTTTTGTCCCACTGACTTGCAATTTTCAAATATGCTCACATTTTTCAGTGCTAAATTCCACAGAAAGTGTTAAAGTGTTTGCAAATCAAATCTAAGGATATCACAGTTTTATGATCATTATGGCACGTTAAATGACATGTAACATGTCTTACAATATTTTCCCAACAACCAATAATATTATTAAGAATGGAGGCACCTAAATTTAAAATATTAACCCACAGATCATAAGCAGCATTTCATTTTTATGTAAGTGTACTGCTGCTTTTTTAACTGTTCATTCACTGTTGTACTCTTATTACTTTCTTTTGCACGTGACTTGTAACCCGTGTGTGTGTGTATGTGTGTGTGTATGTGTGTGTGTGTGTGTTGCATGTCAGAGAGCAGGTGTGATCTCAGTATGGGCCCCTATCTTTTCACAACCTCCATGGCCTCGGCTCGGCCTTCTCCTCTCCTCTCATCTTCCCTCTAACTCGGTCTTTCTTCCACTCCACGCTGAAATGCTCTTCTATGTGTTTGACCCCCTTTTTCATGGGGCCCCCTTTGCTCCATGCTTCACCAACACCCTAGACATTAATACACACACACACACACACACACACACACACACACACACACACACTCCTCTTGCTCCCTCAATCACACTGATAGCACTGGTTCCAATTACCTCCCCACTAAGTAGTGCTGCTGGGAAGCCGAATTGAAAAGGTGGAGTCGAGCCTGTGGACCTTGAAAGAGCGCAAAGGAA
>NTHP01000018.1:458018-476019 GCA_003416845.1 Oplegnathus fasciatus | reverse complement strand
AAAGCTATATGACAAATGCAAAAAAAAAAAAGGGGAAAAGGCGAGAGAGAAATGAAACAAGGTCTTGCTCTGTCACTTTGGAGGTGTCAAGAAATAAAGAAGAGAAACAGAAGATGAGCACAAAGATGGAGGTGTAAACCTATTTGCAAATAATTCTCAGTGTTGGATTTGTACTGACTTCGATGGGTGGAGACAATTCAGCTCGAGACAAACAAGCCTGAGCTGTCAACAAACCAGTCGAAAAATGTTCCACTTACAGTGATTATTCCTCCGTAGAGCTACACATACATTCATGTGCATGTACTGTATGTATGCTACCTGTCAAAATCCTTGTCTTTATGTAAATAATGAACACTTCCTCAAACCTAGTGGACATTAGCCATGAAACGTTAAACGTTTTTTTCAGAAATATTAAATAATAATAAAAGAATTAAATTTACATTTCAGGAACGCTTGTGAACTGATACCCCTCAAATCCTTTTCATATTGTAAGTGCAAGTGACAGAGTTAAAATATAAAACATTAAACATTTCAATATAACTTTTACTTTTCACAGTTTTCATTATGTTTTCAAGAAGTGTTTGTGTGTGGCACTGTAGGAAAATTATCCTGTGTGATATTCAGTGGTGTGTGGTGTAAAATAAACCACCATTTTAACTCACAGGGAGTCACAGAAATAGTTTGGATCACTACAATATAAAGGTACTTGATCTTAAAGCCTGATTGTGTGAAGTTGCTCACATGTTGATGTTATCCAGAACTGGTGCGTCACTGTCCAGTGGTTCTACAAAACCTCTCCAATTATGGAGCCAGTTCACTCATCCATTTCAGTTGTTTGAGGACTACGTGTCCCCCTCCTGTGGCTCGAGTACTGCACCTGACAGCCAGCACATGTTTTTAGACTTCCTGCTTTAAATCAAACCACATGTGTAGTGTTAAAACTGTACAGGTGACATCTTTCCAAGCTCTTCTCATTGATAAAAATATTATCATTACTATGCTGAAGATGAATTGGCTGGAACGCAACACGATTTAAGATCAAATGAAACATATGATTGATTTTCCTATTTTACTCTTACACATTTTATACAAACAAATTTAAAGAGACAGACTTAGAAAGCATTTGTGAACCCTTTTGTGGTGTCCATATATCTGTCTCGCCAAACACAAAAGACCATTTCAAACACTTCTCCTCCTGGATCTGTAACAAAGTTCACTCACAACGAGCGTTTTCAAACACTTTTTTTTTTGCCTCAGCGACCAAGAGAGCAGCAAGTCATCCTCTGAAAAGAGCGACGGAGAGAAAGAGAAAGAAAAAGAGGACGTTGACATTTCACCCCTCGCTCTGTCCTTCGCTCTAATTAGGCTGTGTTGTTGCTTTAACCTGCTGGTCGGCTGATTGAGTTGAGGTGGAAGGGGTTAATGAGGGCAACCCCCACCTTCACCGAACTCTTTCTAACTTCCAAACTTGCCCACAGAACTCAATAACGCACCGTCGACTTGATAAAATGCACACACACATAGATAACATGCACACCCTCACCTTCTCTTCTAGAAATGCCCAGCATGATATACTCCCCTCTATCACAGACCCCCACCCCTTCAGGCCCCATTGTTTCCCGGCTAACAATAGAGGCCCTCCAAGCCTTTTTTCCCAAAAAAGAAACCTTTTGTTAGAATGAAACACTTTAGTGTCGGGCTAAATTGAGGGGGAGGAGGAATTGGTGGTAGGGGGGTGTTTTGGCGGAGGTGGAGGTTGGGGGGTATATATAGAAGTAGTAGTAGGGGGTTACTGAGTCGTTTGCATTTTTTTTTCATAATTGGCGCTGTTCTGTAGCTCCCTAATTAGCCTTTGATAATGAGTTGATAATGTAACCAATTAGGTCATTCGTCAGCCAAGTCAAGCCGGCGACAAGTTGTTTTTTTTCTCCCACCTCCCTCCCCCTTTTTCCTCTTCTTCTTCCTGGGTATTTGGCTCTTGATGTAGCTTGTTAATTAAATCAAATTGTGTGATAGCCGAATCTGATGCCGGCTCTTTTGTTCCCCAATGAGGGCTTGTACTGTTTCTTGTTAGATACGCTAGCAGTAAGGCAAGCTGCGTCTGTTGGGTTCACCCCCTATCTTCCTCCCCTATCTGACGCCGAGCTTGGAGGCGCTGGAGGAGGAGGAGGAGGTATCGCACATCTTCGGAAATAAGCTCATTGTTGTCGCTCAGATGAGTAATTAGCGTTATTAAAACGTTAAGTCCTTAACACCTATCTGATAGAAGTGTTAGTCAAACACAAGGCTCCTGGATAACAGGTGTGTCAGAAAACAAGTGTGTGTGTGTGTGTGTGTTTGCATGCCAGCGTGCAGGTTCAGCAAATGTGCTCGTGTCCAGGGATTATGCCTTTGTTAACTGGTGACTATGTATTTTTATGTTTGCATGCTTGTGCCTATGTGGATTTGTGTGCAGTCTCTCTGCCAAAAACATACAATCAAATCAAATATTGGCAAAGGAAAATCCCACCCTAAAACATTTTAGTACCTAAAAAAAACCCAGAAATCTGCTTTGAATTTCTGGGACTAATTGTTATTGGTGTATTTTTTTATTATTCCTGGGGATAACTGGCTAAATGCAGATGCTGTGACATTTACCTGAGATATTTCCAAGGGTTGCAACGGAGTCTTAAAACTTCAAAAGTAATCATCAGGATTTGATGTCCGTCCCTCAGAATCAAAGAGCAAAGGCTTCTCTCTAGAGCCGCCTTTTGATGCTGATATTTTACAGTCATACAGGGAGAAAATACGTCTTGGAAGACACACAGAGACTAAGACTGCATCCGAAATCCCTCATTCACACATTCACTTTGCCCTGCAGATTGAGTTTTCAGACATTTATAAATTATCATCAATTTGAGCCATAACTACTGGGTGTAGTGTCACATAACATTGCATTGTTGCATTTTAAATAAAAAGTACTGTGGTATTTGTTTACTACTTGTACTATTTGTTCAACCATGGGGATTTTTTGTCGGACATACATTTTTTACTCAGACACAATTGCCAAAGAAATAATGCAAATGATTGGAATATTAGTTGATTGCTGTTTTGTTACATTGAATCTGAGCAAAATCCCAGATATATGTACTTTTGGAAAGCCATCACGTGTAAATGTCTGCAGATAAACACTCCAACAGAGGATGACGG
The DNA here is from genome assembly GCA_003416845.1 of Oplegnathus fasciatus. Taxonomy (NCBI): domain Eukaryota; kingdom Metazoa; phylum Chordata; class Actinopteri; order Centrarchiformes; family Oplegnathidae; genus Oplegnathus; species Oplegnathus fasciatus. The sequence goes on along the minus strand of NTHP01000018.1, from coordinate 472,830 downwards.
GACTGCAGTTGTCAATAAAATAAACTATATGTAGAAAATGCCCTTTGAAAAATGAAAAATATGTAACATACTGGAACAAATTGACTGTGTATTTATGTGCCTATACGATGTAACCCATCACATGTGTAATTGAAAGACCCTGTTCCTTTACAGGTATTTTGTTGACACTCAGATAAAACAGTAGCCAGTAAATATAGTGAATTAAGTTGCAAATAGGGAGTGAATTCAGATACAAGATGAATCTCTACAGGAAGAATTAGACCTATAGGACAAGACTGCAGTACAGCCACAAGATGTGTCACTTTTTGAGCAAGAAATTTGAGTCGGACGGGAATATTTTGCTGTTACTGCCATAACACTACTCCTATTACTCTGCACCTCCACCTCTCTACACCAAATGCAACAAGTGGTTTTCCATTTTCTGTGAGATGTTGAAAGGCGGGAGTATAATGAGCAAGTGTATACATCAAAATCACAAATAATAATCGCAAAATAGCTCCAGGGCTAAACATTACAGATTAATGAAGTATTACAGTCTGCACATTTCTGAAGATTTTTCTCCTTAAAATAAAACTTTCCTTCAATCACATGCACTTATTATTGAGTCATAGAAGTAGAAGCTCATCGTCTGGAGCATCTGCAGAGACTGAACGTTTGACCTTTTGTGATTTCTGGCCACCATAAGTGTCTCTGTGCACATTATGCCTAAAAAAAATGTCCACATATGTGCTTCCCGTCGATCCTGTTTGACAGTAACCCACAGACTGCAAACATACAGACATGAGCCCGACTATTAATGTGTCCTAAGCGCTGCTGTGTGCCAGTTAACCTAATCCCTCATTTATTTGGAGGTAACCCAAATATCAGTCAATATCGGGCTCTTAGCGTCCACCACCTACCCCCCTTCCCCTCCCCCTTACTCCCCAAAAATGGCCCACTAAAACGCCCCTCTTTATCAGGCGCTGCAACCCCTAAAGCTCTTATATAAATAAGATTAGTGTCGCGTTTGAGCGTCGGGGAATAAGAGGTGTAATATCTGATGGTTTTATATGCAGTATTATTGTTATCCCTTCTTAGTCGGGCTGATACTCCTCTCTCTCTCTCTCTCTTAGTTCTCAGTTTGTCTCTCTCCCTCTCTCATTTCACGTTTGTTCATTCGTTTATTCTTTCTCTGGGTCCCTCTCTCCAGATTCAGACAGTATTATGAGGAGCTAAGCTGGAATAAAGCGCCCCGGCATCAAATGTTCATATTGTTCTGTTCTGTCTGTCATACAATCTCTCTCTCCCTGCTGCTCTCTCTCTCTCTTTCTCTCTCACATGAAAACCCTTGTTGTGAATTTTGCCTTCTTTGCGTCTTTTATGTCTTGTTCACCGTCTCTCTCTGCTCTTTCTTCTTTCTTTTTCTCTCTCACTCACACACCTCACTATCATTTCACCGTAATGCCTCCTCTCCTCCTCGCCCGTTTTAATCTTCTGCTGCTCTGTTTGTTATCAATTAGGAAGCCTCACTCATATCTAATTGAGGGGCCGTGTCCTCGTTCACAGCGACTGATTTAGCCACCTCAGTCCTGGGAGCCGATTTAGGTTCTTTTGAGGCCATTTTGTTGTCGGCCATTTTCACATTTCCTCCTAACTCCTCGCCACAGAGGGCAGGCACCACACTATAATTACCCAATCTGTTCCCATTCATACTCTTCAATTTCAGCACCTCTCTCTCTCTCATTCTCTTTTACTCCCCCTCTTTCCCTGCCTCAATCCCTCTCTGCTCCCCACCTCTTTTGGAAACCAGTAACCCCCCTCTCTTTTTTTTCCTCTTGGGGTACAAAAGCTGGGTTACAATATGGGGGTATTAGGGCCGGGTGCAGGCCCAGCTGGGGGCTGGCTTTAGCCAGCTGAGGGTTATCCATGGCGAGCCCTGAGTCACGGCACTGATGTCCTGTGATGTCGCTGAGGCGGAAGACTTTCCTTAACACGCTGTACCCTTTGATGGGCCCTGAGGCCCTACACTCGGCCTGAGGAAACCCTGCGACCCTGAGTAGCCCCTCGTTGGGTGCCAGGATGAGGGTGTGATTCACTCTCTGTTCAATCAATTTAAGAGGTCGAGTGTTGCAGACATTCAGGTTTTTTTTTTTCTTTTTCAAATGTGGTGCCTCAGTCAACGTTTTGTTTAGTTTACATTTTTTTCCATATAGTGTATATTTCGTTCCTTCAGCACCATCCTGCTTTCCACTCAGAGCAACACACTCATACACTGGGAGCTGACCAGTCCATTTTCAGTCTTTACTGTTGGTTATTGACAGGCTCCAGTGGAGCAACTGGGGCAACATGTTGATTGTTATTAAGGGTGTGTTTTTTCATTTACTTCACAGCCGTTCTGCAGGATTCAAATCAGTGACCAAGTTTTATACCATCATGCTGCTGCCCCGGTTTGCTGCTTAGACTGAGAAATTTGTAACTATCGGTGGTCAATGATACTGTGTAGATCATCATTTAGTCATCATTTGAGCACAAGTCCTGAATTTTTCAGGATACTCTCTTTTTAAACTAAACCTATTTTACATTGTAAAACAGTCTTATTTTGTCCTAATTTTATAGAAGAAATCTGGTCTGCATATATACATGGCAATACATGGCTCTGCTCTACATCCTCACATTATTGATAGACTTAAATGTATTGACTCTGATTGAACCTGCTATAACATATTTTGATTGTTAACACCCTAATGGGACCAAGCTTTGTCCCAATTCCATACATATTAACTGTATACAGTATGCCCTATTGTATATTATACTGTTTTCAGTTAATATGCAATAAATCAGTCAGGAAATGATACATCAATCAAACCGTTTACATCAACAGCACACTCAAAAACATTTTTAGTAGTACTTTCTTATCTTTTCTGGTGTGAACACACTAAATACTCAAAACCGGCTTAGAATTAGCACATAGTATGGATTTGGGACACAGTACATTTTGAAGATTTGAATTGAATTGAATCTAATTTATTAAGACTACAGCTTGAGAATTAATTTCTATTTTTCAGGTATTTAAACAGATGAACTGACCTCAGTTCTGCGTGTAGCTCAGAGCACCTTAAAACAAGAACAGCTTTCTGATGCAGTGTCATTATTAATGAATAGTATGGCAGCATTGAGCTTTAAATCAGGCACCCTCAGACATCATTTAGCAATATTATCTCTCTTTATGGCCCTGAAAGTCTCAGACAGAGAGATACAGAGGATACACGCTGTTTCTAATATTGTCGCAGGCTGATATAGTAATGTGCTCGGCTGGATATGTTTCTCCGTAAAGAGAGAATACCAGCGTTTCTGAAAGGTGAACAGTCCCTCGCCTCCTCTCCCACTTTTGAAATGTGACAGATAACATCCTTCCTAGTTCAAAACCGAAGAGACGATTGTGTGTGTGTGTGTGTGTGTGTGTGTGTGTGTGTGTGTNTGTGTGGGAGGGGGCTGATTTCAAAGTTTTTGGAGAAACCGGCATTTCATCCAACCGGTGCTCTTTCTGATGTTGGGCTTCAAACGGCTCATTTTTTTCTGTCATTTCATCTGTTTCTTCCTTCTCCCGCCAAAACACCGCCCCCCACCCCTCCAAAAAAGAAAAAAAACCCTATTGTCATCGGAGCCTAGATTCATTTTAGATTAACGTTCACGTTTCTTTCTTTTTTGCATTACCTTCAAAGGACCTCCATTATGTTGCCAGCGATAAGGGCGAGGTGGTGCTAGCGGATGTGGCCAAGAGGAAAGCTAATGAAATCGAGGCCCAGACCATCGCGGGCAGCGGTAAGAAAATAATCATAATGTCTAACCAAAAAGACAGCAAATGTGACTCGTTATTTCTCCTTACATCTGAAATGGGAGGTGGACTCCCGATAACCTCAGTAACTCACCCACTCCGACACACTTTTCTGACATCTAACACCGGGTATTTTCTCAGGCTCTCACCCTCGTTTAATAGCACAAAGGAGAATTAAATCAGATCATGTTTGACAGAGTGATATTCATGTAAAATTCACAGAACCTGTTGCCTTTTTTTAAAGACGATACCATCTATAGTAATGATTAAAAGTGAGATACTGAAAAAAGTTTTTAATGCATTTAATAAATACAAAAGTGACATCAGCCTTTACATAATCACCACCAGCACAAAATCTATACGTCAAGAATAGTGGTAACTTGCGGTTCCAGCTTAAGGTTCATTATGTTTTTGGATGGTTCTAGATGAAGATTTTTTTCTCCAAATTGAATAAAAAGTGTTGCGATATGAAGTGTTAAGTGTTAAAAAACAAAGTCTTTAATATCAGACTAATAAAATACATTACACACAAGTTTTTTTAACCAGCAAGGGGAGGAAAACCAGCGATGGCCCATTTTTTTGTCGTTACTTCAGGCTGTGCTGCTGCCCTTTGACAAACACTCCCGAAAGCACATACCAGAGGGGATCAAGCCGAGTTCCTGATTACACACACACACACACACACACACTCACACTCACACTCACACTGACAAACACACACACGCAATTCCTCACAGAGGCTTCAAGGGCCAACGGGTGAGCAGAAAACATTCAAATTTGTGAGGGAACTAGATGAACATGTCTGATGAGTCCTTCATTGGTGCTTAAAACACACCAGAAGGCAATGTGCTTGAGTGTGTGTGTGTGTGTGTGTGTGTGTGTGGGTGGGTGGGTGGGTGGGTGGGTGTGCTCACACAACCAAATGAGGCGAGAGAGGTATTTAACTCCACTGTATAAGGTCAAACCCCTAAGGCTGAGTGTCTGTGTGTTTGTCTGTGAATGAAAATGAGCGTTTGTGTAACTATGAGGCCTGTTTGCATGCAGTTTCTTTTTTCTAATGTGATGCGTAACACGCACACTCCTCCTCTTAAGCCTCTTAATTATGTCCTCGATGATTTACCTCCATCACCTGCAGCATGTCCTATCCTTGGACAACAGCACTGCAGAGAAAAGAGGGAGGAAGGGACAGAAGAGAGAGAGGAAAAGGAGGGATGACAGAAGGGAAAGAGGAAAGAAGTGAAGAGAGGGAAAGGCAAAGAAGAAATAAAGGAGGGAGGAAGGAAGAGGGGAGAAAGAAAAGGATTAAACAAAAGAAATAAAATTGAGAGAGGAAGAAGGTGAAGGAAAGAAATATGAATATAATATAAAGAAATAAATGAAAATTAAAGGACGCATGAATATTGACCTTATGCGGCTCGCCCATTTTGTTTCGTTTGTTCAATTTCCAGTTTTGTCTCTTAACTGTAACCGGTCGCTATGATAAACAAAAGTTTTTTAAAAAGTCCTGACCAGTTCACACAGCCTGCTATAAATCTCTCAAAGCTGCAAACACACATCCACATTTATGGGGAGGTCATATGACCTGACAACACAACAACCACCGCACATACGCTCTGTGGCGTTAGCTGTGTGTTGCAGCAGTACATTAGCCTGATGTTTCTGTGGTGAAACATTGATGTTTAACTTATCAGTATGATGATGTTATTAAGTTGATAACATTATTTGTCACAAACGATAACTAAACCAGCGGATTTTTTGCTTTGTTGGTCTGGAAGCTGATTTATCAACATGAATTAAAACACATATTACATTATACAATATGTAATGTGTTTATTAATAATATACATTTGAGTAATCCACTTGTTATGCAGTAATATGTAACTAACCAAATGCGTCTCCACTGTCACTCTCTGTGAGAAATATTGTATTAACACATTTTGAACAGCCACACTCAGACAACTTCTGTTATTATCATATTTTTAATGTGGATATTTTTATAAAAACAACGTGACAATGTGAAAGGGGTCGCTGGTTTCCCTCGGCTTTACAGAGCTTTATAGCGAAGCGAGTTTCAGCTCATTGTTTATCTGTTCAGCCCACAGCTTCACTGTTTTGGTCCACTCTCACCGCTCTCATAGTGTCATTTTTGGCCGCAGCAGGCAGCTGTTTTCAGAGAAAAAGCTCTAAAAAGCCCACTGAACACTACCTGCTCAGCAGCAAGCAGGCAGACAGACACAGTTAGAGACTAGCTGGTGAACATAGTGGAGCATGTAGCAGCTAAAGAGCCAGATATTTCCCTCAGGAGTTGGTGGACCAAAAATAGAATTAAAACAGAGTAAATATTGGACTTACATTCATCAGCTGGATGTGTACATAAGCAACTGTTTGCTAACAANNTTCGACACATCAACTTAAAAGGTGATGATATGTCAGTGTTGTGTTTCTGATCAGTCACCATGACGATTATAGCAGTAACATAACCAGCTGATCCCAGCACTGTGTGGGAGAAGTGATCTAATTCGAGCCACTATGTAAGCAGCGGTCCATGTTTGTCAGACTGTCGTGAAAGAAAGTGTTTTCTTCCAGCTCTGGCAGTCCTCAGCACTGCACATCATTTTATAAAACTGGTCAGATATTTGCAAAGGTGATCACAAGCAGCAGGTGTCCACCTACACANCGCAACACACCCCCACTTTGGGTGCAGACAGGAAGTTAAAAGACAAAACAGTCGGAGTACTTCCTTGTTGCCGAAATGCTAATGTATCAATAATGAGAGGGAGAGAAAAGAACATAACGTAGGAATAAACTAATTGATAAAAAGCTGGAAAAGATATGTAGATGGCTCCCTCTATTTCACACACACACACACACACACACACACACTTAGAGAGAGGCATCAGTTTAACCATCATCACTACTGATTGTGACACAGTGTCAATATCCTCCTCTTGAGTGTTCGTGTGTTTCCAAACACACTTTCAGTCAAACCATCTACCGTATAACATGCTGAAGGTTAATGTCTGTGTGTGTGTGTGTGTGTGTGTGTGTGTGTGTGTGTTTGAGTTTGTGTACATCCGTGTGTGTATGTGTGTGTGCTGTACAGTTGTGTGTGAACGTTCAGACATATTAATAGAGCAGAAAAGCCGTGTCATTAATAATGAGTGGCTCGCTTCAAGAAGAGGGCTCCAGTGAACAGGTGTCTCGCTTTACACACACACACACACACACACACACACACACACACACACACACACACACACATACACACTGACATATACACAGCCCCTGGCGTGGCCATGAACACACGACTTTATACTTCTACTTTACTATATTTTAGAGGGAAATATTGTACTTTTTACTCCACTGCATTTATCTGACAGCTTTAGTTACTTGTTACTTTTTCAGATTAAGATTTTACATAAAAACACTGACGATAAGCTCATAAAATACATTGTTTAGGATTTAAAAGTGGTTCCCACCTTTTTGGCTCATGACCCCTTACAAAAAATCCCCTCAAAGCCCCTTGTCACGTTTAAGATGCGTTGTTAGGAGTTCCACCACAGACAGACTCCTCCTATAAACTTCTAATGGTTTTTAATTAAAATAACTGTGTGAGACCCAAAATGTCACAAAAAAGCAAAGATTAGATAAGTAAAAAAAACAACAACGTTTCTTTCCCATTAAGCATCTCACGACCCCTCAGATTTATCTGGTGATCCCCAAGTTGGGAACCGCTGCACTGAACTACCTGTAACTGTTTTTAAAAGTAGCTCCACCTCGAGCAGCTACAACAGAAAAATGCTGCTCTAACATTGATGCATCAGTCATAAGAAACTTTAAATGTCATATTTAATAATATATCACTCACAGGTGACATTTTACTATAAAACCACTACTTTTACTTTTGATACTTTAAGTAAATTTTTCTGATAATCATTTTGCACTTTTACATAAGCAGGATTTTGAATGTGGGAGTTTTACGTGTAATAGGGTATTTTTACACTGTGGTATCAGTACTTTAACCAAAGTAAAGAATCTGAATAGAGTTTAGTGAAGTTTTGTTCCATATGGCATAAATAAAAACAAAAAAATAATGAATGACATTATTAAAACAAATCCAGTCTATTAAACGTGGCAAAAAACTAATATTTGTTCTCTGATAAATATTTGTTCTCTTTTATGGTACGTGCGTATCTAACAAATAAGTCAGGATCAGCATTATTCAGTCCTGACCTGCATTTATTAATCAGCTGTCGAAATCCAAAGAGCATCAACACACATTTTTTGTTGTCATATCATCACATGATGCATTTTCAAATGTATTTACAGCTCATAACTGTATTTACATATTTATTTATTTGAACACCTAAAAAGTCAGAGTCCTTCCACACTGACTAAACACAGACACTTTGCGAACAGTTCCCACAGGGCAGCTACAGACAAATTTCCTGTTTGAACGCAAACAAGAGACTGAAATTTGTTCACTACAGCTCAAATTTAGAACTGCCCTCGGAGACATACGTGTTTGTGTAAATATGTGTACAGTATGTGTGCAGTTGGGTGTGACATGGGAGGCAGGTCACACTGAGTCCTGCGTGAATCAACCATTTGTAAAAATCAGTTGTTATAGTAAACAGAAGGCCTGTTCTGTTCATGTGAGGCAGATGTTCCCTACAGCGAGCTCAGAGACCCAACGCATCCTGCTGTTTTCCTGTACAAACGGTGAATAACCTGCACCAGGTCAGCTTCTTGTTATGAAGGCAAATACACACATTTACTGCACGTGCACACACACAAACTTAACCAGACTGTACATTTTACACTCTTAAATTAGACGTAGAGATATTTTACACTAGGCGCACAGAGCTGCCTAACGTACAAGACCTCAACAGAACCAGAGCTTACTTAGAATGCAGAGTAATTACCTGATAATGACAATAATATTGATACTTGATTGATCTTGCTGACCTGATTAGTTAACAGTCTCACTAATGTCTCAACCACACTGCCACCTAACAGCTGTATCCTTACGGATCCAACATTAAGACATTGGCGTTTCACCTTTAAACTCCTTTAAACCTGCACAAATCATTTTAAGTACATAATAATCACGTGATGAAATTATGTTCGAGATACCAACACTGTGATATTGTGGCTGCTGGTGTTTTCTTTTGTGGGTGCAAAAGTGATGCAACAGGTGAATTTCTAATAATCACAGAAAGGACTGTCCTCCAGGGTTTTGGGCTTTTTTTTTAAACAACCCTTATTTAATTACTGAAAACTTCTCTTCAACTTTTATATAAATAGACACAGGAGTTTATAAGTGTGTTTAGTTTTATAGTTAGTACTGAAATTCTGTTAGTGGGGTGAGATGATGCTGCTGTCTTTCAGCTCAGCTTTATTAGTTTAAGGCACTAGTTTATCTGGTAAGATTGCTTCTGTAGTATCATTTATTTTATTTTCAACCCCATAAGAAAACAAAACTCAGCTCTTTTACATCGATCCCCTGCTTAAAGGGTGAAACATGCGTCTCCGGGCTGCACAGAGAGACTTCGGAGGTGTGTGTGTCAGCCCATCTGCGAGCCTCTGCGACCTACGGTCACCCATAACACCCTTCGCTTAGACATTTTTTGTGCATCTTTGCAGAAGCATTGAATTATGCCTCTGTTTTAATCAGAGGGTGAGGAGTTGAGATACATGTGGGAGTTTCGAGTAGTGCTGCTGCTCCTATGCACTGAAAGGAGCCTGCTGAGGTGATTCGGGTACTTGATCGGGTACTTTTTTTCTACTTTTCTACTTACTGTGTTTATATTTTTGCACCAACATACCAACACAAATTCCTTGTATGTGAAAACTTACTTGGCAATAAACCTGATTCTGATCAGGATGACCCCTGGACTCCTCCCTGTGGAAGTGGGCGGCGCTTTGGGGCGCTTCACAGCGCTTCCGCCTCCTGTGTGTCCACGGCGTCACATCTGGAATTAATTGCCTGTTAGCAACAGAAAACCAACCAGCTGTGCTTTTCTTGAGGAGCCGGAATGAAATCAGCTGATCTAGGCCATCGCCACCCTGGATTATTTCATTTCACTTCAAGAAAATCGAGTTGATTTGCATTGGAAAGAAGAAACACTGGAAAGAAGCAACATCGTGTGCTATTGTTTGGATGATTTTTCACTTGTTTTCTAAAGAATGACTCAATACCAGATCTAGTGGCTCTGTAAGGTGGACGTCTTTTGCGAAGCATCAGTCTTGGACTTGGAATCAGATTGGGCAAAGACACGATATTTCTATGCACCTCTTCTCATATTTATCTGCATCCATTGTAAACCCCGGTGAACAGAGATTCTGCCTTCGCTTGTACACATAAACACACAATAGAGGACACACATTTCAGCTTAGAAATGGTCCCTTTTATAACAGCATTGGAAATCGCTTATAGCTGTCTGGCTGACAAGTGTGTTGATTCAGATAGATACGGTATTGTGAGAGGCAGAGTAGCGAACAAGTGCGAGGGAAGGCTTCTTTCTCTTCCTCTCTATCTCTTTTTCTTTGGAGTAGCGTTTTGCCAAGAGGAGAAGCCAAGTTGGTTGCCTGATCGTTCTGTCTCCCCCTCACAAAGGCTGATGTGACTGCAGGGCCTTTCATTGGGCAAAGAGACAAGAGCTTTATCTGAAGATCCACTTCTCCACCTCCTCTCTCTTTCTCCCTCTCTTCTTTCTTGGTCGTTATGGTGAAAGCCTGTTAGCTCCGGTGTGTGTTGAAGGAAAGCGGCGTTTGTTTCTGTTCCCCTCTCAGCTCCGTCGGTTGCTCTGTTCGCACAACCTCCGTCGCTGTTTGACTTGTCGTCGCAATTCAGAAACTTGACTGAGACAAGATTGTTGAGGCGTGACGTCCAAATTAGCGAAAGCCTACACTCAAGTACATGCAACTGTTTACACAAACCATATAGAGATGATAGATTAAATGGCTGAAAAACATACTGTGTACAAGGTGTTAATCAGTGCCAATAAATGTAATAGGCCGACGTTTTGATCTCCGAAATCTTCAGGCTTTGTCAGATGAACAAAGTAGAACATGCGAGGCCTTTGCAGTCACCAAAAGAAATGGTGATAATAGCACAAACTGGGTCATTGTCATCCTTATCCCTGTGTATGTTTGTGTGTGTCTGTGTTTGTGTGTGTGTTTGTGTATCCTAGAAGATCCTCTGAGGGGCATAAATGGGGTGGGGAACCAGAGTGCAACAGGACCTTCGTACCCAGGAACTCCCACAACACAGTGAGTTACATGTACTGTGTGCGTGTGTTTAAGCTTGCAACACATCAGTGTGTCTGTGTTCATGTTTTTATTATTACTGATACACATTTCTCTACTTGTTTTACTTCTATTTCTTTAAACCTGCAGTCACTTTTTTTGGCCACTAACATTGACATTTCATCACCTTTTAAGCTGCTATGTTGAACAGTTGCTTATTTACACATCCAGCAGTTACGGAGCAACATTATCATTCATTTGGAGTCTTGTTTGTGTCACCTGATGAATGTAAGTCCAATATTCACACTCCAACTCCTGAGGGAAATGTCTCTTTAGCTGCTAAATGCTCCGCTATGTCTCTAACTGTGTCTGTCTTCTGCTTGGTGCTGAGCAGGTAGTGTACAGTGGGTTTTTAGAGCTTTTTAACTAAAAACAGTTGCCTACTGCAGCCAAAAACAACACTATGAGAGCGGTGAGAGTGGACGAAAACAGTGAAGTTGAGGCCAGAGAGCTAAACAGTGAGCTGAAACTCACTATGAAGCTCTGACCCCTTTCACATTGTCATTTGGTACATTGTTATTACAAAAAGTATTGATTATAGCCGCTTTAAATAAAACAAAATATTTAGTCCAACTTGCTATAAATGAAGCCCCAGACAGAGTTTGTGTGCAGAGGTTTTACTTTTAGTCGTACATGTTGTCTCCTCTCCCACAGTGACTCACCATTGTCTGTGTATGAATTGCATGAGAGCGTCTGTGGCCAAATGACCCAGCTGCAGCCTAAAAGCCTTCACTCCCAGTGACATTTCAAATGTCAAAGCCACATCAGTTCCGGGTCTTACGCTTCCAGCGATCCCAACGCTGAACCCGGAGCCACATTTAAAACTCCACCGGAGTCCATTTTCACCATGGTTCGTTCTCCGGAGTGCAGACAGAACTCAGTGTTTCAGAGTGATTGTTTAATACACTCGTCGACGTGAATGACATGTTGAAGCAGTGTGACTAAAGACACACTGAAAGCATCCCTCTCTTTGTCTCTGCCTGTCTCACACACACAAACAGATACTTACAAATATAGCCATCCACGTCTCTATTATTGTGGGCTGGGGGATGGTGGGGGAGGAAGTGATGGAGGGGCATTCCTTGTCATACCCCAACTAACATATTGGAGTATTTATATGGGATTTGTGTGCATTAGATAAAAAGGCGCTCTTGTTCTTTTCATCCTCATAGGCTTTTCATGGCTGTTTGACTGTAACACTGATGACTCTCTGCACCCCCCCACCTCCAGCCCCTCCACTCTGCGTTTCTCTAAGCCCCCTCCATCCATCCCAAATCCCTTCCTATCAGCCAATTTAAACAAGCTGGGTCCAGAGAGAGAGAGAGAGAGAGAGAGAGAGAGAGAGGGAAAGAGACAGAGAGAGATGCTCTGTCCTAAGCTCTTTTTAAAACAGTAAAAGGAACGAGAGGAGAAAAAAAGAGTGGTAAAGAGGGTTAGGGCGATTTGGCAGCCAAAAACCCGGTCGCACTACCCCAGGTCTTCCCCTGCACCGCTGACAGAGGCTAAGAAAGCAGATCCCCACACCTCCCAAAAGATAATGGCCACAGAGAGAAAAAGACAAAAGCCTCTGCCTTTTTTATTCCACAATTTCCCCCCTCCTTTAGAACAATTTTTCGTATTGAACCCCCTCCTTTTTTTGTAATCTGGTCTCCGATGAAGTTTCATTGTTTCTCATGTGAAGCCAATGACAGCTTAGCTGAGATGGAGTAGGGGAGGCATTGTAGCGCGGGCGTTCTCCCGTTTGGCTCGCTGAGAAAAGAGCAGAGAAAGAGAGGGAGGCGAGCACAATGGCAGTTTGGGGGCTCCTCGCCGATTCCCGCATTCCCTAAATCCGACTCTGTGCTCGGAGAAGTGAGAGGGAACGAGACGGGAATCTGGGAAGCATCCCAACATTGCTTTGATGGCTGCTGGCCTCTCTCACTCATCACGCACTCCTCTGTCAGTAGAGTAAGGAGAATGGAGGCTATTTTTATTTTTGCTTAGTGGAGGCCAAAGTTAATGTGATGCAACTCAACAGCGACAGAGAGCCAAGCCTTTATCTTTGACAGATTTATTTTCATTTATTTGATGTATTTATTTGATATTAATGTCCAGAATCCGTGAGTAGAAAAGGTTTCAGTGTGAGAGGACAGATTATCGAACCCGATCCTGAAGCCCCAAACAGAAGCACTAAGGTCACACTTCTGTAACGGTTTACCAATATATCAAAGTTATGATTGATAAAAATAAAATATCTGCCTGTCAGTGATGTCCACTGCCATATGATGGAGGTGAGGTGCCTCACATGACCTAGAATAACCTAATAAGTACTGAGTATCATAGCTTTGTAATTGAGTTTTCTGTTACGTGTTTGTCGTGGCAGATTCTGACTGGAGAGATTGTTGTTTTAGGAGCTTCTCACTCAAAACTACAAAACTACGAATGATCTGTCGTTCAAAGACACGAGAAATGGAGGATGAGGACTTTGAGAGAGTTGTCCATTTCAGAAATACTCTGTTTTAATGCATTTAATCATATGTATTCAGGACAAATTTGAGGTACTCCACTACATCTCAGAGGGAAATATTGTACTTTTTACTCCACTAGATTTGTCTGACAGCTTTAGTTACTGTACAAATTACAATTTTTCATACCCTTCCTGTCCAGTGAGAACCACGTATATCCAAATGTGCTGATTTTGATTGTTTGTGATAAACTGAAGGATGAAGTGCTTCTTTACGTGTTGAGAAAATTCTCCTCCTTCTTATTATAAATAAACTATTTAAATCCTCCTTGGATTAACTGGAAAATGCATCGTCACAAAGCTGAGTATATAAAAAGTTGACTTTTTAGAGATACGTCGATCTCACTGGACAGCGACGCTACAAACATATGATGATCTTATAGACCATGATGCATTGCTGTAGATTAAACTACCCAACAGTATATAAAGTAGTTAAAATGAGCTCAACCTTAAACATCTACAGCAGTAAAATGCNNACATACGCATTAATGCAGCAGTAATATTAATCCAGAAACATCAGATATAATAGAAAAGCACTGACAGGGAACATTTTACTGCACTATGAATACTTTTACTTTTGATACTTTAAATAATTTTGCTGATAATACTTTTACTTAAGTAAGGACTTTTTACTCGTAGTAGAGTATTTTCACAGTGTGGTATTTGTACTTTAACTTCAGTGATGGATCTGAGTACTTCTTGGATTTATTCTTAATCAGAATGATGATACGTGTGTCATGAAATAAAGATCACCCTGATAGTGGTCTTTGGCTTTCAGTATGTTGTGTTTCACCTGATACACGCTCACGTGGCTCAGGTATTGACCCGGTTAATTAATGTCTTGTTGAACAACTTGGTCCTCGGTGTCCCACAGATGGTCTGAAAAGTTTCTCTGAAGCTTTAGTTTCTGCAGCTTTTGCATCCTGTCAAAAACAAAATTGTAATGGAAGCTGTTTTGTGCTTTTTGGGAGGAAGCGAAGAGAGAGAAGAATCTAATCCTGCAGTAATTTTCATCAGTGGAGGAATCACACAGACCAGAAACAAAGTAAAACAAACATCCACACGTTTGTGTTGATGATACGGGTCATGTTTTATTCCTGTTTCTCTCTACTACAATATATCGTGTATAGAGCAGCTAAATTCAACAAATTCAAACCCACACTGTCTCAGATTTGTCAAAACGT
>NTHP01000018.1:439529-453699 GCA_003416845.1 Oplegnathus fasciatus | reverse complement strand
TTAGTGAAGTTTAAACTAAATGAACCGTAAAAGAAAACAGTTACACCGAGTTCTGCCTTTAAAAACACGACAGAAAATGTTTTAAACCTTTCCATTAATCAGCCTGAAAAAATAAAGACTTCTATTATACTTCCATCACCGCTGATATTGAATGTTCCCGGCTTCCTCTGTGTGTGTGTGTGTGCTGTATAGATGTGTGTGTGTGTGTGTGTGTGTGTGTGTGTGTGTGTGTGTGTTGGCCGAGATTACGGGCCACAGTTTTATTCATGAATAGGAGCCAACCAGCGTCTTTAAAGCATCGCGCGGAGCCCCTTTCCTGAACAGCAGCCATAGCCGTGTCAGAGCTGTCGACGCGCTGCGCTCACCGACTAATCTGACAGCGCCGCGCGAGCCCTAATCCCTCACTGTATCGTAATCTATTTACTTTGCATTCTAAGAGGATTTCCACCAAAAAATATACAAGAAGCGATGTTGGAAATGGACAGAAGATCAGCGAGGATGCTTTTCTGCTCCTTTTTTTTTTGTTTTGTTAGCTTTAAAAAAAATCATTGTATGTTTTTTGGGGAGTCAATCCCCTGCGAGAGGGATGGGTGAAAGGAATTACATTTCTGACTGATACTAATACTTCTCTTATGTAAACATCAAAAT
This sequence comes from Oplegnathus fasciatus, assembly GCA_003416845.1. Taxonomy (NCBI): domain Eukaryota; kingdom Metazoa; phylum Chordata; class Actinopteri; order Centrarchiformes; family Oplegnathidae; genus Oplegnathus; species Oplegnathus fasciatus. The sequence continues at coordinate 453,051 of NTHP01000018.1, read as the reverse complement.
GTTATATTTCCCTTCTGATGATACAGTCACACTGCAGAGGCTGCTGGAGATAAGTGGCATCTGTCGATGCCTTTAGTGCATCTCTTGACACGTTTATAATTTACAAACCAAGGCTGCATTATGTCCTGATTGTTTGACTTGACAGCTTGAATAAAAGCTGCAAAATTGCTTAACATGCGAGCACGAGTTCCTCCCATCTCTCTGATGGCCTACACAGTAGCCTTTTTGACATGCAAACAGTGAAATCTCCTCTTTCATAATACAGAAAACAAAGTACGAGACCAAATGCTCTCCTCAGTTACCCTTTAAGCAATTATGTCAGCTTTGTAAAATCATAAATAGTTATGCTTCATTTAAAATGTGGCCAGCAGCTTTATTGTAAACCAGCGCCTCTCGCTCAAATCTTTGCCATCCGAGATGACTCGCAGAGATAGGCTTATTAGTGGTATTAACATACTGCGCGGCATGCTGGAGCTGTGAAACGGCCTTGTTAACATTTGGAAATGAATCAAGCCTCAGGCACTCGCTATTATCCAGGTTATCTGGTTTTTTTTTTTTCTCTCTCCTCTGTGCAACAGCTGTGCAGTGTTTCTGCGGAGGCCTTATCACGTCTAATGATGGCTCTGATTGGACTGATACTGGTTCCCCTCAGGGGGGGAAGTTGTATGTTTTATAGGTTTGTTTCACTCATCCCAACAAGCCAGATCCCCAAAATATTATAGACAAATATGTCAGGACCATTAAAGACATCAAAGAGACTACATTACTTACAACTGAGGGTAATTAGAATGATCTTATTCCCAGGAAAAATCACAGAATAGTGTTAAGTTTCTCTTTGTTATCGGTTCTCAAGTCAGTGAATGAGATGTACTTTGCATAAAGATCACACTACAATTTTTTCATCGAGAAAAGTACTTAATTACGGTGCAACGTATTCGTATTGAATATCTGTTTTTGCTTCCTGAAAATGCCTCAAAGACAAAAAACATTATAATTTGATACTCTATGATTAAAACAACCTCAGATTGAGGTCAGAGAGAAACAGAAGGACTCTGCTGAGACTAAAGTTAAGATAAATGTTATATTCAACTTTTGCTCAAATATCCTCAACACTAATGTCCAGGAGACCCTGGGCCCCTTTTTAAGAGCTAAATAAACACTTAACATTGTTTTATCAGACGGATACTTTGACTGATTTTATGAGAATTTCTCAAGAGCATGATTTTGAGCTGATGACATGTTTTAGAAATCTGCTTCCAAACATTTTCATTACTTCTGTTTGGGGTCTCGGAGACCCCGGCTGTGATTCAATACAATGGATGTCTGCGATTAGTGTCGACAATACGTTTTACACAGCGCTTCCCTCATAAAGTCAAAAAGGATTTCTGTTATTGGATTTTTATAACAGTTTCTTCATAAGACTTCTATCATAATTAACAAAAAATAAGTAACATCACTACGTAGGATAACTCACGACATTTCTTTGTGTTTAAATGACTTCTTGGCAAACAAAAAAATGTATATATGTCCGTGCATATCCTGTATAACTTAAAAAACTGACATATTTACGGATTTGGAGACACAACAGTTCTTTTGGTCATTTCTGTGTTTTGTCACCTTCATCAAATGTGCGAGCCCAGTTAAGGTAAGGGTCACCTCTTTAATACTTTTCTACATACTGGATGTTAAGAAAAGTATGTAAAAGGGGAAAGAAATGGTTGATTTTGCAGTTATTTTTACATATATAGCAACAACAAACATAATGTTTTATCTTCTTAGTTTAATTGATTAAAAATGTTTGCAAGTCAACTTACTTATTTTAAGAGATAGTGTTATTTCCTTTTTCCCTACAGAGGCAAACATCTGTGATCCATGTTTTAAAGGTCAAAGGTCATGTGTAAAGTTTAGATTTTGTACCAGTAACCACACTGCATATTCTCTTAACATGTTACTCATCTGTCAGCTTCTCAGAAGACGGATGCAGACGTAGTTTTTTTTTCTAGAGTTGCTGCTCTCTGGCTCCGTATATGGAGAGAAATTTGTCGATGAAGAACAAACTAAATGAACGAGGAAATGTGGCCAACGTGTCAGACAGCGATCTGCTGACACACCAAGACGACGTCCTCGGTGAGAAACACTAAAGCCTGCGGGCCAACAAGCCTCCGTTAAGCTTCCCCATGTCTGCAGGGCTTAAGGGAAAAGACAAGTTGTGACTTGGGACGAGAGTCTGCTGCATCCTTTCCAGATGAGATAATAGAAGCCCTCCTCAAATACCTTTCTACTGCATCCCTCCTTACCCCGACGGGACAGGGAAGTGAGGACGTCATCAGGAGGACAGAAAGAAAAGCATCTGAAGTCAGATATGAAGGGAGTTGTTCTGTCCAGAAAAGCTGCTTTCACCAGTCCAGTCTTGTCTGATTTCCCATCAGATACTTCAAAGAAGGAAAGAAAGAAGGAAGGACGTGTTTGGCTGCTCCGCTGACCTCAGAACAGCTTCCTCTGCTGCTTCACATCCTTTAATTTACTGATATACTGTTGAAGAACTTTGTTGAGTTTTGGGGGTTTGGTCCACCGATCGTTTTGTTCAGTATCACATCAGAGGATTGAGGTAGATGTCTCTGTTTAGTGTGCAAGCTCACACTTCAGTATGTGATGTTAGTGATTAGAATAAATCAAAATATGGAGACAAACAGTTGAGTATTAACTCATCTCTCTCAGGATGACAACTATCGGATGGATCGATATGAAAGTTTATGCAGTTTCATGATCCCCAGAGGATCAATCCTGATGATTTTGGTGATCTCCTGACTTTTCCTCTTGCGCCACCATGAGGTTCAAATTTGTGGTTTTGAGTCAAATGTCTCGACAACTATTGCCTTAAAATTATATGCAGATACTCATGTTCCCCTCAAGATGAATTGAAATAGGCTTCGTCATCCCTTAAATCTTTTAGTTTGTCCAGTACTTTGCTTTATGACCAAATACCTGCAAAACTAATGACATTCCCATCAGCCTCAGCTGTACTTTACGTTTAGTGCTAATTAGCTAATGTTAGCGTGCTAACACGCTGAACTAAGATGTTGAACATGGTAAACAATGAACCAGCTAAACATCAGCATTTTAACATTGTCATTATGGCTTCATCTCATTATTTTCATGATCGATTTATCTGCTGATTATTTCCTCGATGAATCATTTTAGCCTATATAACCGAAAACAGTTTAAAATGCCCGCAAGGTGACGTCATCAAATGTCTTGTTTTGTCCGACGTAAAGTTCAAAACCCAAAAATAGTCAGTTTACTACAAAGTTAAGACGAAGAAAAGCAGCAAATATTCACATTTGAGAAGCTTAAACAAGAGAATGTTGAGATTTTTTACTTAAAAATAACTCAATGAAAATAGTTGCTGATAAATTTTTTGTCGCTCAACTGATTGATTAATCTACTAATCAATGCAGCTCTTTTTGTCATTGTGCGCATGTTAGCTGCTAATGTTAGCATTTACCTCCCTCACAGAGCGGCTAGCCTGGCTGTAGATGTTTTATTCCTACAATTTATTATTTTTAATTATACTGAAGGCTTAGGTTCAGTTGTTACAGTCATTTACAAATCATTTAAAGTAAAAACGATTGCTATGAGGCTAACTTTGCTCAAATTTTCTATGAAAACGTATTATTTTCTGTCACTGAAAGTGCTTTGTTCTTAAATTGCGTGTCTGTTTTATCACATTTTGTAATTTTATGTCTATTTTACCAAGCCTGTCTTTTTGAAAACGTCTTAAAGAAAACGCTAATCAGCTACGATAATGGCAAATACAGTGACCAGATCTGTCTATATGACATATAGAGAGGTGACGAACCGCCCGACACACCTCAGGTCAGGTGACTAATGAGCCAAAGTCCCCAAAAGTCGGTGTACTCCCTTTACTCCCTTCACAGCTGTGTAGAATCAATCAATCAATCAATCAATCAAAACTCAAAAAGAAAATGAAAGAAAGAAGCTCGACCTCTCAGAGACGGTGTGTCCTCGGCTCAACTTAAATCTACAGTATGTAAACCCACCAGGAATTTCATGAATGCTCCTCGGTGTGTCAGAGGGGTGACTAAGCTGCTTTCACTCCACCAGCTCTGCTGTGTCGACCGCCTGGACTCAACTGTGAAATCCCCTCATAGGAACCAACGGTCCTCTCGGCTTCTTTGAGTTTGGATGACGGATTCGAGAGGTTGTTTGTGGATTTATACTCAAACCTTTACATGTCAGACCAGGAAACACTTCAAAATTACCGAATAGACTTCTGCAACTACCAGTTTTATGTGTTATATTAAACAAGACAAGATGCGAGAAGAAAAAGGCCTTTTCTGACAGAGCAGAGAAACCGGAGACGGTGGCCTGAACTCCACCCATGTCAGTGTACAGTTGACCCCAGATTAACCTCCCAGGTAAATATAATCCTCCTCTGTATCACCTCTCAGTCCTCATACCGGCCTATGAACACACTGGGATGCCAAAGTCTGGCGACAAGTTGACAGCCAATGAAAGACAAGCGTGAATGTGTTTATTTTCCTGTCCTGCATGGAAATTAAAGACAAGAAAACAGTCCCAGCATGCAGGCTGCTATCAGTGCATCTCCTGGTCCTTCGACTCTCTTTCGCTCACACACACTTTGACTTGTCGAGGCCCTGTAAGGCCTCACACACCTAAAATATACAGGAGGATCAGTCCGGTTTCTGTCTCGCGCTTTCTTTATCTGTCTGTCTGTCTCTGTTTCTCTTTTCCTAGATACAGATCGCAACCACTCATGCAAAAAACGGTCCAGCTCGGTTCCAGTTCACCTCCTGGACAAGTGTGAACAAAATGTCAACAGTTTCCAGTCCACCCACATTCAGACACCCTCGCTGGAGCGGGCGAGAGGCCAAAAGGTCGACAACAGTTTGACAACAGGCGACGTGGCGCAATCGATCGTCCTATTGAACAGAGTGCGAAGGCGTCAGACCCTCAGCTCAGGTTGAAACAACACACACACTCACACACTCGTGCACGCAAGCGTTAAAGTGACGAACTCGTCCAATAATGTGCTTTTTTATTAAGTATCAGTCAATTGTGACGCACTTTCCTTTTATGGAAATCTTCTTTTTCTTAGATTTTATATTTATATGTTTGAATTTTTCAACCTTGGCTCCTAATTTTAAGGCTCTAACAACATTTTAGAGGCTTTTCCACCCTCAAAATAATGAAATGCTGATGAAAGAACAGATTACATGTATTTTCAATCAGTCACTACAAAATATATAGCGTCCTCGTGCTGGTTGGACCCTGCGTTAACCTAAAACCTTCTCAAAGCACTCCAAGAATTTGGCTCTTTAAAAAAAAAAAGGTGTTAAACAAAGAAATTATTTGACTTTTTGATTATATCATCAACTTAATCACTCATGAACCTTTTCTAAGGTGCAGTTCAGACGAGGCTGAACACTTCCACATGTTTACTTTTGTACTTGTAACCTGATGAATATTCAGTCCATGAATTTAAAGGAAGTTTAGAGGGAGGGTCTGAGGAAAATTGCATTCATTACCTCCGTCCTTGTCCTTGGTTTTATCTTCTTCTTGACAGAAGCTTGATAATTATTTCTATACGGCATGTTAAAGATGTTTCATCTGTCAGGATTTAGCGTCATTTGAACACACCTGTCGACTCCAGGTGTGTTTTAATACATTGTAGGGCGACTTGTGGTGTTAAAGGAAGTTCCTAAAAGTAAAATAAGCTGATTAGTGTTTTTGATTTGAGTCTTTTAAAGCAAACTAACATGACAGCACTGTTAAAATTCAACATTAATTCATCAAAATAACTTTAATTTAAAACTATTTACAATCTGATATCTACATATTTGCATAAATCACAACAAAAATCAACAAAATACATGAAGTATTATGTGAAGAATATCCTAAATTTTGCCTTTCTAAACAGATCTTATTCTTTGTTGTAAGGTGAATTTCAGAGTTTGTTTTTTTGCTTAATTTAAATATTCCTAAATGCTTCATCTCCATCATCAAACTTATTACATTGTTTATCATGTGTTTAACACTTCTCCATTTGTATGACATCTCTTATATTCTCTCATTTGCCATGCTTGTATCAGTGTCCTTTCCTAAATTTAACCCCAAAAGTAAAACTACCAGCAGCTGAAGTAACAAAAGTAAATTAAAGTGAAGCTCCTCTTTCACCCTGTGGACTCAAACTCACAGAAAATATATTAAATATTCTGATGCATATCTAAAAAGATTTGAATACCGACTATAAGAAGATGTTTGCTCCATAAACAGCCGCAGGAACCTGAAGCGATGAGAATGAAATAATTTGCCTGTTGAACAGAAGTCGCTCGTGCAGCTAAAAACTATTTGCATCACATGTTTCCTCACTTTCTCAGTTTCACCTGCAGCTCTAACAAATACAAGTTTACATGGAAATCTACTGAAATACTTTGTTTATCTACAATAACAGACTGTCATTGTGTTGTGTTTCTTCCTGCATGCTGGGAAACAAAACCTCAGTGTTTATCAGCCAAATCTCTCCCATTAGAGCCACTAACAGTGTGCAGGATTAAGTATATTTTCAGGAGTATTTTGAACCCAAACTTCTCTCACCCCTGTTTTATTCGTTCTTTATCTTATTCCAAATATCCACAAAAGCAAGAAAAGTTTGATTTCTATTTTTCTTGCCTGTGCAGCTGTTTAATGGGCGAACTCGTGTCCTGGAGGCTGCAGAGAAACGTCCCCTGCATGTCTGACATGTTGACTGCAGCTTCACGTCCGCAGAGGAGACATGAAATAACGGATCTCTCCTCTTTTGTCAGGGACGCTTGCGCCGCTCTTTTCATTTGTGCGGGTGTTTGAAGGTGAGCAGCTGTCTCATGTGAGACCTGTGGCTCTCTCTCGTCTCTTCAGACTCCTTAAACAATCCCACAAGATTGGTCGCAAATGTTTGTTTGATGCAAATCCGAACAAATCCGCCGCTGTTCGTGGACTCTCGCTGCGCTGTTTGCGCGTCTTGGCGCAAACATGTTTAATGTCCCGGTCGGCAGATATTTATTCAGCTGCTGCGAGCTTCATTTACATAAAGAGAGAGAGAGAGAGAGAGAGACAACAGACGGGCGGCTGCAGCTGAAACACGCTCTGCACAGGCAGGGAGAGACCTACAATATGTATCGATCAGGCTGATAATCTGATCAGGATTATCGATGAGATCCAGGACAGTGGTGCCCAACATTTAAAATGAAGCAAAATAAGACTTCTCAGATTTTCCCTTCGCACATAGATTCATTTGGATCATTTTTAGAGGCATGAAGAGGTAAAACTGTCCGATATATCGGTAGAAAAAGAGCAGACATCGGACAAAAATAAACCTTCAGATCTTATTGATCATCTTGTGGCGCCTCAGTGCGGCGTTTCCTTTTTAAAACAAAAGCACAGTCGTCACTTTATATATTTCTATGATGAGCTGCGAGCATTTCAAGCAAAGAGTGATTTTTACCTTCTCACATTATTAATTTGAATATTTTCAGAGGCCTGAACATGTAAAACGACCTGATATTTAACAAGACAAAACCCCTATTATGACTAAAGCAGAAACTACAATCGATTAATTGTTTTAATCACTTTTCAAGCAAAAAAAGCCAAATATTTTCAGGTTTCTGCTCCTCAGATGTGAAGATTTTCTTTGTATGTGATGAGACTGAATATATTTGGTGTTTTGGACCGAAAAAAGCAACACGAAGCGGCCACATGTGGGCACATTTTCTAGACAAAACGAATCAAAATGAATCTATTAATGAGAAAATAATCAGATTAACTTTTAGTGCAACCCTCATTAGAGCATATATAACCACTGGACAGTAAATAAGCCTCAAGAAAAACTCTCAAAGTCAAACTTCTGTTTATTTTCTTACTCGAAAAGACTTGGGGAAAAAAACCCTCGTATTTGTCTTAATTAAAACGACAGGCGCAGAGGCAGAAAAGTGCGCACAACCTGCCCTTTTGAGGGGTAATTTCTCTGCACAAGGACGCTGTTTTATTGGGGGCAATTAATTTGCATGAAACCTGTTTTGCTCTTATTGCCTCCTCTGCTCTCAGTGCGGCCTTCATGGTAAAAACTCCTCTAAAAACAACCTTGCCAGAGAACTGACGCGATATATATAAATATATATATATATATATATATATTTTCCTTTACTCCCCCACCCCTCTCCTGTTTTATAATGCGTTTATGCCTGCGAGCACACACACACACACACACACACTTACATCTGACCCCCTAACCTGGCCCCACCTACATAATTACCGCATCAGAGGCAGTGAAATTCCTGCAGGTTATTTTGGAGAAACCAACTCAGGGCGCAGGAGTAATTATCACGCCATTACAGCGCTGCATTCAATTACGCCTCGATCAAATGTCTCCCGGCTCAATATTTAGGGCTTTTTAGCGCCGCAGTTTAAAAAGACACTTGGTCTCCCTAAAGCGAGGGGAGATGTTAGTGTTTCAATTTAAAGACGGAGACAGAGAGGATTAAACCGGCTGCTCTCTAAAATGGAAATGCGGGGCCTACACGCGTTCACGGCTTGTATTAATTATGCACTAATTTGCATTTACCCCGTTATAATTAGGAAAAAACAAAATCAACAAGCTTTTGAATAAAAGTATGACTAATTCAAATGAGAGGAAAACAGGAATGTTGAGTTTGTAATTTGCTGGTGTACATGCATCTAAAAAATAAAAAAACTTGACTCCCTGTTGGGAATCAAACTGAGACAGAATCCAGTGTGGGAAATAAATATGACTTAACGGATCTTTATTGGATGAACATGTATGTAAGGGTGGTCGCCTTGAAGATACATTCAACATCTCACTGTCATTTTTGGAGCTATAAATCCACATTTCCTCTCCAAAAATAATAAAAATGCTCTGACTCCAATATCAAGCCAAGTGCTGCGGTTCAAACATGTCCAATATCACGACAATGCCCAAGAGAGGAGGTCTGCTTTGAAAATGTAGAGGCTAGAATAATAATAATAATATCCGGAAAACAGACGCCCAGAGTAGTTCTGCATCTATATTTTAGATTTTTAGAGTTTCCCAAGACATTTCAAATTGCCAAAACATTTTTTTTTTCTAAAACAGTGTATATAAAAGCTGAACTTTATGGCCAATTTGTTCTCTTTGGAATATTTGGAAAGATTTACATACAGGTTTTTTCTCTTTTTTTTCTCCCAAAGTGGTAATAAACAATTTTCAAATTCGAAAAAAAAANAAACAAAAAAAAAAACACCAACTAAACATGGTCACTGTAACTGACCCAAATACATATTTACATATTTCAGCTCCTCGACGCAGCTGACTAAAAATCTCTGTCATCCTAAAATAACAAATTTCAGAAATAAAAACTATACAGGGTTTGATTGGGTTGGAGGTAAAGAGGGGCACTGCAGGCAGTTCCTGTCGGTGCACCGGAGGGGAAAATATTCCTCCCATCCAGAGAGCCAGAGAGCTGGTGGTCAAAGGAGTTTGGTTGAAATGACTTTTTTTGTTGTTGTTTTGAAAAACAGTTTGGTTTTTTTTTAAGGTCATCCAAGAAGAGGCGTCTTTAAAAACCCACTCTTCATCGTCAGGAAACTGCTCCTGATGTGTTCTCTTCACAGGACTTGAGGGATTGTTTCTCTTCTTTTTTTTTATTTTTTTTTATTTTTAAAAGGAGGACGAGAGGGAGGAAAAACAAAGTCCGCTTGCTGAGCATTCCTGCTGCTATCTTGTTATCTTATGGTTCATAAACTCTTTTTTTGTCTTTAAAAACAAGCAATATGCTAATCTGGAAAATAAAAGAAGAAGAGGGAGCAGACGAGCAGGGAGGGAGGAAAAAAAAGAAGCCCGATCACAAGACTTGGAACCTCCAGGAGGCCTGGTCTTTGTAGTCCAAGCAGTCTGTGGTGTTAAAGTTGAGCTTCCACGAGGAGGCTGCAGTCTGCTCTTTGTAATCCAGGCAGTCGGAGGAGTTGAAGGCCAGGCTGGAGCTGCCGTAGGCCTGGTGGTGGTGGTGATGGTGGTGGTGGCCTGACGACTGGCTGATGTGGTGGTGCGGGTGGCCTGACATGGAGGAGGCCGTCATGGGGCTGAGCTGGTGGGGGTGGTGGTGGGAGTGCATGGGGGCCAGGTAGGAGCCGCAGTCCACGCCGCTGAAGTAAGAGCTGGACGGGGTGGGGTAGCCCTGGCCGTAGCCTGGCGTCTGGTTGTAGGACATGGGGTAGGAGGTGGCGGCGGCGGCGGAGCCTGACATTGAACGCTGCATACAGGAAGCATTAGAAGGGGGTCCGGGCTCTGGGAGTGGAGCAACGGCGGGAGCGGGAGCATTTCCGGGGGAGATAGCCGGGCTCCAGATGGAGGAGACGGTGCTGATGGAGGTAGAGGTGCTGCTGAGCGCCGCCGGGCCCGTGTGGTTGGTGGAGGAGGATGAAGACGAGGAGGAGCCCGTGCTGGAGACGGCAGGTGGCGTGAACTGGCCGCTGCTCTCGGAGCCGGTGCTCTCCCGCGCCGGAGAGGACTTCTTCTTGGGCGGCCTGGCTTTGGCACTGCTGCCGCTCTGCTGCTGCTGGCGACACTTGGCCCTCCGGTTCTTGAACCACACCTACAAACCAAGAACACCAGCCAGGAGTTAGCAACCGTACACGCAAACAACCTCAGCGTTTCATACGAAAAGATACTCCCAGGCCACGCTGGGAGTACATTATGGAGGAAAATTGGGGGTTATTAGCCATCAAGGTTCATTTCCACCCCGGCCCCTTGGCTCGGACCAGCCAGGGGTCTAATTTCATACCTGGTAGACGACTCTAAGATAACAGGCTATTGGGTTTCACCACACAGTAGGGTAACTCTAGAGCACAGAGAGGGTAGGATCATGTAGAGCATTTTGTTTCACACACACATTCTGAGAATAACTCAAATTGTGTGTGAGAGAGAGGCCTGCCTTGGTTTTCCCCTAATGCCTTTTCAAGAGTAGTATTTGTTCAACATCGCAGTACATTAGTGAGCTGTTTGTGGAGTATTTGCTGGCCTCTTCATTATAGATCCCACATTTCAGATCAAATTACACAGTCAGGTTGCATCAAATAATAATGAAATCGTCAACTGATTCATCTGAAACGTAGTTTTGTTTACATCAATGTGTACAAACTGTTTTGTCAATTGAAATAAACCAGTGAGGTCTGAGTGACTGAAGAAGGCCAAATTAACCAGTGAGGTGGGAAAGAGGCGATTATATAAATATCCACGACACTTGAACGCAACTATCCCCATTCAGCTGGTTTAACAGCAGTTAACAGATACTTTCCCAGTTAATAATTAACAAACCAGTCTGTATAACTTTAATTCCAGCCATAATCTCACTATTATCGATCAAAAATCGATCCATACACGTTCGTTATTATCCTCTTTTTTTTTTTAAAAAGGGACTTTAATCACAGAGCTAACAGGTTAAATTATCCCCATTCTACTAACTTTACCGTCATTTCCCACATAGATTATAATTAAATGACCCTGCTGTTAGATTACATGAGAAAGTGTGTTTTTAGTAACATTTACTGGTATAAATACTACAAAAATATTGGATCTAATCGGATTTCTGAACGATATTGGACTAGCTAGTTAGCTAACTTAGCTAACAGTAACGGTTAATTTTTTAAAAACACAAATGACGTCATCAACGGTCAATGATGAAATTAACGAAAATTTAATAAAAAATGTTTAAAACAAATTTCTGCTCTCAAAGAAACAACTTAACTATCGCTTTTTAAAATAAATAAAAATAATTATTTTGGCTAGCTTAAAGTGAGTTTATGTATTTCAGTTTAAATCCTGGAGTGACCGTTAGTAACGACATTTAAAGGCTGATGTTAAGTTTTTATTAGTATTATAATGTCGAGACAAAATTGAGCCTTTTGAAAGTGTCTGCTAATAAAATGACCTGTTTAATGTTCGCTAATGGCATTAATTTATCGTCATAAGTTCACATGTATCCAGGGTTGACCGTTGGCCCAGGCAGGTCTGTGTCTTGGAGGGTAAAATGCTTCATTTTTCACCTGGACTCTGGACTCCGGCAGGTTGATTTTCAGCGCGACCTCCTCCCGCATGAAAATGTCCGGGTACCGGGTTTTGGCGAACAGAGCCTCCAGGACGTCGAGCTGAGAGCGGGTGAAGGTGGTCCGCTCCCGCCGCTGCTTCCTGGGAGTCGCTGCGGATGAGAAAACACCGGAGAGCCGTTAATAAAACCACATTAATATATTAACAGATAATAATGCTTAAAATACATTGACACGTCTCTGGAGGCACAAGTGTGGTAAATAATCTTTATTTAAAATGTGGAAGTATTGTTAAAAAGCCTTTTCTACATGTTTTTGTCATTATTTAAGCAGAAACAGTCTTTTATTTCTCTTGCTGTTGTTTCATTACTTTCAGTGTAAACTTTATTTAGGCCCACAGGGGTGCAGAAATAAAGATAATTTAACTTAAACCTTCCTTTACATCGATAAAGAGCCACCAGTGTTTAACTAAAGACCCATTTAATGTTTCTTTTTAAATCTTATTGCTCCTTGTTGACAGGCAGAGCATTTAAATCACTTTATACCATCTGTCACGTGTATTATTTATTTTATTAAGCCAATTCATGGAACACTTTTAAAAATACCACTTTTTAAAATTACATGACAGCCTATAAATGTCGTTTGTTATCTTGTTTTTAAACTCTTATTCTTTCCATTATTACTGCCAGTCAAAAACATCTTAATTTTCTTATGTTTTTATTGGCCTTCATCACTGTTTACTGGTCCAAACTGGGCTCTTCCCTGGTGCATCCACCTTTAAAAAGGTGTGTGTGTGTACCTGGGTAGCCCACTGAAGGGTGCAGCAGGTCCATGGCAGCGCCGCTCAGCCCCAGGCCGTTGACGCCGTAGGGGGGCTGTTTGAGGTAGGACATCATGCTACAGGCGGTCACTGCTCCACCCAGCTCAGGCCAGTGGTTCGGTTTCCCCCGATGCTGCAGCTTGACGGGACAGGGGGCCGATCCAAGTCACTGCACGGGACGGAGGAAATCTTACAAACATAAATTTAGGTTTCATGAAATAGGCCTAAACCAGGGAATATTTAGAAAAAGACTATTTTTGTCATAAAAACTCGAGAAAGAAGCTCATAAATGTGTTACATTTCTAACAACACTAATTATAAAATGAGCTTTTGTCTCATATTTTTAATTTCTGTATATTAAAACAGATGGAAATCTCGCTTCCAGGCTACTTTCTACTAATTTCAGATTTATTCAAACTGCAGGAAATCACTCAGAAATAAAGAAGCATCACTGCATAAGAAATCCTATTGTGATTATTTACTGACAGCAGGATATAAAACCGTGAATTAGTGGCGATAAAGTCGTGATTTAGAGGCAGGGACGCACATGAAACCCCTTCAGGAGTATTGGGGGGGGGGGTTTGG
>NTHP01000018.1:417844-428719 GCA_003416845.1 Oplegnathus fasciatus | reverse complement strand
TGGTGGTGGTGGTGGTGGGCGGGGGGGTTACAGGGGGGGCAAGCACACTGCTGTCAATCACATGTCGCAGAGTCCCGCCCCCCTCATTAGGAAGGTAAACAATAAAGAGAGCCGATGAGAGACGTGACCAGGCAACACCAGAGCAGGGCAGGCTGGGTAACCAGACACCCAGGAACAAACAAAACACCCTGCAGCCACTCAGCAGCCCCCCCACCCTCCTCCACATAGACCCCGCCTCCCCCACGACAGAGAGAGAGAGAGAGAGAGGTTAAAGACTTAGAGGAGAGTGTACAACTCACATGGTGGGTGCGTATTCAGATAACCCTCGCCGTGCACGCCAACGGTAACCATGTGAGTCTGCACAAGGCACACAAGAATGCGCTGGTTCAAATCCCCATGAACCCCTCCCCGCCCGGTCTCTCTCCGACGCTGAATTTATTCAAGAGAGCAAACTGGTCCAAAGCCCCGTTCTCTCAAGGCGAGGAGAGAGCGTCCTACATGCATGTATCTGTCTGTCTCTCTCTCTCGTTTTCTGTCTCACACACACACACACACAAAACAACCACGTGACATCAAAAGGATTCGATCCACGGCTTCGTATGTTGGAGAGAAAACGTTCTCCAGAGTCTTCAGACGTTTGCGACGACAAACACGATCTATAAACTTATTCCTCTTCACTTCTTTGTTGTTGTTGGGTTTTTTTCCCCTCGTCCTCTCTGCTCCGCTCTCTCTACCTCTTGTTCTCGTGTAAAAAGCCTCCAAAAGCTGGTTTTGGCCGAGATCCAAGTGGAGTCAAGAGACAAAAAGTGTCACCAGAGGAGAAGGAAGTCGACAGGCGGGAAAATGGCTGATAAATACAAACTATCTCAACAGCAACCAGGACGCTGATTCTCTGTCACGCGTCTCATGGAAACACCGAAAACTGAAACTCAAAAGTTTGGTGATTCTTGATTAGAAAAGATCGCCAGTACTGACCAAATTCCTTTTAAATTACCCTCTAATTAAGACTCATCAGCCAACATTTAAGGAATAAGTCTGGTGATATTCTATATTTTTCTTATTGTCAACAAATCCCATGAAAAGATCAAAACCAACAATTAATTGATCCTAATAACAAGTATTGACTGTGTATCCAAAGCCTGATATTTCTTATTCCTCTGTGTCACACAGCTCCATTGTTCAAAAACCATTAAAAGACTGTTTGTAAACTGTAGTTTATTTGGAGTTAATCCCACACACACTGTCCTGCTGCTGTAAACACTCACTAGAGCATCAAATGTGTATAAATGTGCAGCTGAAAATAGTCCCAAACAAATGCACAATTTACTCCTGTTTGATGATTTTAAAGACTTCAGCAGGAACCAGTGAGCACAGACAGGATTGGAAAACACTGAGAGACGGACCAAGACACTGTTCATTTTGGTATTTTCATGGGATTTCGTAGAAAATGAGAAAAATATAGAATATCGCCTTACTGCTTACTGTTTAATTCCAGGACACCGCAGTTTAAACACTTGAAGCACTTAAAATCTTTACATAAAGCCATTAAAAACTGAAAAAGGTTAGTTTAGGAGACACTGAGTGAGCAGGAAACTCACTTCTACCTTTTTAAAACAGAAGCAGATCAAACAACAGTCAGCGATCCAGAAAGTGACGCATGAATCTAAACTAAAATACACAATTTCAACACCTGTTCCATCGTATGTTTAAATAACCAGCATATAATATCGTGTTCGCTACACCACAGGAGGCACTTGTTCCAACATCCTAGAAAGTACATTAAGTATGAGAATATGTACATTCAAAGTATGGACGCACTTTATCTTGTAACCTGCATGAAAAACGGCCTAAAAAAGCAGCACAAACAAGCTCAGTGCAAATAAATAATTTTCCTAAATTCCCCAAAACTCAAGTCCGACAACTCGTGGAACGAAGCTACTTGTTATCGGCGGTTCCAGTCAACTAGCAACCCTGAAAGAGTTGGCGACATCATCAAAAGTCGCCCATGTGATAGGATTCCACAGTGCACCTAATCAATCAGGGTCTGTGGCGCGCCGCCCCGATGTGTTACAAAGCCCAAATAGATTTACAAATGGGAAGTGTGTGTGTGTGTGTGAGTTTGTGTGTGTCGGGGGTGTGGAGAGGGATAAGCTCCTGCATAGGATTACATATTGATTTTAAACATATAAAAAAGCTTATCATATCAAACCGTAACAGGAAAAACTCTGGGACCCGGCTATGCATAAATCCCTTTTAGATGGCGAGAGGGCGTCCACTTTAAAACACACACACAAACACACACACACGAAGGGAGCCAAGACACAGTTTTGTGTGTGTGCATACATAGGTGTGAATCGGTAAGCAGATAAAGAGGGCATAGTGGATCAATTTTGTGGCAGGGAGATGAGAGTGTGGCATACAGATGGCATTTTCCCGCCTGGCATCACACCAAGAAGGTACAAGGAGGTGGTTATCACTGAGCATGCTCATAAACGCCGGCCCGACAGCCTCCCCCCCTCCCCCCCTCCGCCAACTGTTTTATTCTGCAACAGCTGCACATTTAATCAAACTCAGAAAACTTTCTTAATGTCAGAGGTGGAGGAAGTATTCAGATTCAGTATTCAGATGTAAGTATTATGAGAAAAATGTACTTAAAGTATTAAAAGTAAAAGTACTAATTTGGTCCCTCTCAGTGTTTTATTTTACTGCTGCAGATGTTTAAGGTTGAGCTCATTTTAACTACTTTATATACTGTTGGGTACTTTAATCTACAGCAATGCATCATGGTCTATAAGATCATCATATGTTTGTAGTGTCGCTGTCCTGTGAGAACCACGTATCTCTAAAAACAGCCTGTTTTCAGCTCTGTGACGATGCGTTTTCCAGCTGATCTGAGGAGGGTTTAAATAGTTTATTTAGCTGAAGAAGGGGGAGAAGTTTCTCAACACATAAAGGAACACTTCATCCTTCAGTTTATCACAAACACTCACCATCAACACATCTGGAGATACGTGGTTTTCACTGGAAAGGAAGGGGAGGAACAACTGGAATCTGTAAAGTAACTAAAGCTGTCACCCAAATGTAGTGGAGTAAAAAGTACAATATTTACAATAACAGTATTAAGTTGCATAAAATAGAAATACTTCAGTAAAGTGCAACTACCTCGAATCTGTATTTACGTGCAGTACTTGAGTAAATGTACTTAGTTACTTTCCACCACTGCTTGTTGGAGAAACACCAGTTAAACACGTTACTGTGTATCATGATTTGAGGTTACACTATTATTAAATGTAAATATACTTCTCATATGCTCAGAGGCTTTAATGGTGTAGGTCAGGTAATATAGCCACCTAGAGTCCTGCCCTCTCTGGTGTTTATGTAATATGTTTACTGTATTTCTATTATTATTTGTTAATTATCAGTGGGATTGTACCTATTTATAGACCTTTACTCTTATTTTTGATCTTCCTTATTTGTTGGTTTTCTACACAGACCTCTATAGTCAATGCATCTCTGTATATCCCTATTTGTTATGCTAAACTTGGTCACAAAAAATCATCATCATC
The DNA here is from genome assembly GCA_003416845.1 of Oplegnathus fasciatus. Lineage (NCBI taxonomy): Eukaryota > Metazoa > Chordata > Actinopteri > Centrarchiformes > Oplegnathidae > Oplegnathus > Oplegnathus fasciatus. The sequence continues at coordinate 425,153 of NTHP01000018.1, read as the reverse complement.
AGTTAATATCTCCTTTGAAGCTGATGTTGATTGTTGGGATCAAAACTGCAGCAAAATAACTTAGTTCCCCAAAGTTCAAAGAGCATTATTGAGTAATTATGACAATGTTATACAGCAATAAAACTAAGATTATACGTAATGTAATTATGCAGGCTCACACTTCCTCTCTGCTCCTGTATTTTTAGTATTTTCCTCTAGATTTCCTTTCCTTCTCTGTGACTTCTCTGTGTTTGAAATGCGTCTTTTATCACTGCACCAAAATGACTTGTGAGATCTTCTAACTTGCAAAAAAAAAAAATCTAAGAAAAGTTCAGAGGAATTTGTTGTTTAGCAGAATATCAGCTTCAGAGTTGATTTCAGAGGAATCCTCTCCTCCTGACTCCTCTTTTCACCTCAAAGCGTTTCCCTCTTTCTTCCTCTCATCCTCCCTCTCGTGTGTCTGAGTGTCCGGCAGCTCGAGTCAGCAACACAAATGTAGAATAAAACGTCATGAGTTTTTCTCTCTGTGTGTTCAGGTCTGCAGCATCAACAGAGCAGCTGGAAGTTAAACTTATTATCTCCTGCTTTTAACTCTCATCACAATCTAAAATGTTCACATTAATATACAGACTAACATTTATTTCTATGTCAGTGTTTAAAATGATCCGCGTCTGCAGCTACTGGACCGCCAGTATTTTAACTTTTTGTGCTAAAAAAGGCACAGACAGGACTGTTGACATTGTTAGCCAGTTAGCGGTAGCACACACAGACCTGGACAGACTGTGATGAAGATGAAGACTGTGGTCCAATCTGTAACTATGTGGGTCGACTGAGAGGAAGAGATAGAGGGAGACTGGTGTGTGTGTGAATCATTGCAGGTGTATATTTTCTCAGCAGGGTGTGCGATGTGTGCTCTTTTCCCTCTGCTCGGACTCACAGTGTATCTCTCTCTCTCTCTCTCTGTGTCATCGACTGGCCAACCAAATCAGCAATTACTCGCACGCCCGACCATCGCTCAATGGACCTGCCCAAGCACCAAATAAGAGCTGGGGAGATGGTCGCCGAACACACACACACACACGAATATACACACATAGAAAAAGACAGACACACAGGTGGACACACAAACACACCTGTGAGATGTAGAAACACAGATTCAGACTAACAGAGACCAACAGATCGTCTCACACACACACACACACACACACACACACACACACACACACACACACACACACTCACACTCACACTCACACTCACACTCGCAGCCCTCTTCCCAGCAGCTCAGAACTATCTGTGGCTGCTACAGAAAGGTAGAGCCTGTGAATGTTAAGTGCCTCCCTTAGGGAGGAAAATAAGGCCGGCTGATAAGTTAGTCAGCTGCAAATCCAACAAGTCCACATGAAGGCAGAGAGGAGCGTGGTGACACGACACACACCACCTCACCTCACACACTATCTCTGCTCTCTCACCTCCACACACACACACACACACACGCACACATGCACACACGCACACGATACACATCCGATATATAAAGAAATATGCACTCACAGAAGCAAAAGGACACACACAGGTGGCAAAACTAACACACACGAGAAAAAGACAAGAGCAGACTTGCACACACACACTTCAGCTTCACAATAAACACACACACACACACACACACACAGGCATATGAACCAGAAAAAAATGAAATCCTCCCATTTGACTGGAGCTGCGAACGCGCTGCAGCTCGATAAATATAAATAAATAAAATGGCCGGGCGAAGACAAGAGGAAATCAAGCTGGACGCAGGCAGCGTGGCGCCGTCTGCAGCTCCTGCTCGGCTACGCATGTCTGCTCCCCCCTCAGCCCCCTCCTGCCCGGCCCACCTCCTTTCTTGCTAATTACAATTGATTTATTATGGACCAGGTATCTTATCAGGTGCCCGGTGAAATTACAATGGGTGTCCGAAGGCTGTGAGGAGAAAGGGGGAGGGTGGGGGGGTGGTCAATGTCGAATGGCAAAATCAATTAGCATTGATTGGCAAAAGGTTCATTTTGCCAAAGAGGACGCAGTCGAAGGGGATTAAACTTCCCTGGCCCCCTGACAACTTTGATACGACACAATGGCTGCTTTTCTGGCTGCGGTATAGTTAACAAGCTTTCAATAATATAACTGCTTTTTTTTTTTTTTACTTCGCAAACCGTCTCTCAATGTGGCTGTGGCTAGATTTCAAATCAGGCATCGGCCAGTCGGGGTCTAGCTAGGAAACAGATAGCATTGATCAAGTATCAGGGAGCGAAATCCCTCGCAAGCTCGCATCTTAATCCTCATCAAGAAGCCGACGCAGAATTCAAATCATCCTGCTTTAGGCTCTCGATGGCGGCTGGACAACAGCTGGACAAAACTCAAAAAAGACTCAGGAAAACAATACAGGTGAGTTACTAGAACTCAAACATCCCTGACGGTCGCTTTACCTTCTCTTTATCACCAGGAAATGGAAAACAAACTTCAACTGTTGCAGTTTGTCTTCTCTTCTACCCATTTTGACACTAAACTGACTCTAAAAAATGAGATCTGACTGGTAAATTAGGGAGATTTAAGAATCAGGCAGCCAACTACATCATGAAAAGTGACTCCTTGACAGATTATTTTGCTTGACAGTTGCATAATCCAGTAGATTATTCTAAATCAGCAGCGATTCTTGATTAATTTGAACTATTTTGTTGTCAAAATGCATCTAATGACACAAAGTTAAGAGTTTACGAGTAAGATTTTGTTGTAAAACAGAGAGGGGAAATGACACATCTCTACTGCCTGATACCTGCAGACACCATATTAACTCCCAACACCTCCCGAGTGTGTATATGTGTGTATATATGTGTGTGTGTGTCTTACCCTCGATGGCCAGCATGGCTCTCAGCTCTCTGTTCAGCAGTTCGAAGCGTCTCTCCAGATCGTGCTCTTTCTCCCTGTGGCAAGTTAGAAAGAGAGAGAGAGAGAAAAAACACACACACACAACAAAGTTCATCAATATGTTAATGACTAAATCATTAAGCACTTAAAGAAACCTGCAATAAACATCGATTCAGCTACTCGCCCGAACCTTCTCCGGCTTCGCATTAATCTACTGCACATAACTGATACACATACTGCGCTCACACAGCCCTGGGTGAATATATACGTGTGTGTGTGTGAGGAAAGAAAAGAAAAGGGAATATAAAGAGAGAAGAAAGGTGGTGAAAATGCATAAAAACAGTAAAGGATAAAGGAAAAAGACAAAGAAATGAATGTGCATCTATGGACATGTGTGTGTGGTCTGCATATGTGTATGCATGGGTATATGTGGTGTGTGTGTGTGTACGCGGCACAAATTGAATTCTTTCCTCTTTCAGCCATATTAAAAAATGAGCTTATTCGGCCCCTAATAGAATTTGTCCTTCACAGGCGCCTTTTCTCTTCGCCTCCACAAAGAGAGAACAGAAAGGGCTAATAATCAGCCCTTCTGTCAATTGGCCACTTTAAAAGCCTCCCCTTTCCCACGATATAATGTGATTATGAATACTTCAATCTCTCCTCCACTTGCACACTTTGAAAACCCAACAGCCGCAAATGAAGAAAAAAAAAGGCAGCGTGTACGTGTGTGTTTCCACCTGTCGCAGCTGACCACATACAAAGAGACTAGCGATAGAGTGATGATCGCCACATTTCTATTGATTTCATATCCCGTCCACATGTAAATCAATGAGCGGATAGACAGAGGAGGGTGAATGGAGTGGAGAGCACACTCCCACCACGTGTAGCTTCAATGTGTTTGATCTGATGCTTGGATAGAAGTGTGACGTTTCCAGGTTTTTAATGCTTCTCAGTGCATGAACGAATATAGAAAAACAAACAGCTGCTAATGACTGTGCTTGGCTCACTCTACTAGTGGTTTATAGTAGTCATCCATTAAAATAAAACTGAAACAATCCTGTAAAAAAAAAATTAAATGAGTTCTTGAAAACAGGACATTTTGGATGTAGAGTTAATTACCATAAAATGAAACAGAAGGAATAGAAAGTTCGGAATCACCTGCCACAAAAGCTTGATTTGGTACAGTCAGATTTGGCTGAGAGGACGACTGTATATATTGAAATGGTCTTTCATGCTTTTAGGTTTTAGAAAGTCCTCTTTACAAATTGATGTTATTTTGTATGAAGGGATTGCAATTAATGTTCTGTACATGGAGAACAAAACGCTGCACCAACCAGACTGACAACTGAAAGGGCAGAAAGAGACAAAGACATCTCTGAGCAACAGTTTAATAAGAATATAAGAAATCACCAGTCATTGGTAAAAGAAACTGGAAGCTTAGCATCAAAATCCCCATCAGATTTAAATTGGAACACAATAATGTCTGGAACAAGCTGGAATTAACAGGCGTGTTGCTTTAGCAAAGCTCTTCTTAAAACTTCAAAATAGAAACAGAAGTTTGGTCTAGGGTTAGCACTGTTGGAATATCAGCTGAACATACTCTGGAGTGACAAATCACAGTTTAAACCTGTTCAGTCCAACCACTGAGCAGACTGCAGAGGGAGAGAAATGGGTTTCCAAAATTGCACCGTTGCGGTTCAATAATGATCTCGGGTCACTTACACGTTCCTGGACTGGAAAACAAATTCAAAATCAAAAGGGTATTTACACACTGTGGGGACATCATTTAATCCTTCTTCTTTTGGGGCCAAAACTATTTTGAATGTTAATAATACATTTGGTGAATTATACTGTTTTTATCTCTGTTAAAATAGCCATTATTGAAGGAAAGAAGAAAAACATCAATATGACAGGTGATTCCAAACTTTCGAGCGGTCGTGTAAATGTGGAGGTCACTGGGCTAAACAGAAAGACAGTAAAACAGTTGGTTTCTCAGATACATACAGCAGAGAGAGCTGGTTCTGTCTTCTGATCAGTGCGTTCTTCTTGTTGACCAACATGAACCACTCCTGCATCATGGCCTCCTCCTCCTCCTTGTTGTTGCCTGGAAACACACACACACACAGAAACAGGGAAAAAAAGCAGAGTTAAACACTTTTAAAGCCATGAAGACAGGTTTTATGGTTATTGTTAGCTAAAATAGAGTATAACATCAGTACAGTAGAGATAAAAGATAATTTTCTATCATCGTCTGTGTCTGTAAATAACAAATTAGAGCATACTGTGTATACAAGCGTACAGGCTTACACACATGAAAGAGATGATGCAGATAAACGACTCAGTTAAGTCTTTTTGCCACTGCAGAGTCAGTATGTCCACCTGATATTTATATGTGTGTGTGTCTGTGTGTGTGTACATACGCTGCTTGCTTATGTTCCTTGTGTAAACATTCATATACTTCACACCATGTCTTCACAACGTCAATACGGCTTCAACCGGGGCGGGATTAACTCAGCGATTACCGTCGAGCGCCTTTACAGAGTGGAGCCTCTCACTGTAGGGCAATACATATCCCACCAATCACTCAGCGGGCCTTCAAAAAAACACGTCTCTGGTACTCTCCGACGCTTAGTGTAATACCTGCTCAACACATGGAGAGCTAGCAAGGCTCAGATGCATGGCTAATGTAAGCTTCGCCCACGCCTGGGGCTAAAGCTCTATGCTGTAACTTACTTACAGGGTACAATGGGATGCGCACAACTGATACGGACAAAGCACATTGAATGGAAACCTTCAAATGTTGGCCACATAACAGCAACAAGAGCTGCCGTCAGCCATGTTTGACCTGGAATAATGACTGAACCTGTGTGTTTCACATCAGCTGGGCTTCTGTTGGCTGCCTCAGTGTACTGAAATCAGACGATCATGATGATTTCAAAATAATAGTTTAAGATTGTAGTTTCAGTGATTTGAAGACCAATTATTAGGGAGTTATATTATTTTACAATCTTCAAAATTGATTCACAGGTCTTTCAATGCAGAGACGACACCTAAAATAAGTCATTAAGGTTTTTTGGTAGTGTTAAAAGCGTCTTTTACATTAGTAAGGTTGGTAAACAGCAGTAAAATAGACCTTTATTTTCAATTATGATCTGTTTACAAACATAAAAATGCTGGTTTGGTATCATTAAGACAAAATCTTCAATTACATATATGAATTTACATCAGATTTATATACTTTAAGGGACAGGACTGGGCCTTTAAATGTATTAACATGTCTAATCATTGCCAAAATGAATATTCTCCTACACCTAATTATACAATCTAAAAGTGATATATGTGATTGTACATAATCGGGGGAGAAGTCTTTCTAGATTAATACAAAATTGGAGAAAATTACAGGATGGACAGCGGCAAAATTAATAAAGTAAATACCTGTTAGAAGATGTAGATGCATGTCAGTGTTTGGGGTTCAGTTAAATGTATTTAAAGCTGACATGTAGATTCTGTTTGTTTTTGTTTTGGTGTTTATTCTTTATGAGTTTTTCTTTCTTTCTCTTTGTCACTGTGTAAATAAACTCTGCTGTGGTCAGTTCCCTTCGCACTGTTTATGTCTAGAATTGGGATATTAGCTTTGTGGCACTGGAGGCCATTTAAACAGCGGCAGCAGCATTAATCTGACACTTAGTACGTCTGTGAAGAGAAGAAATGGATGAAAACAGAGGACGCGAGATGAAAGATCGTCTTAGGGCTTATGTTATTATCTCTCGCTGTTTTTTTCTCTCTTTCTCAAGAGGGAGGTTTAATAGCTGGGAAGCTACGACAGGCATCATAACAGAATTAACACTAAGAAGACATTTCATACCACTTATTTATTAATTGGGAGCCCTCTTAATAATAAGAAAGCCACTGATGCGCTGTACAGTGGAAGAAACACATGTATGCCAAGTTTTGATTTTCATACTTGTCTTTATAGAAAACATTCCCAAGAGAATTCTTTCATTTATTGTCTGGAAAATGTGGCTTTTGCCTCTTTTTGATGGGATTCAAACATCGGTGATGTGGTGTTTTAAGCTCATTATACTATAAGACGGTGAACCAAACACCTTCAATACAATATAAACTTAAAGACAATAGGTATGGTGCTTTATGTGCACCTGAATACGATCACAATCTGTGCATGAATGAGCGATTCAGCTGCTCAGGATGGAAGAAAACCAAGAGAAATGTGTCGTCCCCAGTCAAACACACACCACCGCTCGCTGCAGAGGAGAGGGAGCATTGGGCCGCTGCGTCATTGACGACAAAAGGCAGGCGCGTGGATGTGTGCGCGGACACCGGTGAGTGTGTGGACATTTGTGATACTCTGAGCCAGCAGATGTATGTAATTTCATTTAGGAGGGTGGAGCGGGGAGGGGGGAGAGAGAGA
>NTHP01000018.1:384691-395766 GCA_003416845.1 Oplegnathus fasciatus | reverse complement strand
CCTCCCTTCTCCACCTCCTCCTCCTCCCTCACCCCCCCATCCCCTCCCTTTCATATCCACCCAGCGCTCCGTCGTGCAACATTCAACCGAGAGGGAGGGAGAAGGGGGGGGGGCTTCAAAGATTCTCCCTCACACATAAATACACACACACACACACAAACTCCCTGAGTGTACATGCGTGTGTATGTGCGTGCGTACGCTCAATTTGCCAAAACAGTTTTTCCAGTGTAATTGGGCTTGGGGTACCTGTGTCCATGAGATAGCGCAGCCTCTTCTCCACGCGAGCTGCTCGGGCGTCTATGTGCCTCTGCTCGCTCTCCAGTGCAGACAGCTCCCCAACCACATACTGACTGGTGTCTTTGAACGCCTTCTGTCAACCAGAGAGACAGAGAGAGAGAGAGAGAGAGAGAGAGAGAGAGAGAGACAGAATGGTTATAAGAGAAAAGGAAGAGTCGTGCGATATAGCATTAAAAAGACAGAGAAAAAAGGATAGAGGGATGAGACAAAATGAGGGAGAATAGAAAAATACAGAGATGGAATGAAGCAAAAAGGTAATGAGGATAGAAAAAAGAGAAGAATGAAAAACAAATAAAAGAGAGAAGATACAAAGCAGAGGGGGGAGTGAAAATGTTTGAATAGATAGATGAGTGCGTGCTGAAATCTTCCACATATAAAACAAAAGAGAATTTCACCACAATAAGAGATGATACATACAGCCAATAACTAACTGTTGCTGCCTCATGTTTCATCTGAGCTTTGTTTGGCATTTCTGAATTCCTCTCTTACATGTTTATAGTGAAAAGAGCTTCAAATACCTGATCAAGGTACTGTGAATGAAGACATATTGAAGTAAATCTTTATTCACACCAAACAATCAAGATAACAAAAATTTTAAGGAATTTTCTTATATAATCATTGGCCACGTTACTGATCAATAATCGATTTAACGTCAAAAATAAAATACAAAATGCTTGCTTTCTGACAAATGACTTTCTCTTTTCACAGCTGAACCAAAGTAAACTAGATATCTGAATCTTAGATAAAATTACAACCTGCAAATTATTCGAATCACAAAGTAAATAGAACAAAATGTTCAACAAACTAAATCCAAAAAATTAAACATAACAATTCAGTATAACTTGTGGGATTTACTTGATGACAAGACGGGTTGTAGTGCAGCCTGCAAATGTCTAAATCAAGTAGATTAGACAATCTCCTTAAATCTTACTGGTTTCTATTTACAGATGAAGAGTGTCTAAGTGTTTAGACATTAGTCGTATGTGTGTTCTGTTCATTTTAACTCCCTGTTGATAAAAATGTGGAGAATGAAAGGATGATTATCAAAGGTAGGATTGGTAAAAGAAGTATTGATTACTCATTCAAATTCACATCATTCCCTGTTAGCATTTTGAGCTTGAGTATATTGTCCAGTTATATCTCATACTGTTGACATCCACTGCTCAATCAATACCAATATTCATGGGAACTCCAGCCAACAGTCATCACTCACTGAGGTCTGGCCTTTCATCTTTAACTGCGAACTTCTCCACAGTGGACATCCATAATGTGGCAATTACATAATATTCCTGTATGCTTAAATTAAAAACAATATGCAAGCATTTGAAATAAGTTCATATTGAATATTTACAACCTTTGATGATGGTTTTTAAATGGTTTCCTGTTGTGAATATTTAAATGAAGAGAGGTAGAAGAAAACGGAGAGACTTTTAGAGAGAGGCTTTGCTAAACCGCATAAAATGCCACATAAATCATGTAACAAGTTGTTTAAACTTGTGTTCAGTCTTATAATACTTATTTCTGCAGTGTAGTCTTAACCCACCTGGAGGTGAAACGTTTCCATGGTCCCTTAAACTAAACCTCACATTCAGCTCTCCTTACCCACACATACACACTCTGCCATTTCAGATAAGTCTTTCTTCCAACTTATCATACACACAAACACCAGCCACTCCATAACTATACATACTTACACACACACACATCACTGTATAACCATATGCACTTAATACACACTCCATTTCTGACCCCTCTTCACCTCTGTCTCCCGACTGCTTGCTATTCTCCAGAGAAAGTCCTCTGAGTGAAGAAAATGTTTATTCAAATTCACTACTGAGGATGCATCCGAAAAAATATCTCCATTTTATTGCTGATGCACTTCATTTTTCTTAATGGGAAGGAGAACTAGTGAGCAGGAGAGAGAGAGAAAGTTTTTTTTTCCCCATTCCACCCAGGCCAGCACTTTTTCCTGTACTCTTTCCAGCATGTGAGTGGGTGCATCTGTGCACGTGTGATTTGTGCAAGTGTGTGTGTGTGTGTGTGCGCGTTGATTCCCAGCAGCCCCCTCCCTCCTCCCTCTTGCGCGCTCTCGCTCTATCACCATATTTTTCCTTGGCAAATCAATTTTACACATGATCAGCCCACTCCCCTTGCCGCGCTCGGCCCAGCCGTAATTAAGAGGAGGGAAATTACCATATATATTATATTAATGCAAACATCATTCAGCAGGTAATTCTTGGCTGATCGGGATAATGGAAAGGTTGAACACCCATTAACCCTGGGGCCCAGGCACTGGGAGGAGGAGGAGGAGGAGGAGGAGGGTGTGTGTGTGTGTGTGTGTGTGTGTGCATGGGACTGGGGTGGAGGGTGCAGGGTCGAGGGTGGGAGAGGGCTGCTTGGGAAGAGAGATTCACCCCATGGTCTCCAGTGGCACACACACACACACACTTGCATACACACTTATACTTGAAATAATAGCATTCTTATAGACACACTCTTTGTACACACAAGTTCAAACACAGGCTGAGAGGAGTGTGTGTGTGTGTGAGAATACACTTGAAGGACACACAACTTCTTTGCAGACACACACACCTCTAAATGGCAGAACAGCCGATATCTACCATTGTTATAATTAAAATGGCAGTGTGTTAGATCAATACTTGGATGTCTCTGTGGAGAAGAGAGGACAGTAAAGAGGGAGGGAAAGTGTGTGAGGATGAGAGGTGGACAAGGTGAAGAGGAGGAGGGAAATTTAAACATACAGGGAGCAGAGAGAAGTGATAGATTTATCTAACACAAGACAGGAGAGACAGAAAGAAAGCCGACTAACAGGAAATCAAAAAAGGCCAAGAAGGAGCAATTAAGGGATATGACCTCCCACCTCACTCCCAATCACTAACTTCCCTATTACACCTTTCCAAGCTCACCACAGAGGCTACATAAAGCTAAAGCTGCAGGTAAAGTAGGCCTAGAGGAACCTGGTGACTATGACAGAGCACAAACAGAATCAAGAGTTGTTGCTTCTTTGCCGTTTGTATTTTCATGGTATGGATTTTTAATTTTTTATTACTTTTCCTGTTAATTGTGGTAGGTGGGGTTGAGTTTAAAACCCCCTCTGCAAACAGAAGTATTATTATTATTAAGTTTTAGTGATTTAGTAGACAGAAAATGACAAACCTCCTCTTCAAATGGTCTGCGAAGATCAAACTCCGTCGGTGAACCTCTATCCTCCTCAGCCCTCCTCAGATCCTCAGGAACAGACTTCTGTCTCTTCACCTCTGGTGGGATGAAGGACAAGAAGGAGTGTGAAAGGGAAAAAAAGGAAGCAGACTTATTTTAGTTGTGTTATTGATCTATCATAGCATATAAATGTTGTTTAACATGCTTAGAGTGCTAGGTGGATAGTGGAGTCAGTGAGGCTGAAGTGCCCTTGAAGACAACAAATTAAGAATTGTTATAACAAGACTTATTACTAGTTTTATTATTGATGCTGCTGCTGCTACTGTTGCTATTGTTATTTAGAAAGCCTGAAATTCTCCATCATCTTTAGTGTCAGCCTTCAGTTCTTTTAGTGACTGAGCTGAGGAGCAACTGCACTTTTTCCATATAAAACTTTCTTTATAGACGTAAGGTGTTCTTAATTTATTGGTGATTTATTCAGCAGTTATGCATGGTTTACATGTTTGGCTTGAAATCTTATATATGTATTAAGAAGTGAGGAAATGTTCAGTATTTCTTATGTGGTGCTTGATATCGTGGTTAGAAGACACAGAGGCAAAGGAAAGTAAAGGAAGACCTTCTTCACAAAGCTGGACAGCGAACAGGTTAATCATTATGACCTTTTTTAGAACTGTCCCTCAAAATGTTTGCACGTCCCGCCACTTATCTGCTCTCAAGTGTGAATGCTATGCATGCGAGTCAAGTGTTGCTGTGTGCAAACATGCCTCCCTGAGTAAATACTGTATGCATTGTGCGTGTGTTTGTGTTGCATTGTCCCCCACCTGGTCTGGTCTCCACATACTGGCTGAAGGACTTCAGCTGCGTTTTCCTGACTGCAGAATCCTTGTTGAAGACTACCGGGCTGCGCAACCTCTCTGTCGCTCTGCGCAGCCGCTCTGCTCGCAACTCCTCAGCGTTATTCTGTCAAACACAGAGAAAATGTGCATTCAGCTTGGGCAAGTATTGCTTACTGTTGATGCTATATGTCACAGGAATATAACAGAGTGCATTCAACAACTAACCAAGAAGTTGAGGCAACAGTCTTTCTGGTGTTGCTCTAATAGCTAATGAAAGTAAATATTCAGAGTCTCAACCAATCACAGCACACCGTCAAATCATGAAGTCACAAATGGTGCCATAAATAATCTAACTGCAACATAAGAGAGGAAATAAAGTACATGTACAGCCATGGCACGTTAGTTCTCTTGCCACAGCTGATGTGTTTTTCTCTCAATATGTTAAACTTATAAAAGTTAAAAGAAAACTAACAGTGAACCTCCAGACACAAAAGGAGAAGTTGGTTAAACTTCAAATTATTGACTTTAAAAAACAATGTCAGCGATTAGTCTGCTGCCTCTCCACTTCTCGTCTATTATTCTGTCAGCCTCCACCAGCCACTTAGATCTGCTCTCAGGCTTTTATTAGGCAGCCGTTTCAGGATTTCACAGCTGCTCTGTGATTATTGTGATCAAACACACACACACAAATACACACCCATTAGTGCACATGTAAACACGTGCACGCAAACGCACCTACTGACAGGCCATGAGATAAATCTGGTAGAAGTCGATACGTTAGCTACATTGTGGCTTGCTTGTTTGCGTGCGCGCACACACACACACACACACACACACACACACACACTCATTCTCTCCCTCACTCATGAGAGAGACAAAAAGGAGGCAATTAACTTGACTTTCAACAAAACCCCGAGCCAGAAAATATATTCAGATTATGCAAAATGCAAAAAAACGCTATTGTTTTCAAAGTGAACACGTGTTAAAAAGCTACACGCTCGCTTCTCCCACTATCAAAAACGGCATGCAGAAACGCTTTATTACCGGGCCGCCAAATATGCCAAGCCGAGTGGAAAAGAAACTGACTCGGGCTAAGATTGACGTTGTGGCAACGTTAATAAGACGGCGAAACGTGTAATAAAGTCGACAATTAGGGCAAACATGTTCCACTGCTTGAGACGGAGGGAGATAGTCAAGCAGGGTGTGCAGAGCGAGGAAAGCTAATAGAAACAGTGTGGGCGGGAAACAAGCTGTAGATGGGGAGTTGTTAGTTTAGCTTCAGATTATTGACTTTCAAAAACAATGTCAGCAATTAGTCTGCTCTCACTTTGTTTTGTCTATTAGTCTGTCAGCTTCTACCAGCCTCTTCAAACCTTATGTCAAGTCAAATCGAGGCAAATTTATTTATGAAGTGCTGTATACAAAATGCCCAATTAAACATTTTAAAACATAAGACTTGGGTGTGTGAAAGCGCTACTGTTTGTGTGTGTGCATGTAAACCTTAAGAGCAGCACCGAGGCAATCCAGTAGAGCTGAGAGCAAATTTAGAAGTAGAAGCTGTTAGGTCGTGTCTGATGGTTTTTATTTACTTCCTAAATAAAAATACATTTAATCTCTTCATCTTCCAAAAGAAAAGTGACAATCACAAAAGTGTGTTGTTCAGTGCCAAATTAATGTCTGGTTTCCATTAACGTTAAGGCTGCAACTTCTGTGGCACTTTGTAAAGAACATGAACATACAATTTTTAAATAAATGTCTCCTCTTTTGGAGGAATGTCATTGTGATATCCAACTTAACTTGTTACAGGACATCTTTTTAAAAAAATGCACATTAAATGCAAGACAGGTGCGAGTGAATTGGGTGCTCTGCTTACGTCACAACATCATATAAACTGGGATAGCGGCGCTCAGAAAGCACAAAAAAACCTCTGTCATTTTATTTCTTAGGCTGATGTGCTTAAGCAAACAAGCGTTTATCAGAGAACCACAAGGGTTGCATCATCCTCCTTTAATTGTGATTGAACATCATTCCCAGGTATGTGGAAATGTATTAATTCAAAATGACAAATTACATACACGGACATCTTTCATTAAAGGAATACAAAGGTACTATCTGGAGAGTAGAGTGTGTGCTGTCAGTCTTATATGTAGAGCAACAAAAACACATAATTTGTCCATCAAGTGACTGATTTTATGAATATTTCATATGTTTGTTTGCAGGAAAAGTGTAACAATCACTGATAATTGGATGTCAAAGGATTTATTGGATTAATGTTGCCATCCTTGTCATATTTTCAGGAGTAGGATTTATTGTTTTGGGTGTTTTTATATTTCAGTGTGTTGACTGGTAAAAACTGCAAACCCCTGCAATATCTACGGGGAACTGTTGATTTAGCAAAAGAGTAAATCCCCGGGGAGACTGATTAGGACACTGAGGCTGTCCACCCAATTATCACTTATTGTTTAACTGTTGTGAATCTGACTTGTTCCCTGGACTACAACCAGAGGTTAAACAGCACAGCCCGGAAGTGAAACTGCTGCCACATTACAACCAGTCCTGTATGAACACACCAATATGATAATGACCAAAGACATCACCTCTACTGGCCTGCAACACCTTCTTAAAAACTGACTATAATGTCTTTCTCTCTAAAACACCTGCCCACTTGGCTACCCCTCTGTCTCTCTTTTACACTCTGGGACAAGCAAATATTGGGGTGTCCCCTGCCTCCCTCCCTTTTACTCTCTTTTTTTCACTCTCCCTCTTTATCTCTTATCGCTGCTATCATCGCTGTGGCAGTGGTGAGTCAGTGCTTTCGGTGTGTGTGAGTCTGTGAATGTGCACGCAGGGGGCTGCGTGACTAACGTTGCAGTCTGCTGAGCGTCGCATGCCCTTATCATGCGCTACCAAGGCTGCGCATACACACAATCACTAATGAGAGGGACAGTGTGTGTGTGTGATGTTCCTGCAGGTCGTTCCACCCGCCTGAAGGACTTTCAGGATGCCCAATCCTCTTGGGACAAGGCAGTCTATCCTTTTTTAAAGGACAGAAGAAGTAAAGTCATACAACTGCACATGCACACACAGGTTAATGCACTTTGATTAAGACATAACTGACTTATTTTAGTAGTTTTGTGTTGAGAACATTAATTTTGTGCAGCTTCACATTTATATCCCATTTGTGACAATAAATGGAACCAACAAGGAGGTAGATTAGGCTACGTTCACACCGCAAGCTTAGTGCTCAATTCGGATTTATTGCTCACATCCGATTGTTTAAGCCAATTTGCTTGGCTGGTCCAATTATTTTGTAAATGTGGCCAATATCAGATTGCAGTGTGAACTGGTCACGGTCCTGAACTGACCCGCATGCACAAAAGAAAAGTAACAAAGACATCACACGCAGCACGCTGAAGTACAGACGAAAACATGGAGGCCACTGAAGTCAGTGTTTGCGGTGTCATTTATAAGTTGATGTGCAGTGGAAGCCAGCAAATTCATGAGCAGTTGATAACGAGGAGAGCAAATTTTTAATTATGACTTTTTGCGGAGCGATGGCTGCTGCTTCTGTACAGAGGTGTGTGTGGATGTGGAGTTAGAGCCAGGAGTGGTGGGATCGCGACGTGAATGGCTTCACAGAAACAGATTTCATCCGAAATTTCAGGATGTCAAGGGCGACTTTTAACTACATCTGTCAGCGCCTCTCGTGATGAATGTCGATCTACAAGTCGAATGATTTCTGATATGACTGTTCAGACTGAGGTCGTATTGCAAAAAAATCAGACCTGTATCTGATTTAGGACCAAATATGAAAGTGTGGAGCAAAAAAGTCTGAACATAGCCACAGAGAAGCAGTTGAGTACACATAATGGCTAAATATTGCCTATAACAACAATAAGACTTCTGAGAAAAACTAGTCCTTGTGTGGATGTAATGTTCACTGCAATAGGGTTATACCTAAAATGAAATAATCTGATATAGGAGACTCGTGTCGTTTAGGCTACTGTTACGGTAATAAGATCTCTGGTTGTAAGTCAAGAATTGTTTATAAATTATACGAAATTATGTTGAGATGACCGGATAGTGCATTCAAAATTATGATTAGCTGTTAAATATTAAATGTAATGCATTTATAAAGGGCCTTTATCTTGAGAGCATGTAATACACATTAATAATTATATAATAATATAATAATTTATTAATAATAATAACCAAATTTCCCCGCTGGGGATCAATAAAGGTGCATCTTATCTTAATGCCCACACACATTCATACTCTGATGGTGTTGGAGCTGCCTATGTGACGTGCTGACGCTGACCCAGGAGAAGTTTCTAGTTCACTGGAATCAAAAATCAAATATCGAGCAGAACGAGGCACTTTTGGGTGTTTTGCATAATGTTATGTGTCAACCAAATGGTGATGCTACTTCTGTGGAGGTCAAGTGGTAACACATGCACACATACACACTCCTTTGGCCATACAGGACTAAGCCTTTTAGGCTTTGAACACAAGAGGGTGTTTATGTGAATCGATGATCAAAGACACCCTGTGTCGCCATAAGCACGGAGGGTTTCACTTGTACTGACACACACACACACACACACACACACACACACACACACACACACACACCTTATTCCACTTGACATTCAAAATCAATTAAACAGATGTTAAGACTGGTCGACTACTTGTTGGTGACTCAATATTCACATCAGAAGATATAGACACATGCCGCAGCAACATCCCCCTTTCCTCACCTATCCACACTCTCACACACACACACACACACACACAACTGTCTGAAAAGGTCATAGTCAATAGACGGGGATTGCTACATGTTATGTAGAGCATTATGATGCCAGTGTGTGTGTCTCGTGGCTTTAGACAGACTCATATGGACACGAAAGGGATAAACTATGGTCCTACATGAAGTGGTCCGACTGACTGATGTGTACACAGGGTAGGCCGGCTGACAACCAGGGTCAATCGGACCTGATTGATTGGACTGACCCTTTGATGGCGTGGAGAGAAGGGGGGGGGAAGACAGATAAAAGGAAAGAGAGGTGGAGAGAAAAAAAAAGATAGAAAGAAAGAAAATAAAGATACCCAGTGGGTGTTTTGAGGTGAGTATGTGCCTACCTCCAGTCCTTCTGCGGGGCTGAGTGGGGAGGTGGAGGAGGCAGTGGGTGAGGAGGAGGAGGAGGTGGAGGACGGGGATGAAGGGGAGGTGGCTCTTCTTGGGCTGACCTCCACCAGCTTCTTCAGCTTCAGATCCACATGCTTACTGTTTGTGCCTGGAGAGGGGGAGAGAGAGAGAGAGAGAGAGCGAGAGAGAGAGCAAATAAGAGGATAATGAGTACAAACAGTGTATGTATACTTGTGTACATCAAAAATACAATGAAACAAACAAATATAAAAGTGTAAAACTACAGACATTTCAATTCAACAAAAGCACAGACTCTCACATACAGTACACACACATACACACACACACAGCCAGACACTTAAAAAAACATGAAAGCGGACAACTTAGTTTGCATTCATGTACACACACACTCGGGGCAAAGCCATTGATAAGGAACATATACACACATGAGTGGGAAGAGATACACAGTATACTGTGTGTATATATATATATATATATTTATATATATATGTGATGTGTGAGAAAGATATAGATCTGGACAGACTAGGCAGCCTTAAGTCCTGTTTGTACTGCAGAGAGCTGCTGAGGTACTGGGTGTACATTGCTGGGACTATCACCATGGTAACCACAGGGAAAGATGAAGGGAAAGAGAAAAAGGCTTATTTTTTAAGTGTTTGTTCTCTCATGCTCTCTTTCTCAAGAGTTTATAATATTTCGTCTATCCTCATTAATAAAAAATTGGGTGAAATTTGAAATACAGCTGTATAATGCAAGACAATTCAGCAGCACCACAAACTCCAGCCTCCAGAGTGACCATAAAGTTGAATCCTCTCTAAAACGGTTTCAACAAAAACATTATAAACTTCATGAAAGTAGAATTTATTGTAGGGCTGTTATATTAGACATGCAGTTTTAGTTAAGTGTTCCTAATAAACTCGCAACCGAGCGTATTTTTCACTTTTTCAGTTACACCAGATAGGAATTCACTAAATCTTGCTGATGTCTCTTTTTTCTGTATTCAAATCATCAACATGTATTACTTCTATCTTGTGATAAAACCAAGACTAACTTTGAACAAAATCTTCATTTTTTTCTCATTTTGGGTTTAAAAACTGAAGTATCTCCAAATGACAGCTGATGAGCCACTTTCAGGAGCAAAAATATTTTAAAAAAAATAGAAGAAATAATGGTCTGTTCTGACATTTCTTTCAATTATCTTCATCTCCTTATTAAAACATTTACTGCTTTTAGCACCGTTCACATTCATTTTCTCCAAAACTATCATGTAATTCTCTTGCCAACTCCCCCCTCTCATTCCATCTGTCAAACCTAACCTCCTCCCTTCCTTTACCTCCATCCATCCCTAATTTGTTTATTCTATTCTTTCGTCCTCCTCGTCCCTTCCCTCCCTCCCTGCTCCCTCAGTCTCTCTCTCTCTCTCTGCTTTCCAGTAGCAGCGTACAGCTTTATTTTCCAGGGACTGGTAACCACAGCTCCCCTGCCAGGACAGACCACTGCACTGAAGAAGATGAAAGAACAGGAGGGCAACCGTTTCATGTGTCACCTCCCTCTGTGACACACACACACACACACACACACACACACACACACACACA
>NTHP01000018.1:371343-384512 GCA_003416845.1 Oplegnathus fasciatus | reverse complement strand
ACACACACACACACACACACACCATGATGCATGCATACAGATGCCAAACATAGACACACTCTCTTGAACTTTGTCACAAACACACACACAAGGACATACAAAGAAACACATGAACAGCCTCACATACAGTATAAGTGAGAGTGGAGGAGGTGGGGTGAATGACCTGGGCTGCAGGAAAGCGATGACAAAAACTTAACATTTATGGGGAAAACATTTACCGAATGAAGTGTGGTATCAGCTACTTTAGTATTACAATCACCACCATCCACTTCTTTCAGGACTACATAAAAATTACAACCAACAAAGAACAAAAAAGAGAAACACACGAACGGTGAAAAAAGAACCAAATAGTGCAGAGATACTGCACTTCAAAGCTGGAGGAAGCATTTGTCTGTTTTCATGTTTTTTTCCTCCGGTACCTCACTGTACTCTCACCTATCTCACATCGGCAGGAAATTGAGGAAGCAAATAAAATGAATTAAATACAAAACAAAGTAATTAGTTTACCTCTGAAGATTTGAGCAAATGCTTTCCTGAAGATATTATTTTATTTTTGTCTGGGGAGCACTTTTCAGAGTTTATTAATTACTACTTAAAGAAGTTTCTAATGAAAGAAAATAGAGGAAAAAAACACCAACAACAATATGGCAGCACTCAACAAATGTATACTGTAAGTTAGCTCCTTCTGTGTGAAGCACCAATGAGTATGGAGCCAATGGGATGCAGGGGTCAGAGGGGGGAGTAATGATGATGCACTGAAAGACAGACAGCATGCACTTAAGTGACTAACAAAAGAAGGCAGAGTGTAAGTGAGTAAGAAAGTGAATAAGTGAGTGAGTAAAGCTTAGATCAGACTGCCAGCCTGTTCAAATTTTGATGAGGCCAGTTTAGACTACATGACTGGTCTCAAGTAAATGCCTGCACTGCTTTGAAAAGGTGTGCTTACTGTGTGGAGAAGATAAAGACACAAGGGTCCCCAAAACATTACCCTTTTAGAGCTGTTTGGATCTTCAGGATTCCTTTTAGTTCTTGTTATCACTATCTAGTAAAAGCTCGACTTTTTGTCTTTGGAAGGTAAACTTTGCAGGATTTTCATCAGGCCTCTGTTGAGTGGATTATTTTGTCATGTGAGTCATCAAAAAGAGACGATGAGTAAATGAGTGAGTGTTTAAAAAAGAGAATTAGAGACTTTGCGAGTGATGTGAAAGATTAAAATCTGACTGTTGAATATGCAGGAAATACATGAACGAAGGTCCAGGCAGGTGAATGAGTTGGTTAGAAAAAAGCAAACAAGGCAGCAAACCATGCAGCATCACACAGCCTCAGCCAGTGATTTTACCCAGAGAAGTTAGCTCAGAGCCGGGGTTAGTAAGCTCCAGGGGCCCCTGGGTGCTGGAGGTGGCTGGAAGAAGGGCTTCCAGTGGCAGTGGGTTAGTAACCAGTGCAGACGCAGATGTGGCAGCAGCAGCAGCAGCAGCAACAGTATCATCATCATCACCACCACCACCACCACCAAAATGGAGCTGCTCTTCCTCAGCCCTCCCTTCTTCCTCATCCTCATCCCTCTCACCATCAACAGCATCATCCTCATGATGACTTCTCACTCCGTCCAAAACATCTGTGGGTACGGAGTGGGACAGAGGAAAAGACAGAGGGAAGGAAATATGAAAGGGAGTGAGTCAGGAAGACAAAGTGTGAGGGAAAGTGAGAAAGGAGAGGAAAGAGAGGAAGTGAGGATGAAGGAGGGGAAAGGGATCAATTCAAGAGAAGTAAAAGGAAAGGTGTTATAGGAATAAAAGGCCAAAATGAAGACACAGGAAGGAGTGTAGAAAAAAAATCTTGGTTAGTTTGTGTTAACAGTAGTCTGTGATAAGAGTACATGTTAAGTGACCCAACTCAATAATTCTTGACGTAAAAACATATAATCCACCATTAAATGTCTTCTTTGATTGAAAAGTGTCTGTCAATCTGTTTGTCCATCGGTGCACGAATATCTGACACAGAAAGTGAAACTGAGACCTCTGTTTAATTCCCCTCATTCAAAGATCTGCTGCCTGCCTTTCTCGTTCCAGATAAAAGAGGCAGGGCAAACAAAAACCACAAAAACATGAAAGCACATATTCCATTAAGTCTCCTGAGGGGCTCAATAGAAACAACAGTGTCTCCACATTAGGGACAAAAGAAAAAACATGTTAGAAGAAACTCAAATGGAGACCTGAGCAGCTCTAGCTGCATGGATAACCCACCATGGATTAAAACAAAACAATCAGTAAACAGCGTCTGATATTGCAAGCTCCCTCCTCTGCTATTTACTACTTGGTGGGTAGAGAGACCGAGAACAAAGAGAGAAGGAGGGAGAATCAAAATAACAGCATTTCCTGTTTTTTTTTCTTTTTCTAATTTGCTAGCTACGATGCGGAGCGTGCTCGCAAGCACCGTTCCTGCGTGGCTGGCTGGGGCCTAATTAATGGGAGGCCATGGTGATGGAGTTTGGAAAGTTTCTTTGCAGGCAGACACTTGGAGGGGGCAGCCCGAGCTGCATTAAAGGACCGTGAATGGTGTTGAGGGGAGAGAGGGAGAAAGACAGAGAGAGGGAGAGAAAGAGAGTGTGGGGGCTAGGATTAGCCGTTCTGCTCGGCAGGCCTTGTGTATCACAGCCAACAGCATTTCTCTCTTCTCCTCACCTCCTCCTCCTCCTCCTCCTCCTCCTCCTCCTCTCTTGTTCCGTTCTTTCCTCCAACTCCATTTTTAATGAGATCAACAATTAGTCCAATTCAGAAAAGCTGAAAGAGCAAATAAATCAAGTGCTACCCTCCCACCACCTCAGTGTCTTTCTTCTGTCGTTTTACCTAACAAGTCGCTGATCTCACTTCTTGTTGTTTGGGGTTTATTAGTTTTCGATTTGTTTGCTCATCCCTTTTCCCCAACATAAAAAGGAAGCCACAACCACTCTCAGGTCACTGTTTCTGCTGACCTGCCTACTTATCGTTCTTCCCGTCTTTCTTTATGTAATCTTGCCACCAGAGCTGTTAGTTGATTAATCAATTAGTTGACTGACAGAAACACAATTGGCAACTATTGTAATGATCAATTAATCTAAAATTAAGCTAAAATCCCAAACATTCTCTGGTTCTGTTATGAATTGAGTGTTTCTGCTTTTCTTTGTTTTATATCATAGTAAACCGAGTATTTTTGGGTTTTGGACTGACATTATAAGATGTCTGTTTATTGACCAAACGATTAATGCAGAAAATTACTTGATAATGAAAATAATCGTTAGTTGCAGCGCTACTTGTCACTTAAACCTCACTCCTTCATCCTCTCCATCTCTCCTCTCTCAACCAACGAGACGTCATGTCTTCATGTTCGGCAGTCTCTCCATTTCTTCTTACTGATCAGTGGAACCCACATTCTACCCATCATTCCTTCCTTCATGCCTACTTTTAAAATATCAAGAGGCTTCTTCGCTCCTTCTCCTTGATCACAATTACACAAACTTCTCACACTCTGTGTCCTCACCTGTCTACACTTTCATTTGCATGCAGCACACCGATCTACCTGAACAGTACAATCAAAAGAGGGGTGTAATGTGGAGGAATCTGAAACAAATGACTAGAGAGACGTAATAATGGTCATTATCATAATAACCCCAATTTCAAGGAAATGGAAAGCAGTGGGAAATGTGCATGGCAGCATTCGCTACCCCTGCAAGCCATTATTAGTAGTGTTTGGTATTTTGAGCATAATTTGGCCGCACAATGTGTTGTGTTGATTAACAATTACTGGGCGAACAAGACGAGGGAGGAGTCGCGCGGTGAACTGCTGTTCTGAATATGAGGGTGGCGCATTTTAGACCCGCGGCCGTTGTCAAATGGCATTTTGTTTTTCTCTGAGGATTAGGCAGAACCCCTTTAGAGAGCATAATGGAAATGTGTGAGTCATGGCATGTGTGGATGAAGAAAGTGAGTGTATGTCAAAAGTGTGCTAGTGTGACTTTTCTTTTGTATTATAGTTAATGAGTATTAGTAAGATTTGTGAGTGTGTTAATATATGGCCTTTTAATCAAATTCTGAGAACGCTGTATGTCCATAAAGCGTATGTCTTTTTATGTTTGCTTCGGCTGATGTGTGTGTGTGAGTGAGAGTGTTTAGGTGTGTGCTGACCTCCAGCAGGGCTGGCCTTGCTGCCCTTTCCTCTCTCAGTGCTGGACATGTCCAGCAGGCTCATGTCAGACATCTTGACTCCGGATCGAGCCTCAGCTATCAGCTGCCTCGCTCGCTCTCTCAGCTGTCTCCGCCGCTCTGCATCCCGCTCCTGCACACACAAATATGCACAAAAACATGAACAAAAGAATTTCAGTGACTCTTGTACAGGTAAATGTTGTGAAATCCAAATCATGAAGAATAAAAGTAGCCACACAAAGTTTGTATTACATACTATTTAATGATATTATATTAGGGATGTCCCAATCAAGTTTTTTTGCCCCCAATCCCAACCAGAGTCCTTTCATATTTGATATCTGCCAATACAAAGTCCAATGAGAACCTGAGTTACCTAAATGTTGATTAAATATTTATCTGACACACTGAAATCTACTAAATTCTGAATTCCACCCATTTTATTTTTCACAAGCTACTTGACACAAATACTGAAGGTCCTGATTTAAAACTATAATGATGATAAGCTTAAATTATTGATATGATATGGATGAAAGTTTAACTGGAAGAACGTGACTCCTGAAACTGACGTGACACGATCCACTAGAGAGACGAGAGAGACTATCACTCTGTTCGTGTTGTTGGAACTAAAGAAACACCAGTGCTACTTCTACTCACTGTGCTGTGGTAAAGGAGAGCAGCGCTGTAACACTGGCAGGCTGTTCAAGTTCAGTAAAGAAAGGATCTGATTTTCACCGGCTTTATTATTGCAGATATCGATCTATCAAAATATGCCCAGATCGCCCCCGATACCAATCACTACGATCAGTTCAGGACATCTCTAACGATTATACAATTTCATATTATTACATTATGACTACTTAAAAATGAACACTACAGATATATAAGACACTATACTCATTAATTTACACACATACAACATAATAAAACCTTCACAGATGCACCAACTACTCCAGAATACATAATAAGAAGTTTTGTTATCAAAATGGATGTACACATCTTAGTGCGTTATGGAGTTAGGAGTGTATAGATACACACACACACACACACTCACATCATCTTGGCACTAGACATACAGTATTGAGCCGTCACCATCAGAGTAATGGCAGAAATGCCATTTTCAGGCCGATCCAATCTGATCCTACTGATAGCACAGGCCACCACACACACATACACACACTTGCAGAGCAAACAGGAAAACCTTGATGATGTCAACTGACAAATACTTAACTGATGACGACCCAACCAAGCACACACAAGCACACACTCAATTCACGGGCTGTACATACATATGGTAACCAGGGAGAAATACACAAATGTCCAGGACAGGTGACGAGATTGTCACAGTGTGATTTCCAGAAAAAAAAAGGGACACAAAAAACATAAAAGAAATAAACAAAGTTATGAGAGAGCATTCTGATTCAAAAAATATTGAGGCTGTTGAGTCGCGATATTTTTAAGACTGGAGTTGATTCACTGCAGAAGTCAATTCTGGATGAGACTACGGTGAAAAAACAAAATACTGTTTAGATTCCTGCCTGCATGATTTAAGCCTCTGTGACAAAAACAACAGAAGTTAAGAGGCACACAAACTCCACCTTGCACTCGCACACACAAACTCGTCAACTCAACCTAAACACAAACACACACAACACCTCCATCTTGTACCCCCCCCCCAAACATACACAACCACATATGACCCAAGGGAGAGTGAAGCTGCATTTCTCCGTCACTATTCTCCCTCCCTGTGGTTTCCTGTTAATCAGGCTTCTCCATATTGAGGCAGGGGTTTTAGGGCTGGCCTATTGAAGCCGCCCATTTATCCATTAACAAAACAAGCAGCGCCCGCTAATGAGCTACATCTCACCATTTCCATGTCAATTGTTTGTTTGTAGCCATTGTTAGGCTGGGACAATGGGGCTGTATTGTAAATGACAGCAACCCTAATGCACTCTGTGTATATATGTGTGTGTGTGTGTGAGAGAGAGAGAGCCCAAGGGGATGCCCACAGGGAGAAGGGAACACACCTTAGAGAGAGACTGATAAAGAGAGAGAGACAGACAGTGGCAGAGGGAAAAAGAGAGACAGAAAGAGAGATAAAGAGTGAGGAAGGGGAGCGAGATGAGAAACGTGTGTTGATACTTTTTGTAGGAAAGTGTCAACCGTAACAACACTTCTTCCCCAGCTCTCAGTCAGCACAGTTCCGGGCAACAAAGCAGGGAATTATGATTTCTAATTTTAAAGAAAATGGGGCCATTTGTGTCCATTTGTTTTTTTTGCATCTTATTGATACTCTTCTATTGTTTATATTTTGTTTTTATTTGTACTCTATATATTTGCACGCTTTCCTTCTTTGTACTGCAACTGCTGCACAACAACTTCCCTCAGGACGAATAAAGTTATATCTTATCTTATTTGTTTAGCACTTTTCAAAAACCAAGAAATACACCAGGAAAAAAGACAAATCAAAAAAATAAAAAATAAAAGTAAAATAAATATTGGATATTTGTTGAAAACAGGATTTCACAAACATGACTGACAGTCCAAGGTAAGGTCAAGCATCACAACTAGATTACCTGTATTATGCTTGACATCAACAGAGAGAGCTCCGAGGCTCAATATTAGGTTGTTAACAGGACTTTAGGGGCCAAATAAATTAATTATGGACTCTGATTAATTTCACTGTAGAACATCCAATAAACAGGTTAAAATGCGAGACCAGGATTACAAGGTTTTAACCAATAATATAGTTAATTATTAGCAGTGGAGCAGCGGAAATTGAATTTGTGTTTACATTAATGTTACATGAGCACACCATATGTATGGAAAACAATAGAGGGCCTAAGATTGACCCCTGTGGAACACCACAATACACTCCTTGTAATACGGTTTCGATTCATAAAAGAAATCAAGGGAATAAAAACAGTATTGTCTAAAACCTTAAATATAAAAAGAAGCTTAGAAATGGGTCAAAAGTGATAGAAAGAAGATGATCAGAGTGGCTCGTTTCTCTCGATTTTAAAACAAGCAATAGTTGAGACCCCGCCGAAGAAACCCAGAGGACAGGAAGCAGATCACAACAAAAAACATGCCTGAAATACCTCTTTGAAGAAGCTCGTAGGAATGATTTCTGGTGAGTGGGTGGAAGATTTCAATTGGGTTTTGAGTTCAATTGCAAGACAACCTCAAAATCGGTGTGCTGAGGTCTCTGGAGTCAATCTGTCTCTTGTATTAAATTAATAGCTGGTCAAACTTAGTATCAATACTAACAGTAGTATTGCAGGATTCCAGCAACACGTCATAACGTAAAAAATAATTTCGTCTTTCCTTCTTTATACTTGCTGTGTTGTTTTCTTCCAATATTTCTTTCTTTCCATCCTCACTTCCTCCTTTCTTACTATGTTTTCTATGCAGGCGTCTCCCTGCTTTTATAAATGTAATATGATAACCAGTAATGTCACTGATGGCCTTCCGGCTACGGACTGGTTCTGATATCCAATCTGGCCTTTGCAGATATGGATACAACTACCAATTTAAGTGTGCCTGTGTGTGTATGTGTGTATATGTGTGTATATGTGTGTATATGTGTGTGTGTGCGTGCGTGTATGTATATATACATAAGGCTCGGGCCCCAACACACTCCAAAACACCCCACTGCATTATTGTTGTCGGCCATTTTGGGGACAGGAAATGGGAAATTGACTTTGCCTATCCAGAGGCTAGGATTAACGCTATAGAAAAATGCATCTGACTAGCGCCTTGCTCGGTCAGCTACAGAGCCACTGATTAGAAAATACGAGAATGTGTTTGCAAGGAGAGGCGAGGAGAGGAGAGGCTTTTTGTTGTGTAAAGGGCAATGTGTGACATGATCTAGGATCAAATCTTTCTGTGGCTGAGTATACCTGTGTGCATGTGTGATTTTAAAACTGTTGGGATATGTGTGCTTTGTACATGTATGACTAAGGAATCAAAAAATTCAACTACGAGAAGTGAAAGGACAACTTAAGGCAGAACAAATGTTTTGGTTTTCATTATGTGACAAAAAAAAAAACACATCCACGATTTAAGTGTACAATAAGCTTAGACAGACAAGTAAAAAATCATGTATGAAAGGAGTTGGACACAATGCAGAGACAGCGCCCACAGGGTCTTTACATCCATACATAATTTTGGGTACTTTAAAGTTCCAGCTCTTTGTTGGACCTATTGAGATTTGATGTCTGTCACCCAACTGTTACCAACGCTGACATCCCAATCACAACTCATTGTTCTGCAGGAACACGATATACCAGAACTTTTTTCATTCATTCATAGAGACTTGATGACCAAGTGGTGATGAAATGCCACCTAGTGGACATTACGCTAAAACGAAGTGATGATCATGCTCGCCATTTTCAACTTGGAAAGTGGCGATGGATATCATGCGTAACAGGGAAAATAAACACACACAGACATTTTATTTGGCAACACAAGACACTAACAACCGGTGGATGTAAAAGCCATCGGGACGCAACAACGCACCAACCCAACCAGCCGCATCGTGACATGATCAAAGCCAGGATGAAAAAAGAAGTAGAAAAAAGGAGGAGAGAAAGCGTGTCAGCTGGTGGTCAGTGGGTAGCACAGCTTCAAGAATGGAGACTCAGGAGGAAGAGAGACTTGTCTTTTTTAAATGGCGACAGCAAGAACAATCGTGTACTGTGTCTTCCATTGACTGCTGGGAACCTCCAGGGGAAGAGAGGCTAAACGGTTGAGTGCGAGGCTGAGACAGAGGGCTCCTCTGTGGGCTTGGCGTCGGGGTGAGGACCCCTCTCCGCTCTGGAAGCTCTTTTTGAGCAGGGGGAGCAGGTTGTCGCCTTGGTTGCTCTTTTCTGGGCAAGGAGAAAGAGGGAGGGAGGGCACGCACCACTGGTCATGTACAGAGACCTGGCGTGGGCACAGAGTGATGCCACACAAACACACACGCACACACACACAGGGATGCACACACAATCACTATCTAAAAGGGTTTGCCAACCTCCCAGATAGCCAGCCAGTCTGGCAGCCAGTCATGCAGCTCCAGACATTTGTCATGACAGGCTAATTCACAGTCAAGAGGTGCTTTAGGTCTCTATCTTGTCCAGGCACACACACACACACACACACACACACACACACACACGGTAAAGAGCTACAGAACACACACACAAAACCAATCACATAGCTGTGTAATCACACACTCGACAACATTGTTTTAAATGCCAGAACGATGATCCAGACATGATGCAGATGCAGGTAGTGGTTAAACTGCTGTTACTTCATTCAAAGCTATCCTACCACAACGACAAACACACAGTAAACAGCTACTACCTGCTTTATGTATATTTGTTTGTTTTTAATTGTGCTCTATGAATAATTTTACTTGACTTATTATACTTTTAATACAAGAGCCCACTTAAACATATAATGGCTTTTCTAAAACCACATGTCTACCTTCTGAAAATCTTCACCAGGAAAGTATATAAATAAGAATTAAGTGCTAAAGATCCCAAACTGGTTACCATAGCAGACGTATCACTATATCTAAACACTTTTGACTAATTAAACTGTTGCTATAGGACTTCATATGGCTAATTTTAAGCTGTTGTAGCTGACCACATTTCCACTGCACTGCACTGTACTGATTATCAATTGATCGGGTGTTGCGGTGGGTACCACAGGTGAAAGTCATAGCAGTGAACAAGCAATTCTTGGTACTTAGGTCTCATTAATTCCTACTATTTATATTTTAAATAAGCCAATAGTTGAGTTGAACATTAACAACATTAATTATGAAAGCTTATCTTTGGGAGATCATGGCTATAGTAATCATTGTAAAAGAAAAGAAATAAAAAGAACATATTCTTTGTGGCAGGAAGCAATGGGGTTTGTGGGAAATGTAGTCTTCAGTGTGGAAACCACTACAAAGGTTTCCAATTGGCTCAATTTTTGGTGTACTGTAATTATACCACAAGGTATTACAAATTAATTCAACAACAATATAAGCATATTTAAGAATATGATATGCACCAAATTTAGAAATCTATTACTTTCAAAACCCCTTATTGCTCAAATTTTGGTAAAGAGAGAGAGAGAGAGGGAGGGAGAGAGTGAGAGAGAGCGAGAGAGAGAGAGAGAGAGCTTATCGGCTGGCTCCAGACAGAGTACGCGGATCAATGAGCATGCGAGGCCCACAGCGATCAATGCATTTGATAAAGAATTAAAGAAGAGCCACTGTACATGGCTATCAAAGAACCAGGACACGGCCTAATTATGATTCGACGGGTGCGTGCCCATGATAGGGGTCTCTGTGTGTGTGTGTGTGTGTGTGTGTGTGTGTGTTGTATGTACATAAATATAAATCTGTGAGATGGCAGTGTGGAAGTGCGGGCTGTGTACCTGTGCGTTAGTGTATACGTGTGTATGTGTGTGTGTTTAAATATTAGTGTGTATTTGTTAGTGTGTGTGTTTTTCGGGCAAACATGTCATGTTGCTGTGGTTTGTGGTTGTAAAACCAAGCTTTAGTTTATACACTACATGGGTTATGACTGTATGTGTGTTCCTGTATATGTTTGTGACGTGTGTGTGTTAATTATTCTAATTATTCTAAATTCAGGTTTAAACAGGTTTTAAAAAAGGGGTCACTCATATAGTAATAAATAATGTCCATTCATTCCTTTTATTGCATTTTTATCGTATCATTGTTTGTGTTTTGTAATGTTGTGTATGTGTTTCCCTGCTCAGTATCCTGTGTATTAGCCATGGCACTGGTTCATACTATGTCCCTATAAAAATAAACAATAAATATAAATAATATTATTTTGACACTGCTGCAGCAGCACGAGTCCAAAACACTTCAAATCGTGTGTATTTAATAGAGAATATTGTTTGTATTTGTAGGAATAAAACAAATATTGATGTGCTGAATGTGTGTCACAAATTCACAGAACAAAGGCGTGTGTGTGCGCGCAATATCAAGCTGACATTTTTTGAGCAAATACATTTGTGTGTGTTTCTGAGGTTCTGTTTAACTGTGGTTTCACATTTGAAGTAACAGTTTGTCCTCAGCACTGTGTGTGCGTGTGCTTAAGAAGGGCACTTGTACAGAAGGACAGGTAGAACAGGTAGAGTGGAGCATGGAGACTCCTCAATACAAACACACAAAAGTAAGAGGAGCTCGTCACTGTGACAGGTGAATAAGATGGGAAGGTTTTGCCCTTTACATAGACAGGATAATTACTGGTGAGAGAGAGAGACAGAGAGAGGAAGAGAGGGAGAGAGAAAAAGAGAGAGGTGCAAAGAAAGAGATGGAGAACATGAGCTGAGCTATGTGAAGGTGGGTGACAGAAAAACACAGGTAACCTGTAACTGTACAAGATCCTTTACAAGCAAAAAGGGGCAGTCAGTGTGTTTGAAGGGATTCACACTAAAATAAGTTTGCCCCCTTTTGAAAACTCTGACACTGTTGATAGTTGGGTGCAATATGAGCAAATGTCAATTAGATCAGAAGCATCCAGAGAAGACAGATCCATCTGTGTTGAAAGTAGTGACTGATATAATTAACGTAAATCTGTAAATGCAGGTGTTGAATTTGATTGTGTATTTTAGTGTAATTTAAGCTTTCATTGAAGATAAAACTAATTTCCTCACTTGTGGCACCTTTTTGACCTCAGGAAGTTTTCAATGAACTTTCTCAGGAAACTTCACCTTTATCTCAGCTGCAGGAACCTAGTACCAGTTTGGTTCAAGGGCAAAAGATCCTGCCCCCAAGGAAATATTTTCCAATGGCCCAGGAACTGTGAGGGTGGAGTTTGCAGCACTCAACAGTGTTGACTAGTCAAACACAAAACTAAGACCTACAATGTGTGAATACCATCCATTCAGACTGCATGCAAGTGTCAACAGGACTTGTGATAGAAAGTTATTTTAATGATATTGACGTTTAAATGACAGTTTTGTAGCTGATTTCCTGAATAGTTGAGAGGCACAGAATGAGCATGCAAGAGAAGCTAAACTTAACTCCATTTGCTTACTGTATCAAAATGGTTGTATTAAAGCACAAAAACAGTGTCTCTCTTATCTGTTATTTGTCCTTATTTTCCTAAACTTCACAGTTCTTTAGTACAACAGGCACTTCTGACTTCCTAAGTGAAGTTTTGGGACTATTTAGTCAAAAAGGCCCACCAGTATATGTAAAGTTATATTAACCAAACCACATTAAGAAGGCAAAATATGGCTATCAAATGTATATACACACATGCATACACTTGTGGACAAATTTAAATATCAAATCAATGCTAAACTCTATCTCACAAAAGGCAGACACATGCATAGAGTAATTTAAACATTCAATTCAAGCTAAAAGACATTCTTCAGGCACTTAGTAAAGTGGTGGGATTATTGTAATTTCATCTGCAATGAACATTAAATATTCTCTCGTCTGAGGACTTCATCCTTCATGTTTTATCCACACAAAGCGGCTTTAAGAAAAAGAGAGAGAGAGAGAGAGAGAGAGAGAGAGAGAGAGAGACCAGGTCTAAAGGGTGGACGTGAAAAACATTTGGCACTTCCACTTGGTCAAACGTGAACACTAGGCATGTGATAACTTGACAAAGAGAAGAAAGAAGAGAGGTACATGTGTTCAGAAGAGGTATGTAAGTGTGTGTGTGTATTACAGCTTTCCTCTCTGATGGCTTGATCAGCTCTTGTGATGCAATTGAGAGAGCTGTCTTTCTCTTGCTCGTTAAAACACACACACACACACACACACACACACACACACACACACACACACACACACAATTTAGAGACTGCCTTTGATCTCCACTTCAGCCAATTCAGCCACGACACATACCCTCACACTCCAACACAAGCACACACACACAGTCCAAAGAAACTGCCCACCAAACTATTTAGTTTCATTAGGGGCAGATTCTTCAAAAAGAAGAGAGAGAACAAGAGAAAAGGAGCGGT
>NTHP01000018.1:351762-365974 GCA_003416845.1 Oplegnathus fasciatus | reverse complement strand
TTAACAGTGTCAGACTAAGCAATGTCAACCGTCCACACACACAGACACAAACACACACACACACACAATACACTTTGACTTACATCGCAGACGTTTGTGGCCCTGTTTGGTGCAGTGACGCCTGAGTTGGGGACGTTCTTGTTGCCGGCCTTCATTGCAGCATCTCTGCGGGCCTGCTCCAGGAGGAGTCTGGCTCTCTCTTTCAGCTCCTCCTGACGAGACAGCACCCTCTGTGTGGAACGACAGACAGTAAAGCAATGCTAATGACAAGACCTGGACACAGCTCGTTTCTAATAAAATTGTATCATAAATGAAGTGTCCTTTTCTCCAGTAAAACACATGTTGGATATAAGAAATGAGTGCTTGTAGACTCTCACACACTCTTCTTTGCAAGTGTATGGTGGGAAAAAGCTGTTTTTGACTGCACAAATATGAGAATGTAAGTATATTTTCTTCACATATGTACTCTCTTTTAAGTGTTACTCACCTTCTCAGCAGGGGGACTTGATAAAGGGGCAGGCGTTGGCTCCTTTGAAAGAGAAAATACAACATTAACTACAGGTATGTAGCTAAATACCTCTGGATTTGCAGTTTGAGTTACAGTCTCTAAATTAAGTATTTTGTCAACACAATGCAACAAATAATATAATTTGGACTGAATGTTTCGCTAATATATGATTCTTAACAAAATTAATTAACTCACGTTGTGTAATTTAGTCAAATATGATGCCTAAATAATGATGGAAATGAAGACTGACATTTTTATCAAGAGTAGCAAGCTTTCACACAAACAGCTTTCACATTTCTTCCTTGTACAGTGAGCATTAAGACAAGCGGACATGTAGGAACAGGGTATATCCCCATGATATGCAGGGCCAGCCTACAGCCCTGTCTGGGTCCAGTGGTGTGGAGAGCATGACGGCTTTGACAAGGAAGGAAAACACACACCTAGCTTAGAATTTTATCTGCAAGGTAATCCTGGCTGTATTATAAGGGGGTGTAAACAGGGCAAACAGAGCCTTTACATTTGGCTTAGACAGAGGAACATTACAACCAAGCTGTTTGTAACACTGAAACATGTTTATCCTTTCAACCAGTCAAATCTGGCCTGGGTGCAGGCGAGGATGCATCCCGCTAACTAGATAACAGCAGATCAAAATGGGGTGTCATAGCTGTCATAACCCCCCTGCTGCCCCCCCACCTTCCCCGTGACCTTTCGACTTGTAAACAGGAAGCGGTAATCTGGGGTTAACCAACGCAGGCAGCAATGTATTCAATGCGTGTTTGTGTGTGTGACTGTGTGCGCACACACATGCAGGTGCGCGTCGGTGCGCGTGTGAGTCGAGATGAGGTGTGCTCCGCGCAAAGCGTCGCCACGCCTGAGCAGTCACGGCGCCAACTGCCATCAACTGAAGGGATGAGAAATATAATGAAAAATATAATGAAATGTCAAAGCAGGGGGTTCTCCTGGGTGCCTTCTATAGTCGCCACATGTTAAGGGCCCGGCCTCGACGTGCCTGGCTCTCGGCAACGAGACAGGCGGCGACAACATCTAATGCAGAACGGGAGAATTTCGGTACGGTCATCTCTGCAATGGCATCAATGAGGTCGGGATTTGAAGCTTAGCGAGTGCCAGGAGGGAATGAATGTTCACCGCATCCTCTGTCTTATGACTGATGTAGCTGTGAAAGTTTCAATCAAAGCCAGGGTGCAAGGATAAAAACCTGAACAATCCATTTAGGGGCCAGGCAGGTACCTGCAGGTAAACGCCGTCAGAATCTTAATACCTGACTTAAGTAGCAAGATGTGAATTTGTCTACATCATACTGACTGATCCAGAGGTTGTTTAAGGTGCAGGATTTATAATTAGCTGTGAGATAGTTTAATGCATCTCTTACTGACCCTTAAGGGAAATGACAATTTCCCTTCAAAACACTGGATGAACACTGAGAATATCCCTGTTTCTACATCCCTGCAATTAGTGGGGCTGCATGTGCTGCTTTGCTTCTATTTTATTAAAACTGAGTGATTAATCAAACATAAGAAATAAAAATATAAGTTGTTAAAAAAAAGTCAGCTCTTACAAAATGATGTAAAGTTAAAAAAATATGTCGCTTTTGAAGAGACAGTGGGGAATCTGAGTTCCTCTTTGACAAAAACACAGCACGTTGATAGAGAGGAACCTCTCAATAAAATACATGTTTTTTGTGTAGCACTTTATGTAGCACTCTGGAACTGGATGAATCTCATGTGTATTTACATGTTTGGTGTGTTTACTGTAATGCCGTTATTTGTCTGGGTGTTTACCTGTTTGGGGGGCATATCTGTGTGGTTGACTGGAGGGGAGCTGGTGTCTGAGGCGGGCTCAGACTCCGAGTGACGCAGGCTGGCCCTCTTCTTCTTGATGAGGTCAGCATCCCTGTTATAGGAGAAGCCCAGTTTCTGGTGGGATGGGGAGAAGGAGGCCCCTCTCCTGGTGGGGGACCCTGGGTCTGTACTTCCCTCCCGTCTTTCCTCTCCCACCTCATCCTTCTGCTGTCTTTCCTTCTCCATCTCTCTCTCCTCTCTCTGTGTTAACTCGCTGAGGTCTAAAGTGTGTGCTTTGAGCAGATTCCCCCTGTCCTCAGAGCTTGACAGTGTTGCGTGGGTCGAGTCTGTTGCTGAGGCGGCTAATGCTGTGCGTGGTGATGGGACAGGAGGGGAGGACTGTAAAGGCCCTGCTGCTGGCAAGCTGACTGCTCCTACTTCGGCCTTCCAACCCGGCTCCATCACCTCTTCCTCTGCGGCTTTAGTGCCGTTAGATTCACCACCATCAGATGCAGCAGGCTGAGAGTTAGCCGGGCGGTTCTGCACGTCGTTGAGTTCAGCATAGAACTTGTCCTGGTCTATGGAGGCGTTTGTGTCGGTTTCAAAGTCGCCCACCTTGTAGGTGCTGCGACTGCTGTTAGCCTCTATCTGCACCACGTTGAGTTCCTCCCCGGAGAAGTGGGCTCGGATCTGGTACAGGTAGGTCATTACTGTTAGCTTGTCAGGAATGGCCAGCAGCACCATGTCTGATGGTTCCAGGAGACGGGAGATACCCAGGCTCGCAAAGCCATCATATGCCTACCAAAAAGAGACACATAAGTGAACAAACTTTCAATTACAGATTCATACAACACCACAGATGCGCTGTCATGTTACAAGAGTTTACTGTTCCAAAAAAATGTTGAATAAGGGAAAGAATATGCGACATAACAAGTACTGAGAGAGATGGAAAAGATGACAATGGTTGATGAGATAGCAAAAGTCTGGTTTCTTTTTCAGACATAGGTTGTATTTGGTGCATTGCATGCATGATCCATGTGTGTATGTGCTCATGTATGTTTGTGCGTGAGAGACACCTTTGGCATGACTGCTGACAGGTCATGTCAGGGATGGTTGTCCCCGATAAGAGACGCAGATACCCCAAGACAGAGCGCTTAATCCCAAAGTGTGTGTGTGAGTGTGTGTGTGTCCTTATCGCTCCCCTACATCAACCTGCCCACACTCTCCGTCACGCGTGTAATTGGTCTGATTAGAGTCTGATGAGAAAATACAGGTTTGATTATCAAGCGACACACGAAACCCAATCCCCCATCACCAGATAGACTGAGACAGAGAGACAGAGAGAGAGAGAAGGGATGAAAACCATTATCGCAGCCAATGACAGGTAAATAAATAGATTAACAGCACACACACAGACGCAACCTCCATTCCTGCGCGCACACACATATCCTCCACATCCATCTCTCCCAGGTATCACAGCTTGTATCTGGCCTGCTTGATAGTGTTGATCTAATTCCAACCTGTTGCAGCGCTCGTTTGTTTCACTGCCTCCGTAGATCTCCCCAGTCTATCAATCTCTCCCTCTTTCTCTCCGTCTCCCCCTCTGACTTCCGAACCCTTCTCCGTGTTTTTTTAACCTTTATTTACCCCAGGGATTGTTTTGAAGAGCCTTCTTACTCTTTTTCAGCCCTGTCCTGCTTCGATATAAGTCCTTCTCTTTCTTCCCCCTCCACATTTTCTTTTATTTATCCGGAGAGAATGTATGATTTTCCATTAAGTCCCTGCTTTGCATTCATCCAACACATCTGGGAGCTTTCTTGTGAAACTTCTGTCTCTAAGGGATGGTCCCTGAGAAACGTCAGCGCTCCACTGTAGCTTCTATGAAAGATATTGGCTGTGTGCGCTGTTTGTACTTACATATCATCTTTCCGCCATTTTATTTGAGCGTCTGAACTCTTAATTGCAAAATGTATGCACTAAATAGTGCCCTAAAAGTTCCCACAATGGAACAAAAGCAGTAGTTTCCGCACCATGTAGACTAATTTTAGATAAAAATCCCACACTGCAATGCTTTGCCTTCAATAGATATGAAAATTACAGTTGAGCTGGATTTATAGTTCTACGTTAAGGGGTTACGCCGTAGCTATTAGTACTTATGTACATAATTGTCATAGCTTGGCATGCCCAAACATGGGTTGCTTTTGTTTGCTTCAACAAGTTTCTGATACAAACTGAGATTTCTGAGAGTGAAAACAATATTAGTTAGTCGAAGAAAGACTCCATAGTCTTCTGCTTTTCAGTAGAGGTGCAACGATTAGTTGATTAATCGATTAGTTGTCAACTATTAAATTAATCGCTACTATTTTGATAATCGATTAATCGTTTTGACATTGAACTGAATATCTTTGGCTTGTGGACAAAACAAGAGATTTGAGGATGTCACCTTGGGCTTTGGGAAACAGTGATCAATATTTTTCACCCTTCTCTGACATTTTATGGACCAAACAACTAATCGATTAATCGAGAAGATAATCGACAGATTAAATCAATAATGAAAATAATTGTTAGTTTCAGCCCTACAGTAAGACACATTTACACAAGGCCATTTCCTCTGCAAACCCTCTGCTTACCATGATGGTCGCTCTCTATCACAGTGAATGAAAGAAAGTAAACATGTAGTAGTAGTCTCCTATTCAACAATGAGACAAGACGATATAGAGGTTACTTGGATGAAATTCTAGTTATTGAAGTACATGCGAAGGCCACTGTCACTCTGGATTCAAGAAGGTAAACACATTTAGTGGGAGAATATACTCAAAGCACGATCCAGTTTGATCAGGTACGATTCATTCGTCTGATTTAGAGATTACGCTATCAACAGGTGATTTCACGTTTAATCAAAACCTGCACTGTAGGCATCTATGACGGGATTGACGTTAACCCCTTGTGTCAAGTATAAATCAAACTTTATGAAACACTACACCTGTCAAAATCATGATCATTCAGAGGGTTAGAAATCTCAACTTACCACTCGCTACAGAGTTTTCTATTTAGTGTTAATTACATGGAAGTGATTTTGGACACAGCTCAGAAAACCCTTTTTAATGTCGTAAATCTTATTCCTCCAACTGTATTTGTTTTTGTGACAGACAGAGAGAATAGAAGGAGAGAAACTGAGAATAAAAAGGTGGTTTAACTGAGAGATGTTTCTCAATTTACAATCAA
This sequence comes from Oplegnathus fasciatus, assembly GCA_003416845.1. NCBI lineage: Eukaryota > Metazoa > Chordata > Actinopteri > Centrarchiformes > Oplegnathidae > Oplegnathus > Oplegnathus fasciatus. The sequence goes on along the minus strand of NTHP01000018.1, from coordinate 360,442 downwards.
TTATGATGTCTTTTGTTAGGAGGAGTCTCTTTCACTCTCACCTCTTTTGTCCCTTTCTATTGATGGAAAGTATGTGTTTGTGCTTGCAGAGACAAGGCAGGAAGAAAGAAATGACGGCGGGAAAAAAGAAAAGGGAGAACAGAGAGGAGTTTGCCTTTACAGCGAGCCTGTTTAAGTTCCCCCCTCCTTCCCCTGGCAGAAAGGGAGTGTGAAAGAAAAAAGAAAGAGAAAAGAAAGAAAAAGAATATGGGGAATAAGAGGACCTGATTGGGTTTCTAACAAGTATTCAAGGGAGCAAAGTGTGCTTACATTGTTCCCCTCTCGCCCAGGGTAGGCTGTGAAAGAGAGCGACAACTTTGCTGCTCAATGGGGACAGAATGAAAGAATGAAAGAGAAAAGAGCGAGAGTGGGAGAACGTGAGAGCTGTATGAGGAGGAAGAAGGGAGGGAGGCTCTCGAGCTGGGTTTTGTTTCAGGGTCGATGTTAGTCTTGACATGCGCTACAGTCTTTTTGACCTCAGTGTCATGATTTATTCTTTCTATATCTTCTCTTATAGCCTGACGAGCGCAGATCATGTCATACGGAGACACTGATGACTATTGAGGGAAGACCTGTTGTTTTTAGGTGAACTGTTTTCTGTGGGGTTAGCCTACAGTACATGCAGTTAAAGGATAAAGCTGGAGATTTGCTATACGTTTGTTATTGTCAACAAATCCCACAAAAAGGAGTTGGTTGGTCGGCCTCAATATTTACTCCCCTACACGTTGGCTCCAACTAAAAACGGAAATCATTAAGAAGAACAATGGAGCTCTATGGCGCAGAGTAGTAAGACATATCAGGCTTTGGCTGCAGAGACAATACTTGTTAGTCAATTCATTGTTGGTTTTGGTCTTTTTGTGGGATTTGTTGACAATAAGAAAAATATAGAATTTCACCAAACTTATGCCTTTAAGCTCCAGTTATTGAAAATCTTGTATCTATTTTCATCAGGTAAAACACGAAGAGTAATTCACCTTTTTTCCCTAATCACAAGACTAAACTTCATTACTTGAAATTTTATGCCATCTAAAAGAAAACACATACATGTATGGCTGGGCAATAATTCAATATTATCGTTTATGGTATTTTAATGGAGTCATATCATAATTTTGTTGCTTCTTCACAAAATGCTGTTATAAAAAGTAATGATTCCAAGCTAATTATAATCAAACACAATTATATTTTCAACAACTCATCCCAACTCCTCCCATCAGGCTGCCGTTACATTCAAATATATTCAAAAATTCACTCATATCAACTGCCATTAACATGATAAACAAGCCATGAAGGAATTAGTACTCTACCACTTACACATACTTACACTTTACAGCCAAACTGCTCTTAACTCTATGTGTAAATACATCTGTATATATCTATTTATATGTATATTTTTGCCGCATGTATGTTTTTATTCTATGTGTACCTGTGTGTGCCATGTCAAAGACAAATCTCCATTACTTTGCGACGGACACTAAAGTTTTTCTGATTCTGATATGGGTTGTCAAGTTTTGGTTTTACATGTATGAGCTTATTGTAATCAATTTGTTATTTTATTTGTGATTGTGCAAACATTCACCATATTGTGATATATAACCGTATCAAAACTTATTATTGTAAATAATAATGATTTCAGCTACATCAGCCAGCCCTAAAGCTTGGTTAATAACATTTGAAACAAGCCTGTTAATAGAATTCTGTATTTCTTAACATGGACTGATTAGAGCGACATTTTGTCCAATACCAATATCATGTATTTTGGAAAATATCTAGTTTTCTCATTTTCCATCATCCAACTGACAAAGCTTTTGGTCTGGACTAAATGTCAGCGTCGCCTGCCCCAGGCCGCTGCTCCCTGCCCCAGGCCGCTGCTCCCTGCTCCCCCTCCACTCCCTCTCAGTGACTGACAGCTATCTATCGTTGTCAATCATCAACACCCCCCTCCCCTCAGCCCAACCCCTCACGGTTGTGCTCAGGGAGCTTTAGCCTGGTGCTACACTATCAGATGGCATGACAAATGACTTCTCCTTGGCCTCATTACACACACACACACACACACACACACACACACACACACACAAGATGGAGGAGTGAGTAGTCCAAACACACATCCCAACATGCAAACTCCTCCACATACACGATCACACAGACTAGCATACATACACATATCCATTGATAATGGATCATTTCAAAGGCTCTAAATGTTCTAAATATTCACTTCTCTCTCTTTTTTTCCTCCCACCTCCCCCCCCGATATTGATTGTCCTTATCTGTCATAATTCAGCAGTCTGAGCTCATTGCAATCACTCTTCACAGATAGACTGTGAAAGAAGGAGGGGGCATGTCTATCAACTAGCCATGAAAAGCAGAGATAGTTGTCGTTTCTTCACATTTCCATTTCTGCTGTCCATTCAATAAATTCTATACATCCTAATAACTCCTTATGAAGCAACTCTTTACAACATTGTGGATGGGACAGAAGTCTCTTTTCATCACCGTCTCTTTGATTTCCTCTTAAAACATTTAATTTCATTCTTTACTGCTCTGTCTCTTATTTTTCTTTATTCAGTCTCTTTGGGGTCCTTAACCTGCCACACTATGCTGACCTAGCCTGTGCCTGGTGTGAGTGGTTTCTCTTTTCTTGCAGGCAATATCATGAGCCCCCTCCTCTTGTTCATGAAACCACACATAGCGCTACTCCTCCTCCCTTCCGCCTGAAGAGAGTGGCTTTCATAATCACAGTCACCTACAACACCAAATGTGATTCATGTACATGTACTGTAAGAGGCACTGCTGGAAACACACCAACAGCTTCCATACTATAAAAGCCGACAGACATCACATCTCACATAAAGTGCCAATCAGTTTACATGCAGATTTTATTGTCGCTGTACATGGAAATCAGTCAGAACCACACACTGTCAATGTCTGACTCATTACGACCTGGGAAAACATAACACACTGATAGTAATATTTGTTTATGGTTGATAAATCAATGGATCAGCCACTTCTCTGGTTGCTAACTTTACAAACCGATAATATACTGTATGAATGCTTTGCTTATCTCAGGTCCTTGTTCTTTACCTGTTGTTAAATCTCCTCCCTGCTGACTAAAAGGTACACTCTCTGACTGTGAGCCAATTAAGGAAAACAGTCAGCATGAAACGTGACCCTGATTGGCCAATACAGCGTGCCTTAATTTCAGGTGTTAATAAACTGGACACGTGACATGAGCTCCTTATTTCACAAAATATATTGTTCTATTCATGAAACACTGAAAAGTGACAGGTTCAACTATTTCTATAAAATGCGTAAATGCGTTTTCTGGTAAGCTTTAGTGGCAGGTTTTGTTTTTTGGTTTGTTTACCTGCTTGGTAAAGCAAACAAGATAAACAAAGACATGCTTCATAATTTTTTGTAATGCATTAAACCTATTAAAGAGTGTGTAAATGTAGTGCAAAGACTCATTTTACACACTGGAAAAATGGCACACAACTTTTAAGGACGGTTTCAGATTGTAGGGATTGTTTGATGCCTCTGGAAAAGGAAACAAAATCTGGCCCTGCACAATTCAACAAGAACTAGACATACATTTACTAGCTCATACCTTGTTTGGTACATCCCCAATGTTATGGTACGTCCCCAATGTTATATACGTATGTACCCAGATTATTTAGGGCTACATGAGCAGGAGCTGATATCTACTCATGTCTCCTCTGTGCACTGCAAAGGAGCAGCTCGCTTGGCCAAATGTACATCAGCAGCTGGTGTAGATCTTTACAGAGAAGCTGGTCGCAGCATGCTGGGTACAGCGCTGCAGCTATTCACCAGGTATCACCTTCTACGGCATATTCCCATATTACTTATATCTAGCCAATTTCTTCAGGGCTACTTGAGCACCTGGAGGGGGGTGAGGGGCAGTTAGCAGATATGGGATTGGGTCTCTCCCTCTCCCTCCACTGTGGTTATTGTCAACAGGGTAGCATTCATGCCTAACAGGGCCACCAGAGGTTATCGCTGAGCCAGAGTGTGTATGAGAAGAGGAAATCAAGCTGCAGGAACCCGACGCATATCGTTCTGTGTAGCCCTCGGGGCCAAAGAGGGGACAGGCCGTCTGTGTGCATATACGTGTGTGAGTGTGTAGTAACACAGCGAAAGGGGAAAAACAGCAGTGTGCATTTGTGTGTTTTGCAAGTGTGTACGGAAAAAGTAAATGTGCGCGCGAAGAGCCAGAGGAACAGAGGGAAAACGGTGATGTGTGCGAGTGTGCACCTCAAATTGTGAATGTGCAGATATGATGACATAGGGCAAGCAGGAAAATAGGTGTGAATGGGTTATTCAGTTGAGGAGTGAGTGCATACTATGTGTGGGTTGTAATTTGTTAGATAAACACATGCACACTGCCCTCCTGCACACTCTTTTACACACACACACACACACACAAACAAAACAGTCTAATCAACACAAGACAAATATGCTCTTATTATATACACACCGACATCAACACACACAAAGTAGAGGCAGTTTAGTACGCTCCCAGCAGGCAGCTTAGTTAAGATACCATCTCACCTCTGCCAGGTGACCAAGTTATGCCTTGGGCACACATGGCCACGTACTCACATCACAGCAGGGGGAACGTCTTAGGAACACTGTCATTATAACATTCTGGCTGTAGTGCATATGTGTGATTGTGGATACATTCATTTCCCGGTCTTCATGTGTGTTTCCATCCTCCCCCATCAAACCATGAAACACACATGCACACTATATCCAGGGATTAATGGCAGATCTCTAAATAAGGCCAAATGGAGATGTGGATGGGAGGGAGCTAAGTGGTGTGAAGGGCCCAGCGGTGGCTGCCTCTTACCTTTTTGTTGTTTTCTTTAATATCCTGAGGATTGAGCGACTTGTAGTCTCTGGAAGAACAGTGGGGAGGGTCGGAGAGGAGGCAGGCAAGAGGGGAAAAAAAGAGAGAGAGAGAATGGGAGACAGAGAGAGATAGCGGAGAAAGAGTTGTGTTTAAATATGCATCACATGTAATGGCATTAGAACTGTAACATGCAATTTCATAGCAGTGCAATCAACAGAACTAATAGAGTGGAAAATATGTAAAAATAACACACCGGAGTGCAAAGGCACACAAGCATAAATACACACACACACACACACACACACACACACACACACAGACGTGTACACAGAGCACGGCTTTGATAAATTATCTTCACGTCTGCTCTCTTGATGGGGCTGCAGGTTTTCCATATGTTGTACTTCTGAGTGTTAAATGCATTAAATGCTAAACATTTAAGGAATGCTTAAAATGTTCACAAAGAATTATAATCACACACACAAGAAGAACGAGATAAGTGATGGTGGAGTTTGCGTGCGTAAGTATGTACACAACTGTCATCTTAATCAAACACACTGACAGGTATGATGGATACGAGGACACAGCATGATGACAGGTTCACCATGCACATATAATACTGTTACTAAAAGAGGCAAATGAGAATAGTCTTCATCTAATGCGAACACTTTCACCTGGCCTTCTTTGTTCTAAAACTTCTTCATTATTTTGTTTATTTCTCTCTTAATTGTGAGACAAACACTATCTTAGTGTGAGTGTTTGTGTGTTTCATACATGACGTCGGGTCTGAAGTGGTGCAGCAGGGCGCAGAAGGCTAGCCCATTCCTCCAGGAGGTGGTGAAGTTGGTGATCTTCACCCCGCGGTAGTTCTTGGTGACCTCGCGGCACCAGGCCAGCAGAGACTGGCTGGCGTTGGGCTTCCCTCCCAGAACCGGGCTCGGGACGGGGCTGGGCTGCAGAGATAGAGAAGGAAGGAGAGAAGTAGGGAGGAGGAGGAGGAGGAAAGAGGAAAAGGTTTTGAATTTAATCTTTTGAAATATTACACCTTCACAATTTAAAGTTGATTGATGCAACATCTCATAAAATCGTCTTTTAGGTCACTTTAGATTTTTATAGTATGAAGGCCAATAAACATTATTACTGATTGTTAGAAATTAATAATGCACATTTGAAAGGCATTTCATTTCTAACATAAAACATAAATGACTCTAATGTGTTTATGGTATCAGAAAATACTACACCTGTACTCCGAACTCTGTGTGCTTTGCAGAAAAGATTTGTGTTTGTAGTAAAGATTTTATATGGTTAGATTTTGCCTCCCCCCTTCCTCCACGTCTGAGCTCCTTTCATTATTTATTTCTCAGTGAAATGTTTTACTTAGCAACCTCCAACCATCCAATTAGCTTACTGACATACAATGAGCCCACACATGCACGTACACGCACACACACAGACCATAGTGAAGGGTCATGCACAAAGCAGTGTATGACCGTGGATAATGTAAACATCTTATTAATTAGCTCCGCCTTTGAAGTCTTATCTGGGTCGAAAGCTTTCACCATTAGGAGCCTTTCCTCTCCCAGACTCCAAATCCCACAAATCCTCGGTGGCGTGGAGACACTGGTCTTCCTCTAACGGCCAGCAGAACCAATGCTATTCTGATTATTCAGCCGGCTATTCACTAATCTGGTTATGGAGCGACAGATATGGGCTAATTCTCTCAGATCGTTTTGGAGAGAAATGGCAAAAATGTCATTGAGATTTGATTAAATTCATTAGAGGCCAGTGATCAAAAAGACTGTGAAATGTGTTCAAAATCCAAGTGCATATTACTATTGTAGGCAAGACAATGACATTAACATATGAGTATTAAGACAGATTTCCTTAATTACATGGCACAATATGTTTAAGCAGGGTGTCTAAGTTTCATCAACTTGACTTTTAACAGCTTTAATATCAATTCACAAAAGAAAATGACATTTTTAATACTAGTAAATGTGAAAATTTAGGGAAATATACAGTGTATATATTAATATTAATTAATATTTAATTAATATTTTTTAAGGCTTTCCGTTTAGTTAATAGGACTAAACAGACTTCAGGCCCTGCAGTTAAGCCGCCATGTCTGCTCTGTTTTGATTGTGCACTTTCTTGTACAATATTGTCTTAGATGGCAGCAATATGCAAATTTCACCAGGTGATGTTTAGCACGAGATACTTATGCAAATCAAACCTTTACTTAACCTTTAGTAGTGAAAACTGAATGAAGACTGTTTTACACAACCTGATATTGACCACCACAACGAGTTAACCCAGTTGTTTAAAAGACACACAGCGAAGGCCTGGAGAGAACACAGCTCACTACAATGTGACTGCCTGAGTCTCAGCCCTGTAACAAGGCTTGTGGTGGCCAACCAACCCCCTCTGTTGGTGGCTTTGTGCTACTGCACGAACAGGAGAGCCACAGAACTGGTGGGAGCCAAGAGAAATTTGTCATTACAAATTTGGGGAAGCAGTAGTATGAGGTGATGGCTTGAGCATGTTTAAACCTCTTGCAGAAGCCATGACAACTTGCAGAAGGTTATTCAAGGGCATAGGAAAGAAAAGAAAAAGAGACTTTAAAAGTTATGGAAAAGATTGGCTTGATGACATCGCTCCAAAGAGAAATACGTGCTTAGACCTAGAAGTATACAACCACACTTTGCCCATCTTAACCTAATTCTAAGATGAACCAAAACTTAACTTTGACTTCGTATGCTTTTAAGCCGGTGACAAGATTAATTAAATATTCAGTTGTCCTTGTTTTGGACAGATTTGAACACACTAAAAAACATAACTGGTTTGTAATGTCAGAGTAAATGAACAAAAGAGTGGTACTAAAGCAACATTAATCAGTTAGCTGTAGTCTATAAGCACCTGGATGTCTCTTACTCTTCTATTGTTGTAGTTTAACCTGTGACCGCAAGCCTGGAGCCTGCTGAGATGCCACAAGGGCCAAACCAGATGAAAGAGACTGGAGGCCATCTCTAATAGCAACTCCTAACCTTTGTACCAGTGTGTGTGTGTATGAGAGTCATGCAGGCTCCTACGGCAGTCTCAGTACAGGGAGACGGTAGCAGGAGCCTGAGGGGCGGACACTTGACATTTCCGGCTTTAAAAGAGGGCCTTAACCTTTCCCCACAGCTTCTCCAGACACGTTTTAGGCGGCCACGACAATGCCTGCGTGCCACTCAAACAAATGGAAGGGAAAAAAAAGAAGAAGAGAAAGAAAGAGATAAAAAGTCAGAAAGTCAATACTGATTATAACACGGTCGCAATTACTGTATGTGGATAAGGAGAGACTCTTTTTGACCCTGTCAAATAATTTTAATATACTTAACATAAATATATCACTGACCAATCTAACGTAAGGTGGGTTGTCAGAAAAGATATACATTTTCCGTACACATACCCCTCTTGGCCAACTGAACCAAACTTGTTTCTCTAGTTGTCTTGCTTTTGCCACCGTTTTTGTGTGTGTCAGTAAAAGAGTGTGTGTGTGTGTTTGTTTGTAGAGTTTCAGTGTGGAGTGGTCTTCCTTCAGGCCTTCCCTTTCTGCTTTTTCAAGTGACGGTTGAAAGTAGCTGTCTAATTTGAGCGCTCTAATTACCTTGGATTAGAGACCAGGTGCTATTAAAGCAATTAGACACACAGCACACTCCAGTGCCGCAGACCCTGCACCCTAGCCGGCGGAAAACACACACACAGTAAAATACACACCTGTTTAACACAGCCAAT
>NTHP01000018.1:241060-347592 GCA_003416845.1 Oplegnathus fasciatus | reverse complement strand
GACACACAGGGTGGGTAGGTTTGGGATTGAGTGTGTGTATCTGTGTGTGCGGTAAGGGGGGTGGGGTGGTGGGGGTCGATGGTATGGAAGCTGGGATCCAGTTAGGGACAAAACAAGACAACATCACTGATGGTACTGATGGTGAGTCTCCATCTTTTCCCTCCTATGGGTTACAAATATCCAGAAGAAGAGATTACAAACTCCTTCTGGGCCAGTCCCTTCTCTCAACCACCTTTTGTCACCAGCTCAGAGTGAGAATTCAAAGCCTGTTTAGTCCTCTTGCCAGTTCCTGTACCTTTGTCTTTGTCATTGTGTCACACTCTACCCAACTTGCATTCATTCTATACAGAAATAACCAAGTTTTTATGCATTTACTTCGTTGGTTACACACATTCAAATCAGTGACTGTCATGAGGTCCAATTAAGACTTCACGCTTATAACACCGGTGAACTTCTGGCCATGTTTGCCACCCATGTTGGCAGCTTCGATCCACAGTAAATATTATATTTGTCAGTATTTGTCAGTGGTTGTGCTTAAAGCTAGACCAATAAATCAGCCAATACAGGCTCTTTATGCATGTATCAGTAACCGATAAATAACAAGACAATGCAGTACAGAAGAGAGCACTGACAAGTTTATGTTTCAACTGCAAAATGTCCCACTCATTACATTACATTTATTTAGCTGACACTTTTATCCAAAGCGACTTACAATAAGTGCTCTCACTCAGTATGTATTGTGGTCAATATACTATCTGATATATCATTATCAGATGATTTAAACTGTTAAATTTCAACATCGGTCTCTGCCTCAAAAATCCAGTATCTATCGGGCTATTATTGTGTTTCAAGGAGCTGCCACATTTTGAATTATATGTAAAGCGTGATGCCTTCTAACAACATTTTGTGACAGATGTTGATAAGTGTGAATCTGTTGCATGTTGTGATGTTACATACTATTGCACTTGCAAATAAACTTCCCTTGAAATCGCAAATATGCATCTTTAATACGTATATCTTAAAACCCGGATGTTAAAGAATCCAGAAAAAGAATCCAAAGAGCACCCATCTCCTCGCTCTTCTTCCACCTCCTCATCTTCCTCAGATAAATAAATAAGCTTTGGGAGAAGGAAGAGAAGGAGGAAGAGAAAGGGGGGGAGGGCTCTTATAAATCTATAACGTATTAATCTCCTTTAACTGCCATGTTCAACAAACAAATTAGTGGTGCAATGGATTCAGAGATGAGCTGTGCCGATAACACCGCCATTTATCAATTAATCTAAGCCTGGGCAGGGAAAACTCATTAAGGAGGCCACTTTAGGAATTATGTTCCGCAGGTAAAGAGGCTGACTGTGTGTATGTGTGAGTACAAGGCGTGCGTGTGTGTGTGTGTGTGTGTGTGTGTGTGTGGAGGGGGTCTTGACACAGCAGTTGTGCAACCCCCCCACTACAGACTGCCATTGTCCAGCGCAGTGTGGGCTCCTAAGTGATGAGAGGGGTGATAGCACAGCCAATTAAAATGAACATAATTACAAAGTCACCCCTTTGACTCCTGATCAGAATACACATGCATCAACACACACATACTGAAGGAGGAAGGGTGTGGTGGGGGGAGATGCTACAGACAGGCAGAGGAAAAAGAGGGAGGAGGATGACAAGAGCATCCAGGAAGAGTGAGAGGAGGTATCGATAAAGAAAGTAAAGAGACAAAGAGAAGGAAAAGAGCATGTGAATAACTGTGAGAGGGTAGTTTATGGTGTCTCACTGATACTTTAAAGTAGGTTCTAACATTTACATGATACATTGTGGGTGACTCTAATGCACCAATTCCATTGCTACACTACTTGCCTCAAACTATTTCTCTTTCTCTCAACAGAACGACCAACCAATGGACAGACATCACTATTATTACAACCATTTCACTAGCTTAGTTAAAAACACCAAAAAATACTTTGTGCAAAATTGTTATGTTGTTATGAGTTATGTGTTTTGTTGTTAACGTGAATAGAAATGGGTGTTACAGCAGAATAACCTTCAATTCCAGGTAGTAGCTAACCAACATCACTGTAGCTGCGAACTGAGGTCACAATTGCTGCATTCCAACAAAAGATCCAACCAATATGAAGACATTTTTGAGTGTCCAAACCGGCTTTATGTATGTACAGATGGATGACATATTAGAGGAAAAACCCGAATAACAAATGCAGATGCTTTCTTACAAGTAGGGGGCATTTTCCTGGCATGGCTTGGGTCCAATTCTCCCTTTAAAAGGGAGGGGTCACTGAATAGTTTGTGTTGCTTGCAATATGATTTGCATCATTTTCATACAAACTGCTCTGGAGGCTCGTGGTAGAGTCATTTCATCTTGTTGTTTTTTCCTTTAATTTGTCACCCTTCTGTATGTGTATTCTGATTGCATTATGATCAAGACAGGACTGCATGATCAAATCTCATCGAGATCAACTGAGCTCCTATGAGAGTGCTCAATTAAAAGCTAAGGGAATGATCCCACTCAGTGATCTATGAGTTAAGCACTAAAAATGCCACTTAGTATTTCCTATAGCACATCAGAGCACACACCTGCATACCATAACAGTCCAAAAGAGGGGGTGCTGGGGGGCTTTATACAGAGGCAATTAAAGCCTTATCATTTCTACACTCGCTCTCCTTTCCTCAAACAGACACATGAGTGCACATGTGTGCACACACACACTTGAACACACACACACAATTTGAAAGACAAATCACTCAGTCTAATTCATAAGGTACTTCTAAGGTCCTTTTTAAATTATGGAGAACGGTTGGTTTAATTCAATTAAAATGTAGCAGGGGCCACTTAAGGATGACGGGAGTAAGGTATGGCATGACTAAGTGAGCACGGTTTTCAAGAATGTGCGGGGGGTCTTAGACCTTCTGGGAGTTGAAGGAGTTTTCAAGTGCAAGGACTTCTATCTCCTCACCCGAAGCCCCCTTAAAACTCACCCCAAAACCCTGGATCCTTCTGGGTTTAAGCCCACACACACCTGGAGGACTGGGGCAGATTAAGACCAGATTAAGATAAAGTTACCCCTTCTTCGGCCGCTATGTCATTCAAACCCCTGGCCTCTATGTCCACTGGATAGCAGGACACACAAGACAAAAAGGTTTGGTTCATTCACATATACACACACACAGGCACGCACACACACACACACACACACACACACACAGGCACGCACACACAAAGGACTTTCTGGTCATCCTCATAAGCCCTATTAGTCTGCTATAGAGCCTCTCATAGCAGACATCAATCATGGAGGGATTAGTCAATTCCCTCTCTAAATGAGTGGCGAGGGAAACTTCCCTTCAACTCTAAAGCAGGTCTCTCTCTTTCAGAGATTACACAGCGATTTGTTTTCATTTTGCTCCATCTTCATCGTTTTCTGTTTGACTTGCTTTTCATTTCTCTCTCTCTTGCTCTGCGTCTCCCTCGTTCTCTCCTGCTTGCAGCTTGTGAGGTAATCCTTGGCAGATAAAACTAAGGAGGACTTACCAAAGGCAGATTACAAGCGGCGCTTTGCGGAAGGCCCTTTTACACCAGTCGGCGCGGGTATTGAGGAGAGTGAGCTCTTCGCAGTGCTTAACTTGTGAACTCGACATGCACCCAACAGAGGAAGAGGTGGAAAAATGATAGCCGCATTACAGTAACTGGATCAAAATATATCCCTCACAACACACACAAGATTGCACATTAGTACACACAACACACATGCTCGTTCCTTCATGGCAACCGTATACAACAGAGAATTTAGAATAGTTTCTGAATACATATTACATTAGATTTTTATCTATTAACTTAACACGATTAAACATATCACTGTCTGCTCTGTGAGACTTAAAGATCAGCTCCTCCCTGAGCAGGTACAACTTCTTAAAAAGTCTTTCAAACAAAATTTAGGTATTGTTTGGCCATGTCCAGTTCATATCCACAAAACAGGCAAACCTAAAACTATCCCTTACACAACTTGACCCAGATCATTACCTTATCTAAACGTTCCCTTAAACTTTTTCAACTTTTGAGACGGGAGTCAAACAGCTGAGATTGCTCAGTAGCCCGTCTTAATGTCTTATACCTTTCTACCTAACTTGATGACAGCGATGCCCTGCAGCATGAAACAACAACAGGAAGCCCAATGATCGGACCTAAACTGCATGACAGAAGAAACTGGGTCTCCTCTCTCCCACAAGATCCAATGACAGACCACTCAGAGACTGCAAATAAGAGTTGGGGAGGGGTCCACACTGGGAAAAGGCAGACACTGAGAGGTACTGACTTAGCCTTACTCCTCTCAAGGATTATTCTCCTAATATTACACAGCTTATGGAAAGGCCAATGTGGCCAAGGGGAGGCACAGAGTCTTCAGTGCCTTGGTCTCAGAAATGGACTGCTATGACTGTTTCTCTGCTAATATTGATTCCAGGTTCTGAAATTTAAGAAACACAGCTCTCTTCTGATCCTTTACTTTTTATCCAACAATATACAGTAGCCATACAAATCACACTGGAATTACTGGGGGGAAACTATTTAGACGTGTCTGCACTGAAGATGTTGAAATTTTATATTTAATTTTAACTTTTTATCCAGAACAATCGAGCAAAAAGACATTCAGTGTTTTCTCAACTCCACTGAGCTTTGAGGGAAAAGCAAAGACAATCAAGTAAATTCAGTAATTTGTATTTGATTTATGACAATGACACTCTCTTAATACTGGCCCTATCTTAAATTTACTTAATATTTACATAGCAGGAATGTGTCTTGAAAAATATGCATAATGAGAACAAAAATTAGTAAGTTCACACTCATTTCTATAAAACATCATCACAAGCAACAAATACTAGCGCTCACATCAGTAAAGACCATAGTGCCTTAAGAAAAGTGCTTGCAAATACAGGAGAATATAGGATTCATTCATTCTGCATTCTTTCTTTTAATGCCAGCAAATGAGACATGCAGAGTCAGGATATGAAATGTATTTAACCACTGTTAAAGCCTTACTTTCTTTATGTCCTACATCTGAGACCCTTTGTTAAAGGTATGTGAAAGTTATCAGAGAAGATGGAATAACTTCGGACCGGATATAATGATAACAAGACGAGAGACCTTGGAACGGGTAAAGATCAGAAGACCGGAGATGACTGTCCTTGTCTCTTGGGCTCCCCTCTGTCCTCCAAAAACATCCCTCAGTCGTCACGTCAACCTCGGTAACACTTCACTGTGCGAATGTGGTCCTCTCCTGCCGCGAACCCCGGTGAAAGCTAATTAAGAAATATCGCAGCCTTCTGCGAACTCAATTAAATAATGTTAATTTATTCTAATTTCAATTTGGAGGTAGTCTGAACTGAAGGAGGGGCTGTGAAAACAAAGTCTGGGAGAGGAAGGAGAGCTCTGGCCTCTGCCTCCCCCCACGGCACAGGAGCTCTCACAACCTGCAAAACTCTATTTAATTTGAACCCTTTGATTAACATAAGTAATCACACAAGCCCTTCAACTGAAGGGGAGAAAGAAAACATACCTCTAGTGTTGGTTCACTTTCTCACCTCTGGAAAGAATGAGTGTGTGTAAAAAGGAAAGGGAAATAGAGGGAATGGTGGTGAAGATACCATGTTAGATTATGGTTAAGACTGTATTTTTTTGCCTTTTTATTACAGTGTGCACTATGAGACACACGTGGAATTAGGTGATATTAACAAAAGGGTACAGTAAAGTAATAGCCAAAAAAAAAGCTTACAAAAACCCATGGGACTGGACACCAAAATATGTAATAAAGTCTTGCAAACCCAAGGTATGTTTTGCTATTTTGTAGTAACCTCTACTTTATAAAGCAATCAACAGTTCCAGGATGGACACGTATTGTCAGACCCATTAAGTGCCAGAAACTTAAAGTTGAAGACGCCTTACTCTTTCTAAGATTCTTTGAGTAAATATTGAGATAATGCAGAACTTTTTCGTTCAAACTTTTGCCCACAGTCATATGTCAGCTTCCAACTTTTCTTTATATGAAAATAAGGCAAATAATTCATGAAGCGGAAACTTGATGAAAATCCAAAGATCAGAGCATCTAAGTGTAGAGCGGTCTGACTATGGAATAGAGATGGAGATGAAAAGGAGGAGAAGGGGATCACTGAATTACTGGGAGGGGTGAAATCAGCCCCAGGGAAAAGAGATGGACTGAATCAGACCAGACAGAGCTCACAACCCGCCCAACAGGAACTCCCTCTGTTCATTTACATTAATCCCACAGACGTTTCCATCCTTCCAGCTCCTTCACAGATGCTAAACTTAAACTTGACGCCTTTGAGGATCTATATCTCCCAGACAGGACAATGGACACATCGGCATGAGAGACATGAAGCGTCTAATGTGAGACTGAAGTGCCTCTTTCCCCAACCTGAAGACAGATTTCAGATACTAACAAAAATAACTAAAAGTAGCTAACATTATGTATATTCAAAGATGAAAGTGGCATTTGTGAATGCTCAATAGCGACACTAGTTAAAGAAGCCTGCTTGTCAATCAAGGTAAAGACATGTATGACCTTCTCTTTACATTTCTGACTTACTTCTGCCATATGAACCCCCCAAGCCCTCTTTGGTCACCTGGAACAGGTTTGCTAACCGTTCCTAGAGTTAGAACAAAACATGGTGAAGATGCATTTAGTTATTATGCTGTCCACTGTTGGAACAAACGTTATCTATAATCTTTATCTGTAAGGATCTCAGATAACTACTTTTAAAAAACAGGCTAAAGATGTGTATGTTCATGAGTGCCTTTAACTGAAACTGCACTATTTGTTACCTAAAAATGGCACTTCTTTGCCTTTTATCTGTCTTTTTTAAAACTTTTTTACACTCTTTTATTCCTCTTACTTGTGTCTTTAAAAACTTAATTACCTAAAGCACTTTGAATTCCCTGTGTATTTAATGTGCTATATAAATAAAGTTACTTTGCCTTTACAACCAACACCAGAAAGTGACCCAGAGAAGACACTTAACCTTCACTTCCTTTGGCCGAGCTAACTGAGTAAGGAGTACAGATGCTCAGCCTTGTTCATTGCAAAGGTCCTCAATTTAAGCCGGACACTGCTGTCTGAAACATCAGGATATGAGCTCACGCTGGGACTGACTGTCACCTAATATTATCAGGTAGAAGACAACAAGAAGAGAAACAAATAGAAGAAACAGGTACTCAAGTGTCTCAGGCGGAGATTGCATTAATTGTATGTGCTCTACAATATCTGCTGCAAGCGCCTACAGTCTGCTACGCATCATGGAGTAGATGCTGCAGATTGTACATCTACATTTACATCTCTATCCACTGACCCTGCATGCTAAATGTAAATTTGTTAAGCAGTGCTCTCACAGGTCCACCCCTGGATGGTCTCAAGATGGGAAAAACCCAACAACTGGTAACACACATGTTTCAATAAATACATCTGAAGTGTTCAGTATTGTTTTGTGTTGTATTATCGTGTTTTGCTGGCAAAAATCCAGAGCTTTGAGCTCTTGCTAGAGCTTAATGTAAATCCAATCCAAATGTGTAATACCTGTGTATAGAGTAAGTGGGTGCACACCATATGTCCGGTAGATGTCCCGATTGTTCACAGGCTGGTACTGAAGTGGGTGGTTTTAATGCATTGACAAGGAGGATAAAGCTACGTCTAAGACAAAGTTTAATGCTAAATCTTCCGAAATCATAATTTCTCCATGATCTACATTCCCTTTCCCACGTCCTTTCTCTTATCTTGAGAGAAAACTCTTCGTATCTTTTTGCTTTAGCTATTTTCTTACTATTGCCATCTTTTAAATATCAGTCCATGATCACAGGAATATTACTCTAGCACTAAGACTCCAACCCTTACACTCTCAACTATTTGTTGGGCGTAACTGGTGATCATGCAGTTAAAGCTTGTCCAACCATTGCACTTACGTTACCCTTGCACTGAGTAAATGTGTAAAATGTAAATGAAAGAGAAGACATGCTAATCTCTTTTGGTTAGCAAAGACAAGATTTCGTTTAACAAAACATATATGAGACATTTCATACCCTTCAGGGCCGGTTGTAAATGAATAACTGAGTATGGCAGTTTTCAATATATCAATTTCTATACACATTCTAAGATTAGACCTAGTTGTCTGCATGTGTGTGTTTATCTTGGTCTTACACACCAATTGCCCACATGAATAGTTGGTAGAAATAAATATAAATGGAGAACACACACCTTGAAAGCTCTTACATGAGAGAGGTAGAGGTTAGCTGTGTTTTGGGGGAAGGTTATGACTGCCCCTGTACATACTCACTGAACTGAGCCTAAGGCATACTAGAAACTATAGGAACAGATACATACATGCATGCGAGCACACATCTATACTCTGTACACGTTCATAGTGTGATGATGTGTTGGTTTCGTCTTGGCCTCTCATAGTGGGAATGTCTCCTCTTAATCCTCTCTGACTTCATACATTCAAAGGTCATCTCACAGCCTACACATGGCTGAGGCGTGTGTGTGTGTGTGTGTGTGTGTGTCAGTGCTTGGTGTGAATAAGAAAGAGAAACCTATTCACACTAGCTGTATATGTCAACAAACCCTGTAGGCCCATCCTTGTTTACTGTGAACACCCTATCTCTCTTTCTACAATTCCCTGGCCATCTTCCTTCTCTTCCCCCCACTGTTCTCCCTTCCTCTACCCTTCACTATCTTCCACCTATTCTCCTTCACTGCACCCCCCTCCTCTTCCATCCTCACCCACAATTCTTTCTTTGCATCCCTCCCTCCCTCCATCCCAAGCTCCAGAGGCAGGGGCATCTCTTGGCGAAGTGTGGCCCACCACAGGCCACTGGCTTTGGGTAATTAAAGTGGTTTAGGCCCCCTCACCCACGGTCACAGGCAACTGCAGCTGGGTGATAAAGGCACTGTGCCATAATTACATGGACGGCCAGCATCACCGCCCAGCTACACTAAAACAGTCAGCTAGCCAGCTGCATGGGGAGGAGGGACCTGTGTGTGTGTCTGTGTGTGTATAAGTAACTGTATAGAGTGTGTTTGCATGTGTGTGGGTGTGTGTGTGTGTGTGCACAGGGGGTCAACACCCCCTTGTGATCACTCTGCTGTAGTTAAGCCCCCTGTGTTTAAGCCCCACATAGGCTCATTGAGCCCCCCACGCACACGCACACACACACACACACACACACACACACATTTTTAACCCCCACCCATCCCCACACCCCCAGCCAATCATTCCCCACCAGTGGTCTGACTCCTGCCGTGAGTGTGTGTGACCATCAGCCATTTAATTAGACCCAGCCATGATTTACCTAATTTAAATAAATAAATAAACATACGAAAACACCCCAATAAACAAATACCTATATTCAAATGAGGAGCTGGGGAGTTTCATGAGCATAAAGAATGGGGCAGAAGATGGGATTGTGCAGGCGGAAAAAAAGCTAATGTAAGGACCACTGGATGTGGACACACAAGTGCGAACACACACACACACAAAAAATGCTTCAAGTCACTCACTTATAATAACACATGCTACAAAGAATGAGTCAGATTGAAGAATAGTAAGCAGACTGTTGCCTACAGCTGTGAGTTCTGGGATTTTAGAGACGTA
Source organism: Oplegnathus fasciatus (assembly GCA_003416845.1). NCBI lineage: Eukaryota > Metazoa > Chordata > Actinopteri > Centrarchiformes > Oplegnathidae > Oplegnathus > Oplegnathus fasciatus. The sequence goes on along the minus strand of NTHP01000018.1, from coordinate 337,938 downwards.
CTGTCTGTGTTACTATCGAAATAAAATCACATTTATCGTATTTGGCAAACTTATTGAAACTTTGGTCATCTGACAAACATTCCTGACAAGTTTATGAAACCCTCTGACCATTATTCAACTATCACTGCCAAAAAGGACCCTTCTATTTAGGGCTGGACATCAAACCTGAATACTTTTTTGGTACCAACCAACATGTGTCTGTCACGTTGAGTACAGATAAACGGTCAACTGTCAAAACCGGCATCAGATACATGCTCATGTTTTTACGGTTTCTGATATAAATCATACTTTTACCAATTTTAGACTGTATTTTATTTAGGCAAAGCTCTTGTACAGCTGCTTGTGTTTAGGCAACATTTAATATTTCCTTTGTGCTTTAATGGGAGGTTGTTTTCAATACTTGCTGAGCGAAGACAAGTTGAAAAGTTCAATTCCTCTAACATCCCACTGTGCATCAAGCACCAGACTGCAACTCACTGTTGAGACTGCAAGACTGTATTTTATCTAAGCATTTATTACATTTGTATTTTGGTTGTCACACGCGTCTTTGTGCCTGTTGTGGGGATAAATTAAGTGTATTACATTCAAGTGAAGCCTGGTTACCTTAGGGGAAGAGGAGGCCAGCTCTCTCCCCATCACAGCTGCGACTGGGCTGGGCCCGACTGGCTGGGCTCTCTCCCTGTCTGGGCCAGAGCAGGGTTTGGGAACTGGCGGACTGGGGCCGAGGCCAGGGCTGGAACTTGGGGGCGGGGGAGCCCTCCTCTTCTGGTTGCTGCCCATATCCAGGGAGGGGCCACCAGCAGGGGGCCGTGCAGGGCTCGATGCCCTTGGCTCGTAGAACGGGTTGGATCTGAGAATGGAGGGAAATGAGCGGAGATAGACAAGAGCATCTTTTAGAAAGTGCATGGATATTACACAGACTGCAATTATTCTTTTAAATTGAAGTTATAGTAACATGCAGAGAGGAGTGTGAAATTATTAAGATTTATGTGACCTCAAATATGAGACAAAACCTGCTAAATGGCTATGGATATTACAGCAATGAGCTTTAGTGGCAGTATATAAAAGACAAGAGCACACAAGAAACATTGTAGATCCCTATTTGGTGAAATGTCTGCATTCTGAACATTAAAACCATGAATTATTGAGATTATCAGTACCATTTAAACCCATCTTTGGCTCCAACTGCCCATTGTTTAGTTAAACAGGAGGAAATTGCTACATGGAAATGAGAGTTTGGTGCAATACAATGAACAACACACACAAGTGGTAAGGTAATAGAAGATGCAGGTGCACTGAGGTCAGGTCTGCGTGACCTCATATCCTTACTGCCCAAGGTGGACTACTGACAGACAGACAGGCAGGAGCATTAAGGCATACACACACACACGCAAGCATGCGCTGATACACACACAGGCACTCTTCCACACATACCAGAGTGTTATCAATATACAGGCATGCTTGTGGCACTGAAAGCAGGGGCACGGCCTTGAGACACTCACTCAACATGCAACAAGCAATCCTAAACAAACAAGAGACTTGGATGGAGAGGGTGGGGGAGAGAGCGAGAGTGAGAAAGAAAAAGCTGATTGACTAGGTATCTGTCTGAAAGAGAAGGTTAGAGCTACTCGGTGTCTGTCTAACTGCAGAGCGATACAGAGAGGGGAAAAAAAGAAGGGAAGTGAAGAAAAGAAAAGCAGGCAGGCCTATAGAGCAGCTTTAACAGACCAGCACTGGCTAAAAGACATGTGAAAGGGCTCCAGTCAAAACACTGCGCTGCCCTCTTGAACTTTCTATTCTGCAGAGAACTGCTCCTGGTGTAAGAGACAGAGCAAAAGAAACATGCCAGTCAATAACCTGTCTGTCTTTAGACAGACGACAGGACTAAAACATACGGCTATCTGTGTGACAGCTTCGCTCAACAGCCAAAAGTTTACATTTACAATTTAGGCACGGCCACTCGTCTGCAGAGGTCACACACAATCAGACTGTGCAGACTACTACAGAAAGATCCCCACAGAATTCATTTTTGTTCCACCTCTTAGTCATTGATTAAATGTTATTATGAAAACTTGCTGAGGTGGTAACAGATGTCCTCTCTTTGACTGCAAGGTTTATTTTACTATTAAGCCACACCTCTGCCAAGTGAGTAGTAAAAATCAGTTTTTATGATTTCTCAAAGCTCAGAGTCACTACCAGTTCTAATAAAATATCAATTCACACACCTGTTCTGTTTTTTGGACAGGAAAACATCTAGTATGTCATCTACTAATGTACTATTCAATAATTTAAGATTTTCTTGTTTATGAAATAACTGGGAATTTGTCACTGAACTTAACTGGCAGCGCTGATACACTGAAGTGATGGGAAACAGGAAAAGGGAAGGAAGAAATGGATGGATGGATGAAGGATGAAAGAGGAGGGAGGTGAAATAAAAATTAGCAGAGTCTAGGGAGGAAGTTAAGGAGGATGGCAAGGAGGGAAAGTATGGGGCAACAAGTAGATAAGGGGGAGGGAAGGAACGACAGAGGAGGGAAAGGAGGGAGACAAGGTTAAAGAATGCAGTGAAACAACAGGGCCCTTGTTCCCGTTGAAAGAGCTGCCTCGTCACTCTGCTCCGATGGGGGGGGCTACAAGTACCCCTCGATAAGGAGGGGTCTTACACGACTTGGCCTGCCAACAGTAACCAAGCTGGGCAGCCTGAATCCTCCCAGACTGCTTCTAGTATGGGCTACTCACAGAAACCATGTCAGTGGGCTATTTTGCTCAATAGTTTATGAAAGTGTGTTTATCCAAATCCCTCTAGCAAACAATATAAAATAGACTTGACAAACACAAACGGTTAAATGCACTGTATACATAAAGAAAGGGGCTCCAGGTATCATTTTATTGTACCAATGCAAGTGAAAGTGTGACTAATGCAAATTAAAGAACAGGAAAAACATGCAAGGTGCACACTCTTTCCTCAATGTCATCCAAACCTCGTAACTTAAATTACCGCTTCATCAAATATAAACAAGTCATTATTGTCATCTGAAAACATTGCTCCACCAAAATGTCACCCTATCAGTAACCAAGGACTAAATAGTCATAATTAGATATTTCACAATTTCCAAGACAAGACATAATGAAGAAATAACGTCTTACTCGTCAAGCTCGTCCTCCTCGTTGTGAGAGGTGTCAGCGTACAAGTACTTGCTCATGTCAACAGGCCGTACTCCTTTCCTCTGCCTGGGCTTGGGGGGTTCTGGGTCTGGCTGGAGGTCCACGTCCTGTTCGGGCTCATCGAAGGGGTTCCCTGGGGGTGTTTGTGTCCCGGGTTCATCTGGTTCATTGAACGGATTCGAGGAGTCGTGGTCATAGAGGGAATCATCATCAACCCGCTGCCTTAAGACCGGCTGGGCAGGGGGCTCTATTCGACAGAGGAGAGAGCACTGACTGCATGTACATCACATACTATACTAGACTTGTAAAACATAGTCACAATGACTCAATAGTATCTGCTTTATTAGACAAGAGCTTTGGTAGCCCACTGGGTTAGAGAGCTGGGCAGCAGAGGGGAGTCAAAATAAATGTGACTGTAGTCCTGGTAACTAGCTGTAGTCCTGGTAACCTGTTTGCCTTCTCATATTGTGTTTTTTAACATCTTATAAAGAAATGGCTGAGCCACATGTGAACCAGTGGATTACCTGGACTGCTGAGTATTTGCCTCCTATCAGACATCTACATCCATCTCCTCATATCCATTAACTTTTGAATTGTACAGTTTGTTTACTCATATTTGGTTTACATTAGTTCACCTGGAAGAAACCTAACACTTGCATTTTCAGGCACATGCAGTTTGGTTATTTGTTGGGAGCCTGAGTTTTAATATACTTGGCCAAAAAATGGAGTAAAATTTTGCTTAATGTAACAATTCAAACATGCTTTTTCTGTGTTCAGCTCCACAGAAACTGACAAGATCAGAAGAACGTACATGCCTACCTACACACAGCTGCTACTGAATAAAAAAATAGCAAACACAAAATAAATAAAACCAGTCAACCTGTGTTACCTTTCAATACTGGTTTTATAAGATTAGGATGTCACACAAGAGATGTGTATGAATATATAAAAACATGTGCACAAAAGAGAACATTTCCTAGACTTGCACAGACAATAAGGTTCAGATTAAAGACAACTTAAACAAGCAAACAAGCATCAAAGTGGGAGCTTTATGTGTGTGGGAGAATGCCACTCGAAAACAAATAATCCATACTAATACACCTGGCTACTCAGGTGGTCAGACAACAATATTGGTTTAGCTGTCTGACTGAAAGCATGGAAGCCTATCCTGCTATAGTTACACATGACTACACACATTCAAGGTATGTGCACATCTAAACCTTCAACTTGCATCACCTGTTATTCTACTGACTCTCCCCAAAATAAACACCTTAACCATTATTACCAGCCAAAATTACTTACAATAAACATCCACCACAAAATCAGATTGAATATGTGTTTGTCACATGCTGACAGAGTTGAACATACCTTCCTCATCAGGATCACCAAATGGGTTGAGGTGGTTTGGATGAAGGTCGTCTTCAGGCTCATCGAAGGGATTGGTGCTCATGGCAGGAGGCGCTTCCTGATCCTCGTCTTCCAGGAAGTTCAGCTTGTTGATCAGCTCTGTTGCCACAGAATCCAACACAAAGTTATACACACGAACAACAGTGATAAAGAAGAGTGACAGCTACAAAAGTCAAAAATGCAACAGCTACAAAACAAAACAAAACATTTCCCAAAATGAAATGAATACAAACATTCACAAACCCAAATATACCAATATCTGCACTTTGGAGTGAACCATGAGCATAAAGACAATTCAGGCTTGTAAGTAATCCCTCTTGCTGGGGAGCGCTGCCTAAACTTCTCTGTGCTCCTCTGCCACCTCAGCCCACTTCAATGCATGTAGAGCAGAGGCATTCTGGGAAAATTTGCGTGTTATGGAGGGTTACTGTGGGAGACAGTGAAGGCAGTATAGAGTTGCTATGGAGATCCGAGCTGGAAAGGCAGAGAATCGTCCACTTTATCTTCATCATCCTCACTGTAGCTCAATCGCATGCTGCCAGGGTGTGGGTCAGTTTGAAAAGAGTGTAAATGTGTGTGAGGTAGATGCCAAGAAGTGCTGCTGAGCGCTGTGTGAGAATCTGAGCAAAGAGGAAAAAGTGCGGTGTGTGAGTGTGAGTCCCTTGGTCTATATGTAGGGTGGCTATGTGAAGTGGTGGAAGCTGATAAGAGGTGCAGCTCTTTCTCTTGCCTCTTGCTGACAACATTCATGACCCATTTTGGGTTTACATCTGTGTGTGTGACAGTGTGTAACATGGTTTGTCTAAGCAGAAGAGCTGGGGAACGCAAGTAGAGTAACTTGAGAATCCAAGAAACCCAAACAAGTTGTGTTGTGGGTTTTTATGTGTGGGTTTTTTTAGGATAATTTGAAAACCTTTGTGTTAAATGTGAGTCCTAAATGAAGTTTTGGGTTTGTCATGTATTACAGAAAGCAGTTTTCATTATAAACAATGTTATTTCACTGAAGATACAACCCTTAACTACTGATGAGGAACCTTTACTCTTTGCCTTTCACAGCACATAGTTTGAGACCCCTAATGTAATGCTGATGTTACCCCAACCCAACCGCATCTATGGATTACTTTGTTGCTCTGAAGTGTCTCACCAGCTTGAGGCACCTATGAGAAATACACTGATCCAACACACAGCTGAATTGAAAACAAATACACTTGATTCCAATTCGAAAACAAAGCAAGACAAAACAGAACTTTTGTCTTCCTGAAAAGATGGGGTTTTTTTTGTGTGTAAGACAAGTTCGTTTGGATACCATTTTCCTCATTTGGTTCACTACCAATTGCAGTAAAAGAATGAGGAGGACCACACTGTCAAAAAACAAAGAATAGGAACCAAAAGGATGAACACCAACTGATGTGTTCACAACACCTTGTACAGCACATCACCACATGGACCAAGATAAATTTTAAGACCACATGATCACAACACGATCACAATACCAATGTCAAGGAAGATCGGGGGGGATGGGAGGGAGCCAAAGAGAGAAACAGAAAGCGAGGAAAGCTGGAGATGGAAGGATTAAGAAAAATGAATGTATGGAAAGAAATTGAGGTAATGAATGGTAGTGTAGAGGAGACACAATGTTCACAAGACGTTGAAGGAAGAGTCAGGAACACAGGGTGAGAGAGGTGAAAGAAAGGTGAAAAAAGACCTTGGGAGGAAGCGGCAGGCTTAGCGGTTGCTTTGCGTGCTCGCTTAAGGACACCATCATCATCATCATCATCATCCCCATGTAAGCAGCTGAGGGCATTCAACTGGTTTACTATCTCTGTAAACGACAGGGCCATACAGGAAGGGAGGAAGGAAGAATAGCAGTGAACAAGGCAAAATAACATCGAGAATATCCACACACACGCTCATACACACACAAACTCCATTTAATAACACATAGATATACATACACAGAGTTGAAGTGTAGAGTGTAGACCTTGCTTTATGTTTGCAGTGGTATCGCTATTGTTAAACTAGCTAGCTAACTAGCTTGGAACAGTATATCTCCAAATACACAACACTGAAAATAGCATTGCCAGAACAGTTAACCTGCTGTCTTTAAATGCTGTACTAACATGATATCTTATTTTCACAATTTTTTATAAGCTTTCATAGCTGAGGTTTTCTAGCTAAACACTCACACACGGCTGACAGATACATACATACTCAAATACACAAACAATACACACGCAAAATACACGTTTATAAAGATGTACAATACATCCTTTTTAGCCGTAATATATTCTCTTTTTATTACTTACATACTGTATGTAAAAGTAAAAAGAGAACAGTGTTTTGCAGCGTATGCGATGGTTAGCCTAGTGTTAGTATTGCTGGTGTAGCTTTCTGGCTTGTTGGATAGGTGGCATCCAGGGGAGGAATATGATAGTGGGGAGTTTTGGCAGCTTGGCCAGGCCTTTGATTTAGAGACACACGCTAGTGAAGCATCGCTGTAGGCGCTCAATGCATATACATATAAATGAGACAAAGAGCAGGGAAGGGTAAAGAAAGGAGAGAAAGCATGAAGCTTAGCATGAAGAGATGGCGCTTTCAAAAGTTGGATTAAGCAGGAAGCAGCACAGCCCATACATTAGACCGTACCATCAGTCGACTAGTCCACCAACACAGGAAGAAAGCAAGCAAAGCCTAAGCAACAGAAGATAACCTGAAGCTAACAAAATGTAAATGAAACTCATGAATTTATAAATTCTTCTTCTTATGTTTGCAAGAATGCACACATACACACACGCCCACACTCACAGAAGCATAAACTTAGAAAACCGAAAGAAATCAAGAAAGAAGCAAAGTTGATGCCCCACTGAAGCCTTGGTCCTGGTTATTCTGGTCTGGGTGATTATTCAGGAGGGACGGAGATTTTATTCACCAAGTAGTCAGTTTGGGAAGATGGACAGGACGTTGTGAGCATTTTACTGGTCAAGTTGATTTGCTAGCTGCCAAATGGCTGGTATAACAGACCGACTTACCATTAACGGTCCAACTGACAGCACAGGAAAATCAATCAATTGATCAACTTCAGCTAATGCATCTCTGATCTTACGAAACCATACATCAGTCACCTGTCAAAGAAATACAAAGTGCTTTGTGCCAGTTTTTTTTACCTGTGATCTTGGCAGCCTTCTCCTCCTGGTTAACCCGGTTCTCCTCGTCCTCCTCATTCTCCTCCTCAAAGTCGTCCAGGTTGCCGATGTCAGCCTGCTTCATGCTCATCAGGCTGGCCAGGCTTTGCATGTCCTCATCACTGGACCATAAAAAAAACACACAACACAGACAGAAACTCATGTTCATATGTAGAAAAAGCACCCAAAACAGATACACATAATACACATATAACGGTTTAAAAGTCCATTTTTTAAAGACTGAAGCACACCGGCCTGTACATTTTTGTGATGTTGACACACCCTAATTAGATTAACAACTACCAGAGATTTAAAAAAAAAAAGGACAGAAAAGACATAATGCACAAATGGATGAATGAATAAATGAAAACGCATCAGCATTGTATTTTCAACGTTCCTGCTAGAAGACAGAGGAACACACACAATTCAACCCACAGCCCTCACCAATACAGCTGCCAATAGCTGGATCATATATAAGGATTATATATATATTATTAGCTCTGCATCCTTCTCTCTGTCGCTACGTCTTTCATTCAATTCTTCACTTCAGACCTCCATCTCTACACTTCACTGTCGTAATCACCTCAATTTTAAGCTTTTGTCTGTCATTCCTCTCCCCTCTCACTCTTTCCCATCCACCCATTGTCTCTTATTTTTCACCCTCCACCACTTTATTCACAGATGCAACAACTTCTACAGTATTCCTTGTATTTTATGTAGTCTTGTGTACTCCCCTCCCTCAGTCCCTCGATACCACCGCTCCATCATAATCAATGTATTCTCCTCTCTGTTCTTTGTGTTTGGTGTTTCCCAGGCCCAGAGGCTCATTTGAACTGGTGTGATTGAGTTTGTTTGTGTGGTTGACATCATTCCCCGAAGGGTTAACAAGGGTTACGCGCCATCGACCCGTCGTCCGCGCCACAACAAAGGCCTTGTTGCTCTGCTCTCACTCAGTATGTGCGTGTGTGTGTGTGTGCCTGTCTTTAAATGAAAGTTGCTGCTATCAAATTAGAATGAATAACAAACGGCAAACACCGTGGTTGAGAGTGTGTGTCCTCAAATGAAAGTTGGTGGTATCAAAGAGGAATATGTGAGAATGAATGAGAAGCTGCAAACACTGTGTGAGTGTCTGTAATTTCAACTTTGTGCAATCAAAGTACGTAAGACTGAGTAACAAATGTGTGTACATTTTTGTGTACGTACATTACGTGTGTGTATATTTTTATACATTTTTATTGTAAGGGTACACATTCAGTAGAACTAAAAACACTTTTGTAAGACTTGCAATCAAAACTTCAATACTAGCATTTTTAAAACATCACTGTTTAGAACTAACATGAAAAAGAGCTGAAAGAGCTGCATTTTTAAAGGGTAACTACACCCTAAAAACCCTGCGAGAACCCTCCCTCCCAACGTATTTTTAAAAAATACAACAGAGAAGTGCTCAAGCACCGACTGTGGGAGGCGCTGCCTTTTGGCTACGTAGTGTGTGACGGAGGGTCGGGAACAAGGGGGACACTAACTTGACTGACTGACTTAGAACCGCTCAGTGTAGCATCAACAGTGACACAGTGCAGGCAGTCAGATCTAACCAGCCATCAGCAGCTCTGTTTCTCTGCTGGAGAGACAGGGAGTCCGGCGAAGCTTTGACAGTCACCAGAGGCACATTTATGGCCCTTTGTCACTGTGTTGTACGCAAATATAGCACAGTTACCGGCGGACCCATGTGTTGTGTTTACTGCCACTGCAGAGAAATCAATCTCACTCATGAACAACATAGTTTTTCTGCGCTCATCAGGTTTGCTAATGCTACCATCAGCCATGCACAAACTGGGGCTACGGTTAGCCAATGTTCTGCTATTTATACTTGGCGCAACACGTACATGTGAATTCTGGGCATAAAAAGCCATTTTTACACACAGTATGTGTCTTGTTGGAAAAATCACCTGTATTATCATCATCGGCCAACAAGATGTACATGTGTGCAGCGCAAAAAAGAATTTAAAGAGTGGTTCCTCTTTAATGTAGAGGTTAACTTACTGCTTTTATACTGCTGCTTGTACCACACCCCTCACTGCTCACGATTATCTATGCTGGTTAATAAGAATGACTGCAGTATCAACCATAGTTGACTTGAAATCTCACCTATAAAAATACCAGATTTCTAACTGGTAATCAACTTTAATGCGACTCACTTTTGAAGCTTCCTTTGTGATTGTAATTTACAATGGTTGCCATCTGAATTGCTGTTGCAAACAGTGAAAACTTATGTAATGGGCACGTGGAAAACTCTTCCAAAAACAGATTAACTGCATTAGCAAAGAGGAAGAGCGGTTAACAAGTAGACCCTCGCCAACACTGGCTCAAGAACAGGCATAACAGTAGTGATCAAGAAAGGCCATCCAAACAAATTCCAGAAAATCCAACAAAAATGGAACTTTATGAGCTTCAACCTTTTGTTATTCAAATCAGACGACAAGAACCTGAACCAGGATTCATTAAGCAGGGTAGGAATCATAATTCGAATTAGTAAAATCTAAAATGATATCCCAACTCTACTTTGGAAAGGCGTTACATGAGAGGATCAAGACTTACGTGGCCTTTCCCTCACGGAGGAAGATGCAGGAGAGGGAGAACTGCAGCGTGGCCGACACCACCTTCTTTGACAGGGGCTTAAACTTGAGTTTGACATCTGTCTGTGTGGGCATTGGACTGGCATACTGTTTCATGTTTATACTGCTGGTGGCCAAGGCTTTCCTCCGCCCTGATGGAGACTCCTAGAGAGGGAGAAAAAGATGCAGGTAAATGCAGGCCCATATTACACAACTGACAGTGCAGGGATCAAATGGAAAATGAAGAGAAAAGGAGGGAAAGAGGCATTTTTGTTCACCGTTATACATCCTCAACAAACAAATACTTAAGGTTCAGTTGAGTGCAAGATGTACAATTATACTTTTAACACAAGATACAGAAGGTGAAGCTGAACAATTATTTTCATCTTTACCAATGACTGGTGATTGCAATAACCAGATAAAAAATGGTATATTTGGTCACTGTTGGTTGGTAAATTTAGAACGAGCTCAGATATGTGCCCTCCTGCGTTCCTCATTGTGAATTCAGTTGTGAAATCCTTCCTGGTATTTCCTATCAAAGGTCCATGCTGAAGCCGTTTTTGCTGTACTTCTTTTCAGAGATGTGCTCTGGGCCACGGGCTAGCAGTCAAATTGGAATTTGGGAATATGCCACAGACCAGGTGATAAGAGTTATAGAATCAGTGACAGGGGTGTGTGTGTGTGTGTGTGTGTGTGTGTGTGTACGCATGCAAGCCGCTCACCAGAGGACAGTGTGTGAGAAATAAGAACTGTCGGAAAGCCTTGTCACTGACTGCTAGATATGGAAACTAAACAGTTGGGGACGTTCCAGCCTTTTGTCTGCCCCCCCCCCTCTCCGTCCAACAAAAACTGATGGGTTTTGTCTGCTGCAAGTCTGGCCATGGAAGCACCACGCTGTCAGTGAACAGCAGACTGGTTTACCTCCTTGCTGTGTTGATACCACTGACATACCATGTCCCTACTTTCTGTTTTGCCTCCTCTGTTTTTTTCACAGATTCTGTTTTTGTGATGGGAAACTGCTACATTTTCCTGGTTAACTGATACGTGTTCATTTGCATGACGAGAGACTGATGTTAGAACCAAATCCAACGTGAAGATCAGACACTGGTGCACACATGTCCCTTCACAGGCCATGTGGAATGAAAGCAGCAGGCAGCGCTAACACACATGCTCTTTAAATCTGTCCGATTTCACTTGCTCTCCCTTTTTTTGTCTCCATTTCACCACATGGACGTCTAAAAACAGCACATATAACTGCACACACACCTACACACACACACACACGCACTTGTGTTATACCACAGAAAAATACCTTCTTGTCTCTGCTGTGAATCGAGCCCCAAGGATTCATCCTCTCATGCACACAATGCCGAACAAAGCAGAGCAGCTAGCTCTCTTTCACACAACACCAGTTTGAGAGCACATATACATATACACATACTCTCTGGCGTGTACGGTAGATAAAGCGATACAAGCTCTTTACATTGCCTGTTTCCTGATGTCTTCACACATAAAAACACACACACACACACACACACACACACACACATCTCAGAGGCTTTGGCTCTGTGGGGAAAACTCAATCTCAGTCTTATCGCTGAGGACCGCAGGGTATTCATTCACACACACACACAAAGTTGGTATCAGTACAGAGTGGTAAAGCTATTGGTAATATAGTGAGAAACTATGTAAGCTCCAAATAGGGACTAGAAATCTGTGCGCCAGCCAACACGTACCAACACGGCATGTAAATATGTGCAGTGACTTTAATTCTCACTATTCATTATAATTAAACATTTCTGGCATGTGTGCAACATTCAAACTTTGAATAAATTTAACTTATTGTGGCTGAAAATGGTCAAGAGGTGGACACAACCGACGGTGCAAGTAGCCAATTCTGTTCCTTTGATCACTGAGACCATGACATCTGATCAATATCGTGATCACAACATAAAACATCTGGATTAGTGATTGCAGATCAATGTGTGCTCATAAAGTTATGTCTCACTGCAAAAACAGCCCTTATGTGTATGCCTTGTTGATTTATTATCATTGTTATTATTTATGTATTTATTTTTTTGTTTAAATGTCTGTTAATTTCAACGTTTTTGTGCCAGAGGACCCCCTTGAAAACAAGATGGTGCATCTCAAGGGGGTTTATCTTCCAATTAAATTAGAAATGAAAACAAAAAGTGAGAATCTGACACAACCCAAAACTCTCTGATGTAACTCCATGGTTGGGTTCTCCCACCATCCCAGGGGGAAAATGTTCCGACTTTTGTTTAGTTTTTCTTGTTTTCTCCCATAGCTGAGTTACACACATACATATAGCAGCATCTCTGTCTTTGCTAATTTTTTCTGTTTTTGTCAGTGCTTTTCTAAATACTTTATATGTGTTGGAGAATATCTTTTTCTTCACCTTTCTTTGCGCATCAAGTAAGGAGTAAAAAAAATGACAGCAAAAATGACAGCATATCTATTCATTGCTGGCTTTCATGCTTTTTAGTGAGCGTAACAGGCTGAAGAGCTCAAGTAGTTGGCATGTGGGAGCAATAGGGTCAAAAGCAGTCAATGAAAGGTTGATAGTGTAAATCACAAACCTGCTGAGAAATTCTGTGCTCAAGAGGTACTTTCCAAATGCATTTGGACAAGACATAAAACCTAAAATTGCTCTGGCAAAGATGATCAGAATCTCTAACCTCTATCCCTCTGTTTCTATCCTGTCTTTCCATCCTTCCATCTCTTACTGACATCCCACCATACATCTCATCTAACCCTCCTTCTTTCCCACCTCGCTCCTTGCTCAGACCAATAATTAAATAAAAAACTACAGAAGAAACCGAAGTGAGGCCACTTGACATTTCGTGCTGACATTTGAGCCTTGTCGCTTTGGCTGGGGAACATAATGACATATCATCGCCCCACCACCAACCCCAACTTGTCCAAAGAAGAGCCCATCAAGAGAAGAGGAAGATGGGGGAAAGAACTCTCCCTCTCCACCTCTTATCTCTCTGCAGATTACACCCTGGCTATTATACTAAGCTAATAGCGCATGTAGATGCGTTATGAATGAATTTGCCAAATGCACCAAACACTTAAGACGAGGGGATTTAGCAAAAGGGAGGACGAGGAGGAGAAGGGGGAGAAGGGGTCTTGAAAAATAGGAAATACTTAAGGATATGCAAATACCCCGGCACAAGAATGGAATAACGGTTTCAACAGATTTGAGTAGGGACAGCAAACAATGGAAATCTGCTCCATTTCCCCGGATGCTGCTTGTCAATCAATGTGTGTGTGCATGTGTGTGTGCGTGTGTTTGAGAGAAGTTGAGGGGGGGGTTAGCTGGGATTAGGGTGACTGGGAGGTGGTGACAATGTGTAAAATGAAAAGGAAGGACAATACAGAAGTTTAATTTATTACAAAGAGGATACGACTATCAATATGCTCTCTCTTTCTGAGCCCAGAGAATGACTAAATACCTGAGTGTGTGTGAAAGAGAGAGAGGGTGGAAAGAAGGAGGGAGGGGTGATGGCTGTATGCTGCCCCCTAGCTGTATCTCTGCACAACTGCAGAGTATCATTTAAGACAAACAGTCAGCTCTGACTTACAGCTTTGTACCACACTCACACAAACCAGGCCAAATGTGTGACAAGACACACGGAAAGCATTAAAAAATAAGAGCAATCAAACCTGCTTACAGTTACTCTGCACTGCCTAATTAATTCCATAAATGACGATGAAACTTTCATTCAAGAAGGGTGTGTTTCTGCTGGAGTACCAGTCGTGCCCCTCTCCCCTGGTGCCAGCTGGCCCCGGATCGATCCACAGATGCTCCCCTGGTGGGGGGGCAGGGGTCGGGGCAGGAGGGGTGCCCGGGGGTCCTGCTGAATCCCTCTGCCCCAAAATGCCAATGGGACGGACCGGAGGAAGGAGGGGTAGGGATCCTTTTGTCACTGAGAGATGGATTAATTAGGCTGAGTGCTAAAAGAACCTGGCTTCTTTGTATAGACCTGGTCTGAGACACACAGACACACAGACACACAGACACACAGACACACACACAGACACACAGACACACAGACACACAGACACACACACACACTGACAGTTGGGCAGTGTTAGCACATGATGAACAAAAGTGCCCAACACACACACACCAATCAGCTAATGGCTTTTTAACACAGGTCACCAGTCAATTAGTTTCCAGTTTTAACAAACATGGTCGATGTTCCATATTGATCCACATACTACCACTTTTACCAACAATTAAAAAAAAAAAATCAACATCTATTCTTAGACTGACCATGTTCCCAAATTTCTGGTGTAACTGGAGAGACTTGCAAAGGTACAAATATCAACATATTAATTTTAATTTTGACTATTTGTGACAACTTTCTTGTTTGTTGTGGTGCTCCTACCACTGTTGGCGATATGTGTGGTACAACTGATTTGTCAGTACTTGAAGTGAGAGTGGCAATGTTTAGTATGTTGTTGAGGAAGACAGAAGATTAAAACATGGCTCTGGTATCACAGCGATGATAAGTGATGAATCACTGGTTCCACATCAAGCAGATGATTATCGGACTTAAGCCTGCTGCCACAAAACAAAACAACCCTAAACTGGAGGAAAGGGACAACCTGAGGTCACTCAGACTACATTAAGACTGTAAAAGTGTTATGTGTATTTTGCAAAGAATTATTATAACATGGATAATATGGACATAGGGGCTACAAATATTCCACTCAACACAAAACTGTACACGGGCCTTTGTAATTTGTATTCATACAGTTCAGAAAAAATAAAAGCCAAACTCAATTTACCCTATAAAATAACCCTGAGGTAGCACCGATTAGCCCTCCGACCCAACAACCAAAATCAGCTGGCTCTGGTTGAATTCAGCAGTCAGCAGATTGGAGGTTGGAGGGGGGGGGGGCACAGTGCTATTCCTCTCGCCTCAAGGTCACAGTTATTGGAAATGGAGACATCCAATGTGCTCACATCTCTCTTTGAATCCGCACACAATGGAGTGATTCCTCTGTGTCAATTTGGCCTCCCCTGATAACTGATAAGGCAGGCCTTTTTACATACCACCTATGAATACCGCACTATAGGCGTTATAGACACACGCACACATACACACACACTCTCAGATTAAGACCAATTTATTCATCTGCTACTATTATATGTGAGGATTTATTTTTTTTCCCCAAGCAGTGTGTATGTGTGTGTATTTTTAAAGGCAACAATGGACATAAAGGCATGCAATACTATCACTGTGGTTATGTGAATTACAATAACAATGGTCTTAATAATGGAGTGAACTGTGCAAATGGCTTTCATGTGTATTGTCACATGGACACACACACACTGACACACAAGTAGAAAAAGGGACCACAGGATTTCTCTTCACTAGAACCACACTGTCGATCAGATTTAACTTAAACCCCCCCAAAATGGAAACATCTTTCGCTGACCACCACCGTGTCCCTGGGGGGCGTGAACAACAAAAAAAACGACAAGGTTGACAAACAGTCGAGGGAAAGTGAGTGAAGAGAGCGAGAGAAGAGCGATTAGTCACAACAAGAGCAGGATTAGGCTTGTTTTAATGGAAAAGGACGGCAGATTACAGCACAGTGTGTGCCGTAGTTTTGGCTGAATATGGTTTAGAGGGGCACTGAGCTCCAGACATGGAGTCCCTTTTTGTACAACACTTAGAAACTGGATATGGGACAGACCGGCGTTCTCCCTCTGCCAGGTACTGGAACGATCAGTACAGGACTACAGGCTCTTTGGTGATGGTGGGGTAAACATACACAGTCACAAACAACCACTGTGCACCAACAACTGGAAACAAAGACTCAAAAGACTCCAAATCTCATGAAGGCTTAATGAAGAAGATCTGAACACAGGATTCGTCGTGCTTAGGTGTCCCTGAGAAAGACACATAATAACAGCTACCAGTATACCAGCTCAAGAGTAGCCATTTTGTAGCCGAGCCTGACCTCTGACCTAATCGTGGAGAGGGCCAAATAAAAACAGAGTTGTATGCTTTCAATACAAGCCGGATTTATGAATTACCACATTTTCAACTGAAACCAGTGCGTCTCCAGCATTATTTGCTGTATATAAAACACTGCAACATTGCCACCTTGCAACAGAGAGGATAGTTCTTTGCTAAAATGCACCCATAAACACCTGAAAAGGCATCAAAGTGGGCAATGGCAATCCCTGCTGTTATGCTTAATGGCACCACATTGTAAAACTTGTTAAATTTAATTCACTAACAGATGATATCTCTTGCTTCTGAAGCCAATATTCTGTGTTTAGCAGACTCCAGCTATCGCACATATTGATAATCAGTCAACGAAGAAAACATAACCAAGTGAGTATCTGTGTGTAAAAGAGAGAAAGGAGAGGGAGGGGGTTAGAGAGAGAGAGAGAGAGAGAGAGAGAGAGAGAGAGAGAGAGAGAGCAAGGGGAAGACAGAGAGAGAAAGAGGAATGCCTTTAATGCAGGGTTGCCTCTGATGGCAGCAGATGAAAGGAGGAGAGTCGCAAACCAACCAGCCCTTAAAAGGTCTAATCCTAACTGGGAGAGGAGACTGTTTTATTGGGGACTAATCTCTTGCTAGCTTGCAACACCAGGCCAGACGCGCACAGAAATACACTAAAGAACCGCAATATTTCGGAGGTTCAACAACATTAATGAAACCTCCAGATATAAAAGCTATCATCTCGACAGTAAGCAGCCAGAGCACAAGTCAGCAGGCAGAAAGATGGTCACATTCATACTCCCTGACCTTCCCAGCGAGGTCACACTTGACTTGAGTGCATGTTTATGTCATTACTATGTGTTCTGTTTGAGCTTGTATTTCTGACCGGTTGTAGGGATGCACCTGACACACTTGATACTGACCTATTTCTGCAGCTACACTGGACATTCACATTGAATCCCATGTTAAGAATGGGACAGGGGTGCAGGAAAAGCAAGACATATGTAAATGAACACATTCATTAAGTGGAGACTCTTATAAGCAATTTTGCAGCATGGGCATGAAGCAAACTGACATTATAAAACCTCTTTAGAAGGAGATCTGAGCTGTGGTGAGAGCAGTAAACTGTGTCAACACTGGGGCTGCAACTGCAATTTTATCATTAATTAATTTGTTTACTTTTGGATTGATCGTTTAGTGAATAAAATGTCAGAAAATAGTGAAAGATGCCCATCACAATTTTTTAAAAGCCCAAGTTGATGTCTTGTTGCGTTTCACCAACAGTTCAAAACCCAAATATATTCAATTTACAGTTATATAAAACGAAAAAAGCAGCAAATCCTCAATATTGAGAAGCTGGAACCAGCAAATATTTGGCATCTGTGTTTGATAAATGACAAACAATTAACTGATTATCACTACTGTTGAGATGATTAGCCGATTAGTCAATCCGCAGGGAAATTAATTGACAACAACCGTAATCGTTTCTCTGAAATCTACCATTTTCATTTAGCTTTTCTAATTAGTCTGCATCATAATTCATAACAAGCAAAAATGCTTAGATGGACACCAAGCCAGTATCTTATATCCTCTCTTTCTCCCTTCATTTCTGTCCCTCCCACCCTGCGTCCCACTCTCTCTCTCGTCTTATCAGTGTGTCCAGGGTGCCCTCCTCTCTTCGACTCTCCGGATCTTTCTTTTGGGTGGCCCTCAGTGCCCCCCACACACACTCAGACCCAGAGCATGCACTTCAGACAGGGGGCTAATGGGAAAATAAATTACCAGCAGGCAAAAGCCCTGGCTCTGCACTTCTGCTGGAGAGAGAGAAAGGGACACGGGGGGTTTGGAAAAGAAGGGGGGTGGTCAAGAAATGGAAAGAGAGAAGGGTAGAGAAGACGAAAATGAAAGACAGAGAGGTGGATAGCAAGGAGACAGACAGAAAGAAAAGTAGAGAGAGGGGAAAAGATGGAGAAAATGAGGGAGAGGGGGTGATGGAGAATGAAAGACAGAGCCAAGAGAGGGAGGGAGGGAGAGAGGGAGATAGGTCGACAGGATTATAGCAGGAGTTCATCCCTGGTCTATGAAGTGCCTGCTCATCACTTTTCCCACCATTTCACCATCTCTGGCCATCGTAGAGGCCTAAAACGGCCAATAACATCACCACACACACACACAGCCACTGAGCCAATACCCCCCAGCTACTGTATCTGGGATTGATTACTCCCCCTGCATGAAGCAGCAGTTCAGATATCAGGACGGCAGATTCACCACGGTGGCGGACATCGCTGGAGGTGTGCGTGTCCAGCAAAATCTGTGTCCATGTGTGTATGTGAATAAAGTTGGACAGATTTGAGTGCATGAAAGATGTTGGAGAAGTTTTGTGTGTGTGTGTGTGTGTGTGTGTGTGTGTGTGTGTGTGTGTGTGTGTGAAACAGAATGAATGACGATGATGGTCGACCACCCAAGTTCTTGTGAGCCTTCACCTCATTTTATAATACACACTCTGACACAAAAGACACACATTTAAAGCAGAAAACTTACCAATAAGGCAGAACTGATAATAACATGCTGATTTGTCATTGTGAAAACAAGAAAATAACTTACAAACTAAAAACAAATACTGGCTTTTAGTTATATATATTTATGAAAACTGTGTTAGAAAGTGCTTTACATGCTAAATACAGGGGGAAACCTTAACTATGCCTTCCCAGGAGTCCTCTCTTCTGACCATTTACACTCATTTTACCCACTAAATTCTTATTTAAGCATCTCTAATTTCAATGAAGGATAAGACCTCTGGACAGTTACTAAGCAACTAAAACTAAACTTGAAATTTTAGTATTGTGATGACTGTATGGTGATAGTCCTCCCATCTTGTTTTAGCATCACTACCAGATAACAGAGAAGAGGATGCTAAGAAGCTCAAGGGTTTGGTTGATAAAACTCCCAGGAAGATCTCAGACTGGAAATTCTATATTTCAGAGATATCAAATGTTGATTTCCAGGTAAAGACGACACAGGGGCTTTTTGGGGGGAATCAGAATCTCGACCTCCACTCAATTCTCACTTTAAGGATCTGTTTGTTTTAGCAGTTTTAGGCAGGCTGCTGAGATCTGACAGAGCTATGATAGGGTCCTAATCCAGAGCAAAGCTGATTTGCGTAAGGGGGAGGGGGTTTAAGATGGCCTGTGACAAGAAACAATTGCCCCAAGTGAGAGTCTGCCTCTCTCCCACCCTGCTCCATGACAAAGGTGTACTCTTCATGCTAAGTGACAAATCTGGGGAGACAAAGAGCATTAGCAGGGTGATGCTCTGCTTCAGTGCCTCTGATTGTGGCCAACTCAAAGAGAATCTAATATGGATTTTAAAAAGAGGAGAGGGAGAGATTAGAATGAAAGAGAAACAATGAACACCTTCTACCAAGGGGGAATTAGTGGAGGGATTGGATAAGGAGCTGGTGTGCCTTAGTGTGTGTGTGCATGTGTGTGTGTGTATATATGTGTGTGTGCATGGGTGAGCGCTTGTTCTTTGAAATTCCTTTTCCCCGAAAGAACAATAGGGTTCCCCCAATTCTGTTTATGTGCATCTATATGCGAGACACACTCACAAAAACACAAACCTCTCATATCGAAAAGTGTACATTGTGGATGAGCCATTTAGTCTATGATCTTTTTGGAAATGGTGAAACAGGAGAATAACCTTTAATTTTCAGACTCATAGATGACTCATAACCAATAAGCAAGGCAAGGGTTGCCATACTGTCTTAACACGTGTTAAAAAAAAAAATAAAAAAAGAGGAGCAAAATACAACGTAAACACAAAATACAACGTAAACATTGCAGATTTTGCTGTAATAACGTTTTTCACCTTTGCTTAAAGAAAATTTATAAGCACATTTTGACAAGTGACACACCCGCCACGAGTGCCTTTCTCACATGGTGGGAATGCGTCCTTCGCCACATCTCTTCAACACGCATGGGTGTACGCCTTCACTGCAAGTCACCTCGAATTCCTGACCCCATCCTCTCTGGGCGCGGTACTCCAAGTACAGATTTATATCCCAAACAGAGACAGAGACGTGTTTGGGGATCAGTCTAACTGTCAGTGGCCGGCTTAGCACTGGCATCAGAGCACATCACAAGACCCTATTCATTGCCACTTAGCAGAACAGTCGCCTCAGTTTGCCAGTAACTGTGTGTGTGTGTGTGTGTGTGTGTGTGTGTGTGTTCACTCACTAAAATGCTCATACACAAACACACACTCGCACGTACTCACTGTGAGCGGATCTTGAGGAGATAATGTCAAACGAGTCACCCTACACACAAGTTTAACCTAAGTTCATCACAAACCTCTCTGTGTGTGCACACACACATGTTCTTTCGCCGCCACCACCACCCAACCACACACACACACACACACATCGCACCTATCTACCGAGCGAACCACGCGCCCACGCAGGCCCAGCGGGTCAAGCTTGTGGATAAACAGGGGGATTTGTCGAGGGCAGTGTTTTGCGGGCCACACGGGCCTGTCTCCATCGCGAGCAGCCATCTTAAGTCGCACAGAGGAAAAATAAATAACCGAGAGATGGAGATAATAACTGTTCCGCGGTCCAACCATAACTGTCTGACCACCCATCATCACCATGTAAGACATGACACCAAAAACAAGACGAGATGAGGATGAAGACGGGGAGGAAGAGTCTGATTAGAGCCGACCGAGGAGGAGGGCAGGTGACAGGATGTGAAGCCATGAAGGGAAAGAGGACGACCTCAGAGATGACTGATAACAGAGGGTGTGGCAACCAATAAGGTACGACTAAGAGCATCCGATGAGATATCACGACTGTAGACATGGACAGGGGGAAATGGCAACATGATAGGAAATAAATAATGGTTCAATAAATGTTTCAAGACAACTGGAGCTTGTATGTCAACATTCGTCAAAGTTTAAACAAATTCCACAAATAATTTAAGCTCAAGATCTCTTTTTTTTTTTATTATAAATGTTCTGCAATTTGAAGGGCTGCAGGTCGGCACTGGAGGCGTAGCTGCACATCAGGTTTTGCACACACTGAACAATTTAAAGAAGAGAGACAGTCAATGAGTGGCGTTTACAAATAGTCAACAAATAACACACCTTGAACAAATAGCATCTCAGTCTACCCCCTTCCTCACTACTTTGTCTCCCTCACCTCCTCTTCTCATCTCCCAGCCCCTCCTCCCCTGTTCACTTCACTGTTGCTGGTCCAAGGCTCATTTTACACCAACCCCCTAAAAAAAAAACCTGATACAGTAGACACCTCAGGTGAACCTTGCCAGCATGTGTGTTCGTGGGTGAATGTGTGTGTGGGTTTTCGAGTGCTTAGGTGTGTGTGTGTCTTCTGGGTCAGCTTGGGGACAGGAGGCAGTAACAGGAGGAGGAGGTACAGCCTGTTTTCTAGACTGGCACAAGCTTGTACACAGTGAGCTGGCAGCCCCTGCAGGGCCCGGACAGGCTTGGCCTGGGACAACAGCCATCACCATACTGTAACAGAAACGAGCTGCCTTTGAGTAAATATTCTAGTCCCTGACATTTTCACTGAAATAAATGCCTTTTTTTTTGTTATTTTAAACTTCAGAATCAGAATCAGCTTTACTGGCCAAGTATGTGTACACATACAAGGAATGTGACTCTCTCAATGTACTTACACATGGACAGACATAACAGCTAAGAACAAGGACAACAAAGCTGAACAAATGATGGTGAAGAATAGATATATATATATATATACACATACAAATAAAAAGCACCAATGACCAACAACATAAATAAAACATCTATATGCAAGTCAAGTGTTTCTGTAAGTTGTAAACAATACAAAAAGTGCAAAGAAAATAAATATTGAATGGATATAGATGGAGTGGTGACAGACAGTATACTTCAGGAAAGAGAGGGGGATTGCAAGCTGGAATCAAACCATGGATATTGAGATTATGTGGCATGTGTGATAAACCTCTAGGATATCAGGATGTCCAAGATTTGCTGTTTTAAACGTCTGGTATCGGGTAGGTCTAGAAAAATGCTATGGCACGCAGATGGTGGTATGTTTTTCCCATTTGGTTAACATAAAAGAACTGGTTGGTTAGTATGAGTGGCGATGACCACCATGGCTAAACATACAATGAAAACGGGGATACAAACTAAAACAGGACATAATTAGTTTTATATAACTTTGTTTTCCTTTTATTTTGAAGAACATGCAAGTCGTGTTTCCTTAGACTGTGACTCGCAAGTTCCTTCATTGGCAGGGACGCCAGTACACAAACAGATCTGGACTCACAGTGAGTATATGGGTCTGATAACACGCCAAATCATTTTTTAGTTAGCAGGCGACTGTCAGTCTAAAGGGCTTGCCACCTAAACATGATGCATTCTCCACTTTTGACCAACCACACAATATCTCACCTTGTTTAGGCCTGTTACAGTAGCATGTGCATCAAGTGTATACTTCGCATCAGCGTCCATTTAAGTTCTGATCCACATCCGTTTGTAACATCAACATCTCCAGTCAAAACACACACACTCTAACTTGGGTCTATCATGTGTAGGCCACACAGGTGGGAAGACGGATGTTTCCCAGGTGACACTTGTATGTTTTGATGTTTATTTTGGGGTCAAACGTCACACTGTATGAGGCAAAACAAAAACCTGTTTGGGCTGGTTTAGACTCTGCATGTGTGTGTATGGGCTAGAAATGTATCTATATGTGTCTGTGTATGTGTGTGACAGGGTGTGAGTGTGTCTGCGTGAGATTATATACTGTATGTGTATACATGCCGTGAGCCTGTGTGTGTGTGTGCCTATGTGTATATATGAAAGATAGACACTGTGTGTATGAGATAGTGTACATATGACTCTGTGTGTGTTTGCTGCAGTGTCTGGTGACATCTGCTGCGTTGTTGGCTGGGAGCGGAGCGCAGTGGGCTGCAGGAGCCTCAGACTAAGGAGATGAAAGCCGAGGTCACAACCTGGACCAGTGGGACAAGACACACTCGCTCACACAACACACAAACACAAAGTCACACATGCAAACGTAAAGACACACACAGACTGCATGCACATGGCACGAACACACTGCAAACATATGTCTCTCACACACACACACAGCTTGCAAGGGGGGAGGGGGGGGTGACATACAAGAACACAAGGACGAGAGACTAAAGAGTAAACAAAGATAAAACAGTTAAGCATACAAAACAATACGAAGAGAGACTAAATACAAAGCTACATGTACACAAACAGAGAAAGAGGAAAAACAGACAGTATGAAAAAGATGACGCAAGCACGGAAGCAAAGCCCCACATCATCAGGGGCAACAGTTTAATCAGTTTAATTAACAAACACATGCATGTATGCATGTAAGCAAAAACACACACACACAGATAGAAGATATGGTGTGTGCCAAGCGATAATGCGCCAAAAGCTGTACAGAGCAGGGTGTGCCTGTGTGCTAGAAGAGACATATGAATGGATTTATTAAAAAGGTACAGATGTACAAAAATTTATTTTTTTCATTAGAATTGTCATAATATTTTTTATTAAAATATCAGAAAATAATTAAAATGCCCCGACACAAGTCCCCAGAGCTTGTTTTGTCTTGCCAATAATCCAAATCCTAAAGATATTTAATTCATAATGATATAAAACTGAGAAAAGCAGCAGATTCTCATTTTTGAGAAGATGGATTATCGATTCATCGATTGTGTTCATTATACAAATACTTGTGCTCATACACACACACACACACACTAAATAAAGACTACAAATACACAAATCTCCCAAAAAGCCACTACCCCACACAGTTACGGTCACATACAAATACGACACCTGCACAGAAACGTAGTTAGACACACACACCTCATGGTGGTGGTAGCAGTTAGTCAGCAGACCAGTCATGTGATGGGGTGGTGTGGTGTGGATTAGGGGCCAGTAAGCCTATTAGGGCGACAGGAGGGACCACCCGGCCTCCACAGCCACCTACAAGCCACTAACACACACACACACACACACAGAGCACCCTAGCACATGGACAGACTGGACACACACACCCAAATATATACTTCTCCAGACACAGGTGCAGTTTCTCACCAAAGACACCAACACACACATAGACACACAGCAAGATACACACACATTTTAAATTGATGATTTTTTTTGCAGGGAGTTTAATATGTGTGTGTGTGTGTGTGTGTGTGTGTGTGTGTGTCTTCATTTTCTTACTCGGCCTATAATACCGTATGTGCTTCAGTGAACAAAAATAATACACGTTAGCTGCATAGTGGCAGAAAATCGCAGCATTTAGAGTTGTAATAGTTATGTGTGTGCGCCTCTTGTGTGTACTTTCTGTGGGTTCGTGCTTGTGTGTTTGTGCCCGCATAGGGAGGGAGTCCAGGCATGGGGGGTAATCGCCAGCATCTGTTGCCTCTCCTCAGGGCGATTAATTAGATTAAATTAATTTGGAAAGCGTGTGTGAATGTGTGATCCCATACTAAGAACCCCCCCCGCCTTCCTACAATGACTGACACACACACACACACACACACACACACACTAATTTACATCCTTCCAGCTTTTAACTATGAAGCATATATTATTTAAAAATTAGCACTGTGAGCACACACGAACAACATGAGCGAACACACACGTTCGTCTTTCTCACACAATAAATTAGGCCTTTTGAGTTCTCCAAACTATTTAAGAAATGGGAAACGAGCAAAGGTGAAAACTTTGGAGACACACGCATGCACACGAGCGCAAATTAATCCCAATTTGTCGGCCTCGGCACGGGAGAAACTTTTGGGATTTCATACTTCATACCAGCTTTTGTCACCTTTGCGTGAATAGCCGAGGGCTGAAATAATTGTGTTTTTCTTCCCCGAGGCCCAGTCAGCGCTCACAAGCCACTGGCCTACGTAATGTGTTCCAGACAGAGAGAGGAGGGGGGGGGCAGTATACACATCATGGGTATGGGTACAATACAGAGAGAGGGTGTGTGTGTGTGTGTAAGGGAGTGTGTGTAAAGGTGATGGAGGTAGGTCGGCCTATGTATGTGTGTGTGTGTGTGTGTGTGTGTGTGAGTGGTTGGGCGTCATGGCTTTTCACTGTGTGCGCGGTGAGATGAGCGTGTGTCAGTACGTGACGGTGTGTGACTGTATGAGTGTGTGTGTAAGTGGGAGGTATGTGGCGTGGAAATGGCCTTAATGGAGTTGGATGTGGTCCACAATAGACAGGACATCAACTCAGAGAGAGGACTGAAAGAGAGAAAGCGACAGAGAGGAGAAGAGATAGAGAAGGGGAAAAGAAAGCAACATGGCCGAACATTATCATAAGCCATGACAAAAAAAAAAAAAATCCTTTGATATACAGCACAAATAAGTCAAACATTAGTTTATACACACTGCATTAAAGCTGAAAGTTGCTTTTCCAAGTGTAACGAGTTAAAAATTGTTCACACACCCTTCCTTTGGATGTCAAAACATTACATTTAATGTTGTAGAAAAGATCAGCACCGGGTTTTTAACATTTTTGTATGGGTGTATAACAAATCTTTTTCCTTTTATGCAGCAGAAAAAACACAGTCACCCTTAATGCAACGATTGTGTAGGTTTATAGTATTAAAAGAGGCGTTTAAAAGCTGTGGCAATTTCAACATCGATATTTAAAATGTGGAAACGTGCAGCAGACAGGCTGTCAAGCAGTGTAAGCGGTGATTTGGCAGAGCGGCCGTAGATTTTCCTTCTTTTCTGAGTGACATTGATGTAATGTGAGTGAAAAAGGTGAAATATGACTTGGAGGGGGAGAGATGGGGGGGAGGAGCAGGGAGTGGGCCTTGAGAGTGTGTATCACTGTATATTCAATGTATTCAGACATGATAGCTTCTCACTTTAAACACAACAGTCCTCTGTGTGTGTGTGTGTGTGTGTGTGTGTGTGTGTGTGTATGTGCATTATTTAAATCCTCCCACAAAGCTTTGAAGATGAGGGAAGTTGGTCATCTCCAGCTTTGGTTGATATGCAAACGCAGAGAGAATACACACAGACATACATACACACATTAACCCNACACACACACAGACAGACACACACAAAGACACACACAGCTCAGGCCTCTGGCTGGTGAGGCCGACAGAGCAGCAGGCTTTATATAACCCAGTTGGCCCCCAGACCCTGCTGGGGTTAAGTAGGGACAGGATATTACAACACAGACAGTAACACACACACACACATACAACCAGATACACACAGTCAAGCGAACACACAGGGGAAAACGCACACATACGCACGTACAGACAGGCTTCTACGCACACACACACACACACACACACACACACACACACACACACAAAAGAGCCTGTCAGCACAATGCCTTCAAATATAGCCGTCCAATCTTTTGACTCTCAATTTGCCCACCTTTTTGATAATACGCGCTTATTTGAAAAAGGGTGAAAGGCAAGGGTAGCATGCAATTTAGAGATACTACTGTGTAGCCATTTTCAGCCTGCCACCTCTCCCTCTCTCTCTCCCCATCGCTTTCTCTCTCTCTCTCCATCTTTTGATTATGCGATTCGCCTTGGCAGACGAACAAATAGAGGGGAGAAAAAGGTAGTGTTTGACACTGCCATTTTCAATGACAAAATACAATCTAACCAGGGCCAGTAATTCGACGGGGAGGGATTAGCCTAGTGCGAGGTTGGGCCCCCAGATTAAGACGAAGCCACAGCGCGGGGATCTTGAATTTCATCATCTCCGGCGCTCGGGCACAATGGCGTATTCTTCCCCTTTCTCCTCCGCCGTCTGATGAGGGGTCAGGAGAACTCACCTCTCCTCTTCCTCTGTTCCTCCTCCTCAGAGCAGCACTCACTACCGCATTCATTCACCCCTCCTGACTTTATATTAGCTTAGATACCTGAAAGGTGGGGGTGGTGTGCGAGCAGGGGGGATCTGAGCTGTCTATACGCTCATGCACATGCAAAGTCAGAGGAAAATATGATCAAACATACAGAAACATTTAATATGTTTGGATAATGTTATACCTTTCGCCACACATACATCAACACAGACATACAGGCGCATGCAGCCGCACAAAGATACCTTTCCTATTGACATACACAGACAAACACACAGGTGACATAAGGGGGTGATCCAACAGATTTAACGGTGCATGTTTGAAAAAGGGTTTTCACAGATCCTAGGGTAGACTGCCCTCTTGTGGTCAATTTAAATAGTTCCTTAGTTTTTGCTCATCTGCTCTGTCAATGGTGAGAAACCAGGAACAAGCAGCACAATTAAAATAAACTTATAAGTCTTTGAAATTAAAAGGAACTCAGGACTTTGCAAGTTTTCAGGCATGAAATGAGTAATGGATAATATGATAGTATAGTAGCGTTACTGCTATACATTCAATCACACCTGAAAATATGTACTATATGTGAAGTTGAGAATGATTACTTGAGCATGATGCTGTTCCTTTGCAAACCCACCTTCATATGTATTTCTCTCCATCACTCAGTGTCTTACATTAGATGTAACAGTGATAGTACTCAGCGATTCAACTGGTGCAAGTCACAGCAGAGCACCAAATCAGTAGCACTTAAGTACCAAACAAACAAGGAAACAAATGTCTCAAGAGTTTTGTGGCTTTTATATAAAAGCTGCCGATGCACATGTACTTTAGAATGTAAATGCAACATTAAAAACCCAGAAAAAACAACACACTACAGCAATATCACGACGTGTCCCAGATGAATCAGTCCACGGGGGATGAAGCTACATGTTGTCTTTAAGTGTAATGATGTGTTAAGGAAAAATAGAGTGTAAACGATCATCTTCCATTAGTAAATCTGTCTCATGCTTACTGGGGGTTTAGTATTACTTTTTTATGTATTTAGCATATAAAAGAGAAACTTCAAAAGACTGCAATGTTTTACAATTTACATGTGTCTGTAATTTTGTCATCATAATTCGTATATACTATGATTGTTTCTTTTGGTCTATTCTGTACACACGACATTTACTGCATGTCTGTCCGTCCTGGGAGAGGGATCCCTTCTCTGTTGCTCTTTCTGAGGCTCCTTCCATTTTTTCCCAGTTAAAGGGTTTTTTGGGGAGTTTTTCCTTATTTGAATCGAGGGTCTAAGGACAGAGGGTATCGTATGCTGTACAGATTGTAAAGCCCCTTGAGGCAAATTGTGATTTGTGATATTGGGCTATATAAATAAAATCGACCTTACTTGACTTGACTAAAAATAAACAGTGAAGATGCCATTCACAATTTCCAAAAGGGCATCTTCATCTTCATAGTTGTTGTGCTTGTTATAAAGGTATTCAATTAACACTAAAACAGAAAAAATCAGCAAATCTCATGTTTGAGAAACAGTAAACTGATCAGATTTATTGTAGATGAATTTTCTGTTGATTGACTAGTCACTTCAGCAGTATAGGTAATGATAAATCATAGAAAAGTGCCTTTTAAAAGTTGATGTGACATTTATTACACGTGCCAACATTTCAGCTACAGTGCTGTTATCATGTTCTGAAAACTGAATGCTTTGTTTTTCACCATTTGGGGTACTTTTTCCTCGTCTGTGTTCAGGTTCCAAGAGGAAAAAGCAGTGTTGGAGCAGAGTTTGGCCCAAAAATATGAAATCTCTCTGGCAGAGCTTAAGAACAAACATCGAACTGAGCAGGAACATGAGAGAGCAACACTACTGAACAAAC
Organism: Oplegnathus fasciatus; assembly: GCA_003416845.1. Taxonomy (NCBI): domain Eukaryota; kingdom Metazoa; phylum Chordata; class Actinopteri; order Centrarchiformes; family Oplegnathidae; genus Oplegnathus; species Oplegnathus fasciatus. The sequence continues at coordinate 308,821 of NTHP01000018.1, read as the reverse complement.
ACTCCCAAGAGATGGACACACTCGATGCCAAACACAAAGCACAACTAGATTCACTCGGTGCCAGTCACAGAGATCAGCTTACAGCTATGGCCGTTGAGCTTGAATCCAAACACAACGCTGAGCTCGTTGCCTTGGAAGCGGCCCTCAATACTAAACGAAAGACAGACCTTGAAAGTCTGGAGGCCGTTTTTCAGGAGACCAATCAGGCTCAGCTGGAGGCTTTAGAAGCCAAGTTAGCTCGCAGACACCTGGAAGAGAGGGATGAACTGGAAAAGAGGATGCTGGGTAATATGGACACGTTGGAGGCCACATACCTGAAGGAAGTGCAAGTAAGGACACACAATTCTTAACAAGTAAAACATAATGTTTGAAATTCTTTTACCCAATACTGCCGTTGTTAAGGGTTTCTGTTTGTCAGTACTTTTGAATGCCATTGTCTTTTTAACCTCAGACACTGCGTGATGAAAAGGTGCAGCTTGAAGAGAGGCATCGTCAAGACCTGAATCATCAGAAGTCAGAACATCGGCAGATAATGGAGCGCCATGCCGCGGAGCAGCTGTCCGTCAGGGAGGAACTGAGGAAAGAGCTGGCTCAGGTGCACATAGAGAAGTTTAGTGCCATGGCAGCAGAGCTCAGCCACGTTCACAAGGTGAGAAATAAAGATGGTTGGTGGACCTCTGGTATCTGGTATACAGTCATCAATCAAATTATCATTCAATCAATAAGCGCACATACAGGTAATTGACAACTTCTAATGTCGACTTTTATCAAATTAATGTTTTTTGTCTTGATTTGTTATAGACTGAGCTGGCTGCTCAAAAAGAGGCCTTAGATACTGAACACTGCAAAGCCCTGGAGACCCTGAAGAAGCAGGTAGTTACCCAGTCATCCCTGCGTTACTTTGGTTTTATAATCTCTTAAAAATCTTAAGTGTCTTCTCGGGAGCACACTGGTTAATGTTTGAAGTCTACATGTCGTTTTTCTGTGATTTTTATTCTAACTGATCAGAGGCAAAAATTCAAAGTGTTTAAATTCAACATATAGACACGGCAAAATTAAGAATATATTTGTGGTGGTTGATCATCACATGCTACAGCACATTAATGCATTATTCTGTAAGATTTGCAGTCATTCATAACTTGAAACATCATTTCCACACAGTCTTTACAAAGGAAGACTTTGAAAAGCAAAATACAAAATAAAATCTTTTGTGTCAGCATGTCTGTTGGGTGGGACGCCCAAATAAGATGGACAGAAGAAACGAGATTACGCTGGTCTTTATAACAAATTGCTGGTTTAAGGTTGGACAATATGAGACAATATACTGTAAATCTCTGGTTGTATTTGACCTTTTGTAGGCAATGTTTCAAATCTCTGAGCAGCACTACTTTATGGCAATAATGGATTTTTGCATCAGTGTGATGAAGTACCTTAAATTTGTTTGTATTTAATTCACTGGATTTATCAAAAACACCTGGTCTGGTTATTGTATCCACAAGTTGTTTTTCAAATAATTTTCTAAAAAATGATCATTGTATATATTGTTAATTCAATATAAAATGACATCACATTACAGGTGATTTTATTTTATTTACAAAATTTCTTAAATCAATTTCCTTGAATGCTTTTGAAAGTGAATCTTAGAGATAAGTTGTTGACTGTTACTGATTTGCAATTCGATTATTAGATTATTTCATCAGTTTTCCTTTGTTATGATATGAGTTGGGTGTTTTGGACAAAAACCTCCACAATGGTTTTTCTTGACTTTTCCCTCCTGTTGAATATTTGTCTTTGCATCCTGTTCGCTTTCTCAGGTTTTAGAAGTGGAGCAACAACACAGCGCTGCTCTTCAGGAGCTCTCGCATACCTACTCTACTGAGAAAGAGCAACTCATTGAACAGCACCAACTACAGCTACAGGTGTGTGTCGAGCATCAGTGTGTGTGTGTGTGTCTGTGTCTTCTGCAGGGTACATTAACATCCAGTGCTCTGCCTGGTGAGTTGTTTTTAATGGTTTTTAGTAGAGTTCTTGTCTCTATGGCTCTTACAGCCCATTAAAGAGGGGATTACACAGAGTTATTGTTCATCCTTTATAATGGCGTACTTGTGCGTAGAGGCACAGAGTATTTATTTGGATTTTTTCTGAGAAGCACTGTGAATGTGAGCATTTGACCAACTGGATGTTGTGGTATTAAACAAATACACGACACGTGTCTGCTGTAGGAGTTGAGGGGTGCCTCAGCACGAGAACTGGAGGCATGTCGCAGGGAGCTTGAAGAGGAGTCATCACGCCAACGTCAGCACTTCCTTGAAGAGGTGGAGCTCCTCAAAGTCCAATCGGAAGAGAGACTGCAGGACAGGATTAATCAACTGAAGGTAAAAGAAGAGATGCCAGGGAGTGATGAGGAAAAAGATGACAGTGTGGATAGCTCTGAGGCATCCTTTTGATGAAGATCTGTAATATTTGTACACCTTTTCAGGCAGCCATGTTGTCTGCATATAATCATTCATTTTATGAGAAAAATATGATCTTCCCCATTTTATTTTAAGTTGCGTATTTAGTGCCTGTTTGAAACATCATTATGTAATAGCTCTGGATTATTGAGAGCTGTAGTGTGTGTGTTGTGGCAATGCCCTCTCTAAGCTCCAGCTGCACCAGTTCATTCCTAGGGATAGTTCTTTCTCTTGGACTCCCTCCCACTGGAGCTTTATTCAAACCCAGTTTCCACATAATCCACATAAAGCCACCATATATGTAGAAGTGTTCTTGTCCGTCTGTCTCTCTGTTCTCTGAATCTGCTGGGCTGTGCATGTGTTTGTGTTGCTGCCATCTAAATAGTGGCTAAATGGATGGATCTAAGCTTTTTATCCTCTGATGCAGAAGGTTTTAAGGCTGAAGGTATTTTTTATTTTATTTTTTTCAGACATTTGGCATTTGACCATCTGAAATGTGCAAGCCAGTAGTCAGCCATAAGCTAGTGAGACATAGTCAGAGATCTCTTTAGCTGCGGAACAAATAAAGCTACACTATACTGCAGCGTTTTAAGATGGCGATTTGCATCTTTTTAATTGACGTACCAACATCGCTGCTTTCTTTTTGAAGACGGAGTTTGAAGAGCAGAAGCAGGCGGAGCTTGAGGACCTGAGGCGGAGCTTCACATCTGAACAGGAGGAGAAGGAGCAGAGCTACACCGGCAAAATGAGCCAGCTCACTGCCCAACTGCAGAAGCTAGATGCTGTGGTGGCCCAGGTACTAGACACACACACACATACAAAAAATCCCTACCTACTCCTGTGTTTTTACAGGTTTTACATTATATTCTTGGTGCAAATGAAAAGCTTGAATAAGGTGACACCTGCAGCTTCGCTTGGCTTGGGGCAAGACTAGACCGGCCTGAGAAAAATGTGTTGTGGTTCAAAATCGTTGAGATAAAGGAGAAGTTATAGTGACTTGCAGTAGAAACTGAAGGCCAGTAGAAAATAGAAGTTCTGGGAATTAAATGTGAGGGGAAAATATTGCTAAGACATGGCATCCATAGGCTAGATTTTCCTCTTTTCCTTGCATAGGATTACATTTTGATTAAAGAGATTATCATATCAATGAATCGCCACACTAATCTGGCGTGTGTGTGTGTGTGGTCATGCTCTGTTGGTTGAAGTCCACAGTAGAACCGAAATGATTAATTAATTAATCTATTCTCTCGACAGAAAAATAATTGGCAACTATTTTGATAATCGGTTAATCTTTTCAGTAATCTTTTAAGCAAAAATGCCTAAAATTCCCTCATTCCAGCTTCTCACTTGCGGAGATTTGCTGCTTTTCTTCATCTTATGTGACAGTAAACTGAATATCTTATGGTTTTGGACTGTTGGTCAGACGTTTTTAAGACGTTAGCTTTGGCTTCAGGAAATTGTGATGGGCATTTTTAACTATTTACTGACATTTTTGTAAATTAATTCGAGACAATAATTGGTAATGATTGATTAATGATCATGCAAATAGTATATACAGACTTCACATGGCAGAATAATCTGTAAACTCACATGCATTCATACATATTTCTGTCTCTTTCTGTTCATTGTTATTTAATTATAATTCTGTGCTGCTAGAAGTCATTGGAGCAAAGTTTCATTTTGTTGTTTGGTTGTTGTGGAGATATGAAGCATACTGAAACTTTTATGTTAATCGTTTACTTTCCCCTTGGTTACTAACAAGGTACCCCCTGAAGCCTAAACTTCTGTTTCCAAAAAACAGTTTTTAACCACATAGGACTAACTTCATAAATAAATGTGTGATTTCTGCAGTCCCGTACTTTTCTTCTACTTCTATTACTTGTGTAAATCCATAATAAATCTTGTTGGCACAATCAGCATAAATGTGCCTCATGTATGCATACATTTGTTTCCATGGCACCTGCCCGGCTTGGCTCTTACTAGTGAGCTATTAACACACACACACTCACAACCCCTGAGGTTAGCAAAGGGAAGCTTAAGAGAGATTGGGAGGGTGCTGTTGTCAGGGCAACAGCATTGTTTTGTTGAGGCAGGTGGCTGCATGAGACGTGTTTGATGGGAGGACGCGGGAGGGAGAGGGGGAAAAGAGAGGGAAGACGTGGTGAAAGGAGAGGGAGAGAATGAAGGGGCCGAGGAACGAAAGGTAAGAAAAATGACTGCAAATGTGGAAGAAAACTCTGATAAAGGCTCTTCTGAGAGAAAGTGCAGCAGTGAGTCCACAAGTTGGCTCGCCTCAATCCCACACTGACTTGGCATTTAACCGGAGTACTTCTGCCAAAGATGCCTGATGATTACAGTCAGTATGTGTGTGTATGTATGCCTTAAGCTGGTTTTAAAGGAGGAGGAATGTGTCTCATAGTGGATGTATTGAATGTGTTTTGGGTAATGGTGCTGGTTGTCGTGTCTGGATGAGGCGGATTTCTCTGACAAATCAACATCTGGTTTTGATTTCCTTTTGAATGCACAACATGCCTTCTGCTTTTGTCATGCTCTTGGCACTCATAGGATGTTGGTGGCCATGTGATTTTGTTATTTCTCTTGTGACTGAGACTATGTGATGCTTTTTAACAAACAGAATGAGCTGGCAGTGAGCCAGTCTTTCAGGTGTTCATTTAATTAATTTTTGGTTTGAACTTCTTGCCATAATTGGGCGTCAATCTGTTGTTTCTCTCCCTGGCACAGGTGGGAGAGAGGCAGTTAATAGGTTTGTGTTGGTAGAACTAACAAGCTATCTCTGTGTCCATTTTTCCAGCTGCGAGCAGAGGTTGGCTGTCTGCAGGGAGAGTTAGAAGGGAAGCGTGCAGAGATGGAGACTTTGGATACTCTCCTCCAACGAAGGGAGCGAGAGAGTCAGGAGGGAGGCAACCTTCTGAAGATGCTCACTGATGACTTACAGACTGCTAAAGAGGAAAGGTAAGCAATGTTCTGTGTGTGTCCTATGTTCATTTTTTCATGTATATAGCAGTTGTAGCTAGGTGAATTTTATACTTTGAAATGTGTCTTTACGGTGACAAATAAACACCAAATATCAGTCAGTGTTAACTGGTGACTTGTAGATTTTTCAGACATGGCAAGCTCTTTAAGTGGCAACTTTGGACTATGACAGACCCAGTATGCCCTCCTAACCACTCTGGGTTATGAATATTATTATTCTTATGAATGACCTCTATGTTTACTGAATATTTAGGAAAATTATTTCGAATTTTACTTTCTGCCCTGACAAGTCTTGATGGTATTTACTTCATGACATAAAATGCACATTTTTATTTTACTATTTTTTAACCTGGAAATTGTATTAATGTTTCTGAACATCTGTTTTGACTTGAATGAAACAACTGAGACACCAGTGTGTTAAAAGTAGTCTTGTACTTTGGCTTGGCGTTTGCACATCTGATGTGTCCCTTTTTGCTTTCCCAGACGTAAACTGCACCAGGCCAATGAAAACCTGAGGAAGGTGCTGATTGAGATGGTTCGCAGCACCATTGCAACAGAAGAGCTGATTGGACAAAAGATCAGTGCCAGAGCCAAAACATCTGAGCAGACGACCCATCAGAGGAGCTCAATAGGGAACAAAGATGCACAAGAATCAGGTCTGTTAGCATCTGATTCATTCTGAAGTTGCAGGGCATGTTATGCTTTGATGGCACAGCAAACTGTGGTTCTTTTGGCTCAGTCTAGTTTTTGGTTTTTGTTAGAGATATATATCCAGATGAATTAAACTGTTTGATTCAGTTCTTCAGAGACAAAAAAAATTAAATTTTTGCAACAATCCATTTTGATTTTTTCTAGGTATTTCAGTTGCAGACTTATCTTCAGATGTCATGGATCTGACTCATCTGCTCTGTGAGAGCCTGCTGATTTCAGATACTCAGATCAGTCCTGGGGGAGAAGAAGCAGCACTGAATGCCTGCAGCAGACTGAGACACACTGTTGACACACTACTGGAGCTGCTCAACCAGGCCAACACACAGGTAAAGGGTGTACAGACCTACTGATATCTCGACAATCCACACAAAAATCTTTGTTTGTTTTATAGTATTGTTAGCTGTCTAATAATTGTGGGTTTCTCATTTTTTCTCCAGCTGGAGCAGACTCATGATGTCCACCTTTGTCTGGAGGAAAAGTTCTCTCAGGGCAGAGAAGACTCCGCCCAGCTCATTGAGCAGCACAAGCTCCTATTGGAGCAGCTCGATCAGGAGGCGAAGCTGAAGAGTCAACTCCAGCTGGAACTCCACAAGGCAGAGGGTGAGCACTGTATCCTTGTTTGCTCGGCTTGACTTGACTCATCTTGTGCTGCCAAGTTACAGCACTTAATCCACTGACTGTTAATGCCCCATGCTCCTCTGCTTATGCTCCAACTCCATCTCCACTTGCACTGAAGTTTAAACATAACTCAGCTATTTCTGATGCTGAGCACGAGAATCTAAAACATGTTATATATCTTTTCCCTTTCACATAAACTTCAGGGCTTCTGGATGGTTATGTGGCTGAGAAAGCAGTCCTGGAGGAGTCTCTGCAGCAGAAGGAGGCACAAGAGGAGAGACTAGTGGAGGAGCTGGAGGACCTGAAGGTGAAGGTGCACCAGATGCAGGGCCTCACCGCAGAGATGGACAGCCTCCGACTGAAGCATCAGGAGCTGAGTGAGGAGCACACACTTCTCCTGCGCCAGAAGGAGCATCTCTCTGCTGGCCTGGGGGAAAGGGAGAAAGGTGAGCGGCGAAAGCACAAAATCATGAAATCATCTCTGTGTGCATAAAATGTTACTTTGTCTGTATTTGTCTGTAAAATGTTGTTTTTGCATAAATGTTACTTTCTTTAGTGAGCTTGACCACAAACTTATATAATGTCTGTGCTCAGATGTGCCTTCTCTCCGTAGGCCATTGGCTCAATTTAGATCCTGATACAGGTTTGTGGGTCAGAGTGGAGTATGACTGTGTGGTGAGGGGGTGGGGATGAATATGCAGTTTATTTGCCGTGCTGTGTGAGGTTGCTGTTTGTATAACACTGCCATTGCCAGTTGCTTGTAGCAAAGGCTCTTGGAGTGCTGTGTCATTTTACCTCTTAAACAGTGTTCTAGTTCAGAGCTGTTAAAGGGAATGCATTCAGTGCCTTTTCAGGAGGAAAGGCACTGTATGTGTAATAGCAGTATGTATTTAACCCCTTTCTTATGTCTTCCCCGCTTTTTTAAAATTTTAAATTCCTGTAGTTACATCAAAACAATTGCACTAACCTTCCTCCTTTTATTTTCAAGCTCTACTGGCAGAGACGGAGCGTTTGACCCAGGATAGGCTGGACTTGCAGCGGCAGGCAGAAAAGGACCGCAGCTCTCTGTCCCTGCGCCTCAGGGCCCTGGAGAGAGAGCTGGACGAGCAGGAAACAAAGGGCTTGGAGACAGAGCAGCACCACAAGACCCATACCGAAGACCTCAACCAGCAGGTCCAAGCACTCGAGAAACAGCTGAAACACGACCGGCAGTTTATAGAGGTGAGTTTTTACAAATTAAAAATGATCCCTTATTTAATTTGAAGTTCAGTTTTTCATAAATCTGCTCTTTCGTTTGCAGTTGCCGTTCCAATTATGATGTTGCATTCTCACTTCACTTTCTTTCTAGTGTTATTTGAGAGTGTCACAGACAATTTCTCATGCTGCTGCTTAATGTAGCGGACACAATCTTTCACATAATTTGTTCCTATGCATATTAGGAGCAGGCTGTGGAGCGTGAACATGAGAGAGACGAGTTCCAGCAGGAGATCCGAAGGCTGGAGGCCCAACTGAGACAGACAGCCAGTGTGGATAACAAAGGACACAGGGTGAGGCCCATTCACCTGATAGCAAGTATATACAATAACATCTAATAAGATAATATTTCTCAACAGGCCAATATCATACAAAATGCTTCTATTTATTGGTAAAGGTAGTAAAAGTGCATTGTATTTGCAGTGTGTGTGTGTGCTTTTTGATGTGTTTTTGTGTCAGTTAACTGAAGTGTACGTACTAGTACTTACAGAGGTTGAAGTGATGAATGCATTGTTTGTTTGCCAATGAGCCTGACTTTTGCCATGTGTTTATCCCTGTGCCGAACGGATTGCTGTAGTTTGAGGACTTGGTTCTGCAGGTATGAAATCTAACTGTAGCATTCTTCTCTTAGCTCCTCTGACTCTTGTGCATGGTGTGTATTGTACATCATTATTTCCGTGCAATCATCCGTAGATTCATTCTTAGCGCTTATATGTGCTTGTCATAAGTTCCACATTCATTCCCATTTCATCGCCCGTTTGCTAATATTCATTTGCTTCTGTTTCACACTTCATTTGTCTGTCATCTCCATGTCACTGCTCTCTGGAATGGCTTAACTTCAGTATTCGGTACCAGTGGCTGCAGATCCGGAATGGCTTATTTATCTACAAATCATGTAGTTTTCCATTCGCAAATCCCTTTCTGCTACTTAAAACTCTACGAACTTGTTATCTAAACTGTTGTCCCCTCCATATCTCTGCAGGTGGAGAGTCTACAAGCCATCATCAAAGACAAGGCAGAGGACCATGCCTCCTTGCTCGCAGCCAATCAGCAAGCCCAGCGGGATCTTGCAGAACGCAATGAGGAGATAGACAAGCTAGCCGGGCGAATCAGAGAGCTAGAGCAAGCACTGCTCAACAGCGCTGAGAGTAATAGATCTATGAGTCAACTGGAACAAGAGCTCCACAGAGCAAAGTTGAGAGAACAGGAGCTCACACAAGTAAGAAAATTCACACATAACACTTGAAATCATTCCCAATTCCAATGTGCACCCAAACTTTCTTTTTCTCACAAATGTACTCACTTTTGTCAGGATAAGCAGGCACTTGAGCAGCAGCAGCTGTCCAACAGGCTTCAGATCTCCGCTTTGCAGTCCAAACTGGATGAGACGAGGCACTGTTACCATGACAACGGGCGTGACCCCACCCAGGAGCTCAGGGATGCCCTGGACACTGCTCAGCAGAGCCTACACAGCAAAGAGCAAGAGGTCTGTAGGGTTTTATGCAAAGCTGGTGTATGGTAGCTAAGATGATTTGGGCTGATAAGTGGTGGTTGTTGATTGATGCATTTAGCTGCAGTGCCACCCTCTGGTACAGATGTGTATGGATATGCAGACTTGATCAGTCTTTTTTAAAGCCACCAGGAGGACTAGAAATCTCTGAAAGCTCAGTATTTTTAACCCGCTACAGAAAACTATGATGCGATTATAGAACTTGGAATATATGTTTTCTAGTCTTTATTTAATAAGTAATGTCATGTCTTTTAGGTCGAGGTCCTGCTTGGCCAACTGGAGACTGTGCAGAGGGACTTCAACATCAAAGAGGTTGAACTAAAACACCTCACACTGCAGCTGGAGCTACTGACCAATCAGAATTCAGCTCATGTTAACGAGCTCCAAGATCAGATTGCTGCCCTAAAAGTAAGTGCCACTCCGTCTTCATTACAAATTGTCCATTTTATTTAGCTGCATTATAAGTGAAACTTATATTTAGACAACAGTGGAAAAACAACAAGCTCTCCTTTATGGGGAGGACTGTGCTTGAAGAATGAAGTTTGTTATTTCTGTGTTATTCCCTCCTCAAAAGATGTCTTTTTCAAATCAGACTCATTATTGGAGACATTGTGAGCACAAAGACTCAAAGCACTTTCATATATTTTGGATTCATCTCTCTGTGGCTCCATCTTCAGACCAAAATAATTTTTAGTTTTGGGCTAATCTACCTGAGTTAGTGGGAGGTACTTAAATGGAAGAAGAGGGATAAATACTAATACTAGAAATGGCTGAAGAATTAAATAACCTTGTGTTTTCGAATGGATTGACCCAGTGTACAATATTTATTTAAAGGAGCTAATTACTTATAACTTGAGAACACAAAACGACATATTTGTTGAGAACTGGACAAAACAGATTATTTACGTTTCATCCCTCAGACTAGACATTTAAGTATGCATTATAAAAACACTGTACAGTGTAATTTTTACTCTCCCATGGTGCGTATATGTAATTTTATTTATCTGTTTATAAATCCCCCCGCGAGTATTTTTTCTTTTCCCCTCATCCTTCAAATGCTCTCTTATTTCTTTCTTTTACTTTCGATAGTAATCTGTATTTATTTCTGTCTTTGTACTGCTGCAACAACCGAATTTCCCCGCTGGGGATCAATAAAAGTGTATTTTGTTTTATCTTATCTTAAAAGGCCCTCCTGTTCATATGGTGCTAATTTTAGTTGTTATATTCATTCTTTCCTTAAAAGTCTATAACTATATATAACTTATAATTCAACTGGTATATGCAACTCTGCTTGCAGGAGAATGTGTCTGCTCTCACCATACTCAGGGAGGAGAAAGAGGAACAAAGCGAGGTGGAGGACACAGAGGAAGAGAACCTCCCCTCTGCATTACTCCAGGAGAAAAATCAGGAGATTGACCACCTCAACAATGAGATCCAAAGACTGGAACAGGAGTTGGAGAACACCAGGGACAACAAGGTCAGAATAAGTACACACAGAATACGTGCAGACAGTGTAGACAATGTGGAAGTGCCCATAGTTGATGAGGCCATGATAAAAAATTTAATTGTCTGATTTTGATCTTTCTGACAAAAAGGTTTTGGAGGCCGAGCTTGAGGATCTGCGTTCACAGGTGGAACACCTTCAGTCTGAAGTCATGAGAGTGCGTGAGGACAAGCAGGAAGAAGAGGAGCGCCTTCATGAGGTCATCAGCACACTGCAGGCCGAACTCGCCACGTTAGGCCCCAACCTGCATGAAGTCAGTGACTCTCAGGATGGCGACAGCATCAATCCCTCGCCCGCTCCCAGCCCTGAACCTCACCACTACACCATCCAGGAACAGGAGAGGAGGGGAGGGCCGAACAGCCTGAGACAAGAGCTCAGTCTGAGTCATTCTGCCTCATCTCGTTCCCTTCGACCTCGTCTCAAGGCCCTTCAGAGTCAGCTGGAGACGGCGGTGGCAGAGAAAGAGGGGCTGGAGCGGTTACTGCTCACCCAGGAGGAAGAGTACAGAGGACATGGGGAGGAGTTCGGAAAGAGGCTGAAAGCTGAGAGAGAGAGGGCAGATGAACTCCGCGGTTTACTCACCGACAAAGAAGCTGAGCTGGAGGAGGTCAAAGCCCAGATGGAAGAGGAGAAGGAGAAGAGGAAGCTGTCTCAAGAGGAGAGGGACAGTTGCAAAATTCAAGCCCAAGACATGAATGAGAAGAGCACCCACCTCAGCTCTCTGATTATGGAACTCCAAAAGAAAGAACAGGAGAGCGTGAGCGAGATCAAGGCTCTAAAAACAAAGGAGCAGGAGATGAAAACAGAAATGGAAGTCCTGAGAGAAACCAGTCTCACACTTGAGAGGCAAGTCCAGGAGGTGCGAGCCGAGGTGGTAGACATGGAGGAACTGGTCGCTGAGGAAAGGACAAAGGTTAAAACCCTTGAGACTGTGAAGGGAGAGCTTTCCGCTGAACGTGATGCGCTGAGGAGGAGGGAGGGGCAACTCCAGGAGGAAATTGAAAGGCTCAGGCAGGAAGTGACTTCAATGAGAGGCTGTATCCAGGACCTGACAGTTCAACTCAATGAGAAGGAAACCACTCAAGAAGAGGCTCAAAAGGAAGTGCTGGTGAGTGTCAGCTCCGAGGTAAACTGTGTTGCTTTCAGTTTTAAAAGCACAATCCAAGATGTAATTTCAAACACAGGATTACAGCCTCCTTGTCAGTTCTCAATTGAATGGTAGGCCTTTTAATAAAGGGAATACATATCTAGGAAAAAAACAAATCTAATGTATTAAGATCTAAGATTTTGATGGTGTTAAAATGTTTGTTTACATAATTAGTTTATAAACAGCAGTAAAACAGACCTTTGTTTTCAGTTATTGTCTTTTAAACTGTAATTATGTCTCTGAATATACATTACTTAAAGTTTATATGGTCAAAAAAGTACTGTCTGGGCCTTTTAATCTGATTAGAAAGTCTTTTCCTCAGCCTATGCTCCAGGTTTGAAAGGGTCTGGGCAAAATAATTCAGATAACTTAGATAAACCTGCTTCAACAGGCCCCATGTCCAGACAGGAAATACCTTGCTGCCACTCTTTTGCTAGCGTACAGCTGTGCTAGCGACTGCAGGCAAGACCACATCTGGTTACAGTTAACTGCCGTAACACGTCATCACGGCGGCTGCGCTCCTAAGACAGCAGAATCTTGCTAGCACAGAGGAAGTGACATTAAAATGAGGAAGAAGGAGGCAAATCTTTGTTAGCTGCTGTTTTTAAAGCTCTGATGCACTTTATTTTTCGTTTCTTTACGTCTCATCTCATTGGCAGGATGTGGTAAGCACAAGTCATGGCTGTTTTTAAAAAGAAAGCATGGAGGCTGTAATGCATTTGTTGGGCTGCTGCATGTCTTTGCAGTCTGATCTGATTCTGACGAGTTCATAGTTGTTTTTAGCAAATGTAGCCATTGTTGTAGTGCACTAAAGAGGTATGTAGCAGTAGATACAAAAGACTGAATCAGATATAAAACACAGCATGTACATGTGGTACTTTTTAAATTGCTGTTTCCATTGCAAAGCAAGTTATCTGTTGCTGCTCTTGTGTAAACAGTAGTTGTTTCCCCAGGAAATTCTGAAGAAAATAAAGTTAAAATATGGTCTGAGGATGCAGGATTTCATGAATACTAGTCTTAAGAAAGGCACTATGTTGATACTAGCTGCTAAAAGTGTTTTTCTTTTCTTCAGACCCATGCTGAGGTGACCCTGGCTAAAGCAGACACTGCCTTAAGACAGAAGGAGGCTGAGCTTGCCAGAGTGAGGGCAGAGCATCAGGCTCTGAGGGCAGAGCTGACTGCGGTGAAACAGGGTCTGAGTACCAGTACAGAAAGGGCTGAGAAACTACATGAGGAAGCACAGGTGAGAATATATGACGACTGAGAACAGAATATCAGATATAAGTTGTAGAGCGGCGGGTGTTGATCTTTCTGTTTGTTGTGAGATTTGAAATCGTGGCGGTACCGGGTTGAGTATAATAAGGTTGACAGCTGTATTTTAATGTCACTTATTTCTGATTTCACAGACCAAAGACCGTGCCCTAGTCGACCTGGAGACCGATAACCAGCGGCTGAAGGTGGAGCTTCAAGGATTACAAGAAGACCTGGCTGTACAGGAAGAGGAACTGGCCTATCGGCAAAGAGAACTACAGCAACTCAGACAACACTGTCACCAGCAGGACACACTTCCTCACCAACAAGGTTACCCACAGAAGGGTGAGCATTTAATGATGCTTCGAACGTACACTCTGCACAGTCCTATACATTCACGCCAATGTATAGAAGTAATTACGTATATTTTCAGCTATTTGTCTCCCTATGTAATGAGCTGCAGTAATTTTATTGTACTAGGAATGTAGTGATGTTGGTCTAGTCAGTGGATTTCAGAATTGAAATCAATACTAAAGTTTCTCACCCCCTTAAAAGTGCCCTGTGGAGTTCTCTTATAACAAACAAAAGTTACGTTTACGTTCAGACTTAGTCATCAAAATGCCTTGTGTGTTTCCTCAAGCTCTAATAAATGTGTCGAGTGCATTTCCTTCCTCATAACACGTCACCTGCGTATGTGCGTCCTCGTGCTCATGCACAAAATAAACAAAACGGGGACCCACTCATAGAAAAACAGCTCCATAGTGCTATTAGAGGTCTAAAACTCCACAAGGAACCTTAAAGATGATGGCATCACAACAGAAAAATGACATTTTTTTATTTTCTTCATCTGTCAGATATTTCTCACAGAGCTTTTGAGGACATTGTGAGTGTATCTCGTGATGAAGCCTCTCTGAGCTCTCCAGAGGTCTTAAGGAGACTCGAGTGCTCCGAAGACAGAATCCCAGAGCGGTTCCACGCCTCTGTCCTCGGCTCTCGTCTATCTGAGTTCAGCACTCTGAACAGCACAGGCCTGGATCTCCCCCACCTCAAGACCTCTCCCAGGGTTGTGATGGAGCCTCCACACTCCAGGACCATCACACCAGATCCAGCCACACAGAGCACCCACTCCCCAGGCTCCGTGTCGGTGTCTGACAACTTCTCCATGCTCGACTCTCTGGACACGGACAAAGTACGTGGTCGAAAACTTCCATACATGCTACCTTTTTGGGTATTTTGTAAGAAGCTTTTGGTCTTTGGTTCAGATGTGGTTACATTTTTGTTTCTTGTTTTTTTTCTCAGGTGCGCGAGTTGGAAGAACTTGACGTAACAGCGCCTCCATCTCCTCTTGGCTCCACCTCCTCCTTGTCAGCACCAGAATGGGCCAGTGATGGATATGGCAGCAGTGAGTATTGCCACACTGAGCCTCATAGTTTCATGACTCTTGTCTGTGAAGATCTTCAGTCATCCGGGTCATGGTACATCTAGAAGTGCTACGTCAAGACGCCTGGACTTGTTTCAAACTGAAAAAGCCTTTTAGGATGAGAGGTGAAACGTTTTGAAGAATATAAAGCAAGTCCAGTTGCCTTGACTTCTAGAAAAATGTCTGACTGTTGTGTTTTGTACTGTATGTTGTAACAAATTTGTCTGCTAATACTTGTAATCTGTGGCACTCAATTTGAAACCCATTTATTCCTCCTAAAGACATAGAGCTGTAAAAATAATTTCCTAAAATAGCTGGGCACTGTAGTTTTTAGCAAACCCAAACAAGAGTAAATAGTGCATTTCATTGGGAACTATTTTCAGCTTCAGATTTGATGTGTTAGTATTTGCGGCAGCAGGACAGTGTATGTAAAATCAATTCAGAATAAAGTGCAGTGTCCATGTTCATCAGGGACGCTGTGGCTCATTGATGTGTTTTTTATAGTTTTTGGAAAAAGTGGAGCTTCTTGGCACAAAGAAATAAGTTCTATCAGGCTTTGGCTACACAGACAGTATTTGGGAGGTGGTTTTGGTCTTTTTTATGGAGTTTGTGGACTAAGAATATCACCAGGATTATCTACTTAACTCTCCTGTTCTCCTCTTGTGCTTCAGATGTGAGTTCAGAATTGGGTGCGAGGCTGAGAGTGGAGCTGGAACAGACTGAAAGGCTGGATGCTCAGTTTGTAGAGTATCTCCGCTGCCGAGGAATTAACCCCACAGTTAACACAGATAGTGCTGCAGGCAGTATGAGCTACAGTGATGATCTGCTGTCACCTGAGCTTCAGGTAGGCTTCATTCATACTTGGTGGCTGTAATTCTATTAATTTGACAGTAAGACTAAATTTTACTTAGTTTCTTTCTCCATTTTTCTGCAGGGTCTGTTGAAGAAAGTGTATCAAGAAAGCTGCCGAATTCTCACTTTGTCCCAACGTCGTGCCACCTCCTCAACCCAACCTCATGTCTCAGAGTTAAAAGCCTTCTCATTGAGTCAGACACAGCATCATTCTGAAGATAGCTCCACCCTACTGGACCACCGGGACAAATTGTCCTCCAACCCCCCCATGAGCTGGCAGCAGGAGAAGAGGGCACTGCAGGAGACTGTGATTGCTCTCCGAGAGCTGCTCTGTCGAATGGCCCAGAGACACGCACAAGTGAGTTTCTGTGGTTTTAAAGAGACGTTACAATCATGTTTTAAATCTAAAGTTGGTGGCGTGACGCTATAATATTGGCTGATCACGGTCTTCTTTCTTCCTCAGACTGACTACAGAGGTGATGATGACTGGCACAGAGATCAGCTCCGGACTGATGGACAGTTTGAATCCCAACTGAGAGCAGAGCTGGAGGAGAACCAGAAACAACTGAAATGTGCTCATGACACTCAGCAGGAGCAAAAGAACAAAATACAGTCACTCAGGTATATTACACACACCGAATAACAGCATTCAAGCACACCTTCTCCACAAGTTCTCGTATTATACAAGATTATAATCTCGTATATTGTCAAGCATATTGGGTAAAATCAGAAATTTGTTATTAGTGCAATACAACCCATGTATGTTAAAAGTGTGCATTCACTGTATTAAAGTGGTTTATTTTATTTAAAAGAGATTTCTCTGCATTTCAAATAACTTATTTTATTTATTTGGATTTAATTTAATTGAATTGTATTTTTTCTTTAACTCATGTCAACCAGTGTGTGCCTGGCAAGTTGTGTTACTGCTCACCTCCCTAATTTCCAAATAACCACATATTATGTATCGTTCTAACATAATTTAGAGAATCTTGGTTCCTCAGTTCTTTGTGTGGTTTTTGGTATTGGTGGTGCTAGTAGCTGCCACAAAAACATGCTTTCATGTGATATAACCAAAAGTAAGGTTAGAACTGTGCTCTTCTTCAGGCTGGCTGTAGAAGAAGGTGAAGAAGCTTTGAGGAGGGAGCAGACCAGAGTCCAGGAGCTTCAACAACAACTAGAGCAGGAGAGAGCTCTGAGTCTCCGGAAGGACCGACAGGAAGAGGAAAGGAGAGGGGTAAGATGAGAACTAAAAACATGCATTCTGAATATACCGTAAATTTTCATATAAAAGCCAGTATTCAAATGATCATATAATAGCTGGGGGATAGTGCAAACAAATAAAGGCCAGTTGCTAATACAGGCCAGGTGAAAAATGTTTCCACAGTGTTTCCACTGAGTTTTAAAGATCAAACAATGTGAAGAATCCAGAGTGTAGCTTTCTGTTTTAAGCTCTGAAAGATAACCGCCTCTTCCCTCCCCAGGCTGTGCAAGTATCTTCTGAGCAGCAGAGGTCAGAGGTCATGGCTCTGAAAGGTCAGGTGGAGCAGGAGAGAGTGGCCTGCAGCAACGTCAGAAGGGAGCTTCAGATTGAACAGTCCCGCAGTGTGATGCTGGAGAAACGCCTAGACGACACCCAGAAGGAGCTAGAAGACGAACGGCAACTTTCCGCTCAGCAACAGGAGCTCAACTTGCAAGAAAAGACTCGCCTTGAGCGCCTCCTGACTGAAGCAGAATCTCGCTCAGCAGAAATTCACTCAAAGATCGCAGATGCTCACAGGAAGCTGGATGAAGAGAGAGACCGCTGCTCCAGGCAGGTGGATGAACTCAGCCGCAGACATGAGGCGGATACAGCCAGAGACAGGAAGTTCATCTCCGACATGCGCTCCCAGCTAGAGCAGGAGCGAAGGCAGGGGGAGGAGCTGGCAGCTCTGATGGACAAACTGAGGGCTGAGCTACTGCAGAGCCGAAGGAAATGGGAAGAGGAGGACAGAACCAGGAGGGAGGAACTGCAGAGGGAGCAGGAGGCTGCTACCCGACATCGTGTGGCTATGGAGACCCTGAAGGAGCAGAAACAGGAAGCATTCTGTGCTTTAGAGGCGGAGCGAGAGCGGTCCAGACGCCATGGGGTGGAGCTGGTTGAGCTGAAGGAGAGACTGCGACTGCTGAAGGACAAAGAGAGGGAGAGGGAGGAGCAGTGGGAGAGAGAGAGGAGGAAGGGGAGGCAAGAGCAGATGGAGAGGGAGAGACGACAGGAGAGGACCAATAACAAACTGGTAAAATACCATCAACTTAGTTCTTCTGCTTCTTTCTATCCTCACTACTTTCACAAATTTCATGCTCTTGTTTTAGACATATTTAAGTTAATTTTGGATACACACAAACACACTGCCTTGTACACATCTCTGACTTTAGAGCGAGTTGGAGTTGTTGAGGCAACAGGACCAGCAGCGCATGCAGGAGCTGCAGCGCACTCTGGCAGAGCTGGAAAGAGAGGAGAGAGAGCTGGCTGCTCAGAGGCTCTCTGGACAAACAACTGGGCAGCAACACAAGGCCGCGTCTTCACAGCATCTCCAAAGTAACTTCCAGGCAGGCAGCACACAACAAAACCAGCAGGTAAACATGAACACTGCTAAGGAAGAGGTCTGTAACAAGAGATTTGGCAAATGATATAGGCAATAGTTATGGTGTAGTAAAACCAGAACTTTTTTAAGTCTGGTGCTGATCTTTGACACCTTTATCAAGGTGCTATGCCACAGACCCCTGTACTTTTTTGTATGTAATGCTGGTACTACAAGAATGTAAACTTACTGGACTGTTGTAAAATGAATGCACTTTTCTCACTGTAGATGCCGTCCATGCCGCCATCACCCAATCTGCTGGAAAGGTTGCTGAAGGAGAACTCAGAGCTGACGGAGCGCGTGACATCGCTGAGTCAAGAGAGAGCCACCCTCAAACATAGACTCACCTGCCTGGAGCGACAGCTGCGGCGCACTGAGAGTGAGCTCGCCAAGGTCGCCACAGAAACTGAAAACAGACCCATCAATGACGTGACCAGCAGCAGCAAGGTCAGTAGGAAATACATGAATGTACACACATTTGTTGTGATCGAAATAATGGCATGGCATTGGATCAGCTACCCAGGAACATATTTTACAAGATTAATTACTGCAGTGCTTTCTGTACTTTATTTTGGCACCCCCACCCTAATGGATTTGCCCTCATCCTAAATGACAGTGTTTTTCAAAAGTCTGCATGTGTATGTAGTTGAAAGTACAACTCTGTAGACCCTTTTTCACAGCAGACATTTTGACTTGTCACAGCAGGGAAAGCACACTTGTAATTAATAACATTAACGATGGCTCCGTTCTGTTTTAGTGCCCCAGTAAGCCATGTCAAAACATCCATAATAGCAGGCCTCGAGAAGTGGAGCATCTAAATGGAATCCAGCTGTGATTTAATGTTAATTACAGCTGTGCTTTTCCTGCTAATACACGTCAAAGTGTTTGCTGTGAAACAATGTTGAAAAGTCAGCTGGCATTAATGTGTAATTGACTGTGAAAATGACTCTTGATCAGAAATTACCTTGTGAGTCAGCTGCAAAAGTGTTGAATTTCAGAGCTTAGACCACCTCAAAGAAATGCTCAACCTGTGGGAAACATGGCGCTATATGTCCAAATTTGTCTGTGGCTATATTATTTAATTCTGGTTGTGTAACACTTTTCCTGCACTTAGTCCCCATATCTTTTAATATATTGTATATACTTTGATGTAGGATTGCAGCCACAAAAAACCTGCTGTTAAATTTCTTATTTTGAGTAGTCATAAAGGGGGGTACTACTTTGGTGAATCCAAACTGTTTAATTGTATGTTGGCTTAAACTCTAAACATACCATGGAAATGCAATGTTGGCTAATGTCACTAGACAGACTCATACAGCTACTGTTATGCTGATATTTATTGGTTTGCAGGTGCAGCGTTTGTATGAGCGCTACCTGCGTGCCGAGAGCTTCAGGAAAGCTCTGGTGTACCAGAAACGTTACCTGCTGCTGCTGTTGGGAGGTTTCCAGGAGTGCGAGCAGGCCACGCTGTGTCTGATCGCCCATATGGGGGCCCGGCCATCACCCCCACTCTCCTCCCAGCGCAGACCCCTCGGCCGATTTAGGGCTGTTGTACGAGTTGTCATTGCTGTCTCCAGGTAGGGGGCATACCAGGATGTAAAAAGTTACCTCAGCCTTGTGTATGGATAAAACTGATCACACACTTTTTTTTTTTCCAGAATGAAGTTCCTGACCAGGAAGTGGCACAGAGCGATCAGAAGATTATCTGTGTCTGGGACTGTCAACGGGCATGCGCCAGGTCAGCTCAGTGAACACATTTCATGATAATATGCAGCACTTGACCGTGTGTGTGTGTGAATGGATCTTTAATCTTAATATCTCTTACAGGACCTAAACCTGAAGTTTTAAGGCAACAACAGCCAAGATTAAATTTTGACTCGCCACCAAACAGAGACAACAGTGCCGTCCACAGAGACACGGTGTCAGCCCTTGTCCCACCCACCAAATCACCCTTCAGGTTGCACAACAGGTTTGGGCTCCTCTTCAGCAAACACTAGATTGTGAAGTGGAAGACTTCAGAAATGTTTTAATAAAGTCATTTTTCATCAGTGAGCTTTCTTCTTTCCTCAGGTCGCACTCCAGCACCAGTCTGGCCTCGGGGCATTCAGGAGGAACGTCTCAGGATCCAGAGCGATCCCTGACAGAATATATCCGCCATCTGGAGAAAGTCCAGCAGCGGTTGGTGGGAGCCAGGCAAGGTGAGCAGCCTCAAGTATAAGTAGGGTGAATTTCAGGACAAAACATGGAGTTAAATGCACCCAGGAAACACGGGGTATCAGGTCAACACTGGGTCCATTCATCGGTTAAAGGATTGAGTCACTGTCACTTACTGGCTTTCATTCTTTGCACTCTACTCCATGACAAACTTACATGTTAGTGTTTATAATATTTGATCAGTGGTTGATTGTACAAGGCAGTACTCAGAGCAGCGCACAGTTGGTGGTGGTATCCACAAATTTGAAGGCATCCCACTCAAATGATCAAGCACAGCTTCTTGGGTTCTGAGCGCCTAACTGGAATAGTAGCAAGTGATATCGCACCGGGAGATGCTACATTGCACTGGGTTTATGTTTTATAGCTCTTATGCCGAGATCAGACCACACAATATCAGCCTGTTTATGGCCTGAATGAAAAAGAGCAGTCTAGTTTTACTTCTTTTAATGTCGTGGCAGAAGACAACAGAGCCCCATAGGACAGACCACTTTTCTGTGAACAACTGTAAACATGATAAGTGAGGAATTATGTATTTTACTATCACTCTTGGGTCAAGAGCATTATACCAAATTAACCTCACCTGCGGGTGTGACATCACCCTCTGCACTCTGTCTTTTTATTGACTGAGAAGGAAAAAGACACAGGGGGAAAGTCCCCCTTCACTGCCAAGCGACCGTGAATGGTTCCAGATTCACTGTCATTCATAAAACTGTGTTTACGTACACACACATTCATTGTTGGTGCTGTCAGGTGGAACCGTGACCGTCCGTGGCACCTAACTGATCACCTCATGCAAGTCAAGAAAGACTGCAAGCTATGATAGGTGGAGGTCTAATGTGTAGTCTGCCATGTCTCCCTGCCAAACCATTTACTGACTCTATGATTGCCCAATCTGAATTTTGATTATATCAAAAGACAAAAATCTTGTGTAGTCTGATCCCAGCGTTAGATGCATGTCTCCTAATTTGGTCACTCGTTTTCCAGGAAGTGTTTTTCCCATCAATCTGAGAAATATACACAGAAAATCCTCCTTGTTACAGAGTTCCGTACAAGACAAGTAATTCTTGTAGAAATTCTGATTTTGTGATGGGCGGACCAACACTTCCTGCAAAACCAGCATGTTGTTAAATCCCACAAAACCTGTGTGCTCTATCATCTCCCAACCTAGTAAGCAAGATTCATTTAGCCCTGCCCCCTAAAGAGGAAAGGAGGATACAGTCAGCCTGTTCCCCTGATATGATTGGTTATCGGCAGCGCTGGCTGCAGGAGAATAGGACGTGGCTGTACCTGAGCTGCTTGTCGCCCCTTTACCTGAATGGTCCAGGTGAGTGTGAGTATAGTCTACTCACTCCGCCAAACAGTAAAGCAGCACAACGCGCCTCTCAGGATGGTTGTCATCAGTCACTGAGTGCACTCGATCAGAGGTGGTAACACTCTGGTCTGTACATACCCTGCAGGTTTCTGATCCTCCTGATATATTTTTGTTAATTCTTGTGAGAGACCATTTTCTGCAGTAAAATTAACTTAATTCATAGTGAATGGACTGACGTATACAAACACACCAGTATAATCATATAACGAGCCACACCTGGTGTAGTAAATGAGGCTTGTTAACTGTCACTGTAACAAAAACCTGCAGGACCCTCAAAGACCAGAGTGTGACAGCCCTGCTGACGATGGACCATTTGTCATGATTGTGATTTTATCAAGGGGCATTTTCTCTTATTGTTTTACAAACTGAACATTTCCTCTGATGATGATGATACAGGAGGTTCTGCTGACACGCCATTACAATATTTACTGATGTGTTAAATTACTTGAGGAGTGTTCAGTCGTGGCAGATTAAAGATGTGAAGGCTAATTCAGATATTCTAGTTTTTTCATCAGTGCTCATGGCAAAACATATCTTTGAATTAATATATAAGCAAACAATAGAGTTTTGTAATCAGAGTTTTCTATCAGGACTTGCATATGTTGTGTAACGTTTTTATTTTTTAAACAAATGCACAGATGTTTCTTGGTTAGCAGTGCAAGACAACAGCTAGTTGGATGACTGGCTTTGGTCAAAATATGTGTTTACTCAAAGAAATGCAAATAAAACCATCACCTGGTTTTGTTTAAAACTTTACGATAGCTTTGGTATGGATTTTATGTTTCTAAGCTCTGCAAAAAAAAAAGGATGCTGTCCACCTTGTCTCATTTTTTTCTTTTTGTGTCCCAACAGGTTCGTCCGTTCTCCAGCCTGACCCGAAGTTGTTCGACCACTGAAAGAATTAACGTCTCCATATCGTCTGCATATCGTTCCACAACTGTCCATGCCTTACACCATGTAGAAATATGTAGAAAGGAATATCGCACACGTGTTTAATTATTTGACCACATGTGAGTTTTATAAATACATAAATTATTTTTCAATATTTTCTATTATAATTTTTCTATTCTCTGTATTTTGAAGGTCACTCTTGAGATGTTGGAACAAATGTTTTTCATTTTAAATGCTGTTTGTTATTTTTCTACTAATGTTTTATACCCTTTTGTGCTACTGTATGTAAATAGGACTGATGTTCATTGTACATGTGTCCAAATTTGCACTGGTTTTATACTGGAGATCCATGATCAACATAGCTAGTGAGTGCATTAATGCATAAAGGTGAACCATATATGTGTTTGTATTATCTCTGTTTCTACCATAAAGTTGATAAATATTTTAAATGTGTGCTTACAAATCAAACAGACTGAGTTTATTGTGTGGCAGCTCGTAAGTGAAGTATATCCTGGAGCATTTGTTATATTCTCACAATGAAAGTTCTTCAAAAAACAATTCATATTAGATGTTTGATTGTTGTCTGCTATTTATTTATCTCAATACTGGAGAGACTCATTGAACATAAATTCTCTTAATACAATACTCTTAACAATTAAATAAGAAAACAAGAGCACTGTAGAACAGAATAACAAACAGTAAACAAAGTAGGCTCATTTAAAGTGCTCACAGGCAGGACGATGGCAGGAAGGATGATGATTGAGAACAGAGTATAAATATAGCGATACAGAGTAACAAAAGATGTGGGATTAGGAACATTTGAGTCTCGATGTTTCACGTTTACATTTGTTGTTCAGATTTAAAAGATATTTTGTTTTACTCTGATTTCGCCTTAAATGGAACAATTTTGTTCTTGCTCTCTCTATACATGTTGTCTAACTGATTCTTTTAATCTGCTTATTTAAGTGACTGATGATTAGTTAAGACTGTGGCTTATTTCCTTTTTTTTTTGTGAGATTTATAATTACTATGTATGCCAGTTTCAGCCATGAAAAGAAGCTTGATAAAAGTAAAAATACTTTGGGTAAGTCAAAAGCATGACATGCTAAGTTAAAGATTGTATATACGAAGTCAGACGTATGAAAAAACTAAGTAAAAATCTTGATTTACTATCATAATTTACATCGCTAAAATTATGAGATAATACTAAATCACAATTTTTACCTGCTATTATAACTTAGAAAGTCACATTTCTGACTTTAACATGTTCGACTATTTCATAATTTTGACTGATAAGCATTTTTATTTTTATAATGCATAACTTTTCTTCTGTTTTTTCCCTTTTCTGTAAGAGACTTTTAATTGATTACACTGTCTTGTTTGTTTTAAGCAGTAAATTGACTTTTCTAATTTCAAATTTCATCAACTCCTACTCAATAAAGACCTTCCCCCGTGATTTGTTTGTCTTTGTGAGAGTCGCGGAGATAGTAAATGGGATGTTGACCATTATTACGTAACGAAGAACTGACATCTGAGCGGCTCGGCAGCAGCCAATGACAGTCTGATCTGCGTCTGACGCTCTTTACCTTCTCAGTCAGGGGTTCGTTCGTTTTACGAAGTCCGCAGACGCCGCTTCCATTCCTTGTCTCCATTCCAACTGTACTTCAGAACTCCGCCCACCCGCTTCTCGTAGACGTAGAAAACGTGCGCCCTTGCTGAAACATCAACACTGAATGACGCACATCCTTCGCGTTCGGCACAGCGCTGCTAATGGTAAGCTAAAGGCAGCGGCAGGCTGTGTGTCGTACATCGCTGTTTGACGTCTTGTCTGCGGTGAAGTAGTCCTGGCCCGCGCAGAAGACCCCGTTACAATTTTCTCGTATTTGTCTGGGATGTATGGATGGATAGTTGACGGACTCTCGTCGCTGTTTGAGCCCGTTACGGGGCAAAACCCCACCGAGTGGCCCGGGAAAGGTAACGTTAGCGAGGAGGTACCCACGCGACCTGGCGTGAAAGCGGGAGCACAGCGGCAGGAGAGCCACGGCAGACCGACTAAACGGAACTACCAGAGGTCGGTTGTTGAAGATAAAGACTATTTTTGTACTCTATGTTGGTGTTCACTAATAATAGTTGAATTGTCGATACATTGTTAAATCCCCCTGGTTATTAATGATTATCTAAAGCCATCAGCCGACGCTAGTTAGTTAGCTTACCTGTGTGAACAACCAGCAACATAAAATAGTGATATTAGCTTAAGTAGATGTTGTCTGGTATTGTACCTTATTGTTATATTGGCACACTGCTAGCTAAAACATGTCCTTTCTGTCGTACAGGCTGCATTCAGCTCATTGATAAACTCACCTGAGCTTACCTTAAAACCTCCATATAAAACATATTTGACAACATAGTTTGCTTTTATGGGTTTTTGAGGGCACCAACAGCCACCCAAATGCAGTGTTGGAAGAAGTATTTAGATATTTTACTGAAGTAAAAGTAGAAATACCATCGTCTGAAAATACTCATTACAAGTAAAAGTCCTGAATTCAAAATAAAAAAGTACAGAAGTATTATCAGTAAAATGTACTTATCTATCTAAAGTAAAAGTACTCATTCTGCAGAATAGCTCCTTTCAAAGTGTTATGTTATTATTGAATATTCTGTTTTTATCACTAATAAATACATGTAGGAGTATTTAATGTTGTTGTTTGTCGATATGGAGCCATTTTTAGATACTTTGTGTACTACTGAGTAGATAAGTAGTATAGTACTGCATCATATCGTGTTTTTTTATGTAAAAAGTAACTATAAGTGTCAAGTAAATGTAGTGGAGTAAAAAATACAATATTTCCCTCTGAGATGTAGTGGTGTATTAGTATAAAGTAGCATAAAATGGTACAAGTACAGTACTTGAGTAAATGTACTTGGTTACATTCCACCACTGCCCAAATGTAATGTTTGGGCTAATCCCAATGACTTGTATAACACTAATGCAGTCTAATATAACTGTAATAAAGCCTTACCATGATAATAATAAATAACTTTGTAGTTCGTGGTACAGTTGAATTGTATTCTACTGAGAGAGGTTTTTTAAATATTATGTTGCCCCCATTTATATCAATAATATTTGATATATTTTTTAGAGCTGAAACAGTCATCACAATAGTTGCCAATTAATTTTCTAAGCAAAAAACACCAAATATTCTCTGTTTTCAGCCTCTTACAAGTGAGGATCTGCTGCTTTTCTCTGTTTTATGTCATTGAAACTGAATATCTTTGGGTTTTGCACTGTTGGTGAGACAAAACAAGATGTTCCAACACTTCACCTTGGACTCTGGGAAACTATCACTGGCATTTTTCACAGTTTTCTTACATTTAAAGGCTATTGTACTAGACAGATTTCAGATTACTCAAATGATGATAATCGTCAGTTGATGCCTGAATATTTTGTCTACCCCATTTATATCAATAAGGGTAGACTAAATAGTAGAAACGCCTACTGAACTGCAACTGAAACTAACCCATCACATTGTTGATATTATTGTTATTGTTCGCATCACCCTGCTCAAACTGTGTATTTCCTGTTGCAGTGTTGATGTTGCAGACAGTGTTTGCCAGAGTGACCAGGTAGAGGCGAAAAGACGCAGGCGAGGTTTGTTTAAAAGAACAACAAAATTTTTATTAATTCCAAAAGTCTCCCACAAATGAAGCTGGTTGTTGACGTGTGGTGTCCTGTGTGTCAGATGTAGTCATTAGCTTTGTGAAGAAGACTGTGGCCGGGGTAGCAGGTCTGCTCAGGCTGCGTAACCCGCTGACGACCAGTTGCGAGAAGCCCAGACATTATGAAGAGACGCAGGTTGGTGCTCAAACTCCCTCCATGTACATGCGATGTTTGATACTGGAAAATTACAGTTCGATGCACATAGATGCTAAAATGTCAATATGTAAATATCAATGGTCTTGTTCAGACTTAGTACTTCCTGGGTGACCTGACCACAAGTAAACAGTTCTAAATAGAGACGTTACATCCAATCGTGCATCTACTAAAATAAACCTAAAAACACACATGTTGGATACAGTTGATTTGCCTACACCAAACAACCCAGACAAGGTTTTGAAGGCTATGCTAAAACTAAAGCAAGACATGAAATAGTCCTCTCTTCTCTGTATTTGTTTCTTTTCTGCAGCGACCAGATTCCTACGTGTAATATCAAATATCAATGGGGAAGAAAAATCTGATAACAAGTGGTTAATTAAGTTGCATTTGAGACACATTCTGATAGCATGTCTCCAGATACAAGCGCATTTTGTTTTAAAACACTTTATATGCATTACAGTTCACAAGATACTAAGTGTGGGCAAAGTCATTGTGACATTTACACTAAATTGGACACTTAAAACTGCTTTTATTAAGTAGATCAGAAAGTAAACACGGCTTAAGTTTGATGCTCTGCTGTTACATTTGTATTTGTACATATATTGTATTCCCCATTTAATTACATTGAATTTCCTGTTGATCCAGCCTGTTACTCTGATGGGGATAGATGAGCTCCACACCTCGTGGTTGAACAGTACTGAGTGGAGAATGAGTAAGTGAGGACAGCTATTACCTTTAATGATCTGTTGACTGTGTTTATGTCACTTCTCATCCACACCCTTTACTGTGTACTCCTCTCATCCTGATCCCCATCCTCATTTGATTGATATTGTTTTTTCTCCACAGATAAACCAGTTGGTGGCATCAATGAGAGGGGTGGGAAGAATCCCTTTCAGAGCTCCTCACCTCCGTTAATGAGAAAATACAGGCAAGTGGTCCACTGTCACACTGCAGTTCCCTCACCCAGTTTGCTGTAAATACACCTACAGGGCTGCATAACCATCAGTGTCACCTTTTGACAATGCTCCCTCGTTAATGTACATATCCTCTGTGAATCCAGCGGGACAGGGCTGTCTGCAGGGCTCCCCGACAGGGGTAAAGAGAGGGAGAGGAGAGGCTCCCTCCAGCTGCTGCCCTCCAGACCTGCTCTGAGGGTCGGGACCACTAACCCTGATCCAACCTGCAATGGCTTTGGACACAACCGCTGCTACAAGCCCAGTCTTACCGTGGAAGAGGTAAAATAATCAGTTATTTGGCTTGGAGTTATGTAAGGATACTTTATGGTCCTGCATTGTTTGTACTATTTTTATGAATTTGGAAGTCTTCAATTTCTTTAATGTCATAATAGGTAACATTTATGTAGAGAAGTATGACTGATTTATTATTTATTTATTTATTTTTAGATTATTTTTTTTGGCATTTTTTGCCTTTATTGTATAGTGATAGCGGAGAGGCAGGCAGGGAACGGGGGAGAAAGAGAACGGTATGACATGCAACAAAGTTCGCCAGTCGAAACCAAACCAGCGACAGTTGCGACCATGTGGCATGCACTGTAACCATTCAACTACCAAGGCGCTCCTGATTTATTATACTTAATGTATACTGTATTAACTGGATTTTTGAGGCTGACACTGATGTCAATATTTGGGAGTTTAAAAAGATCTGATAATGATATACTTGCCAAATATTTTTTTTTTAAAACATAAACATAGATTTGATGTTTGTGGGGGAAAAAGTGACCAAAATACAAACTGAGTGAGACAATGTAAAAATAAACTTGTCAGTGCTCTCTGGTGGGCAAACTGTGTACTGGTGACACTTTCTAAATTACTAAAAAACCTAGTTTGTCATTTCTTTACTGCAATTTCTTGTTACTTATAGGACGACTGATACACCAAAGATATATCAGCAACAAACTATTATCGGCCGATATATCGGCCTGGCTGATTTATTGATCCAGCTCTAGTTAAATTATAAAGGGTAGAGGAGTAAAGTTCACCCACATGATTTCTGTCTAATTAAGTTTCAACCTTCAACCAATTACCCCCATGTACCACTTTCAGCATTCAGAGCACCTACAGTAATGCATTTTGAAGTTACATTTACTTAGAGAATCACCTCATAACACCACTTACCATGCTTTAACACTCATGTTATTGTGTACTTGGGTTCTCCATTTAGACCATAAAGCAGAACGATAAAGAGCACTATAGGCGCTTGGTGGAGATGGTGACAGAGAAATACAACAAACGCCAGCCACTACCTTTCAACCAAACAAAACCACAAGAGTGAGTATAACCCCATTATTCATGTGGAAATTTCATCAAGATCCATTTAACAATGTACTTTAGAGCATGAGCTGATTAGTTGTTTTCTCCTTTTGCTCCCCAGTGAGTCGCTGTCACAGAGTGATCCCAAAACTGCTGCTTTAGGAAAAGCCTTTGAATCAGTGCCCAGGAAGATGGGTTACACACGTAAGATGCCTACATACCATAGTTACCTCCAAAGACACTGGTCTGAACGTGTAAATGTATTTGTTTGTTATGGGTAGTTTTAAGAGATGCTTGTATTTCAGAGTTGCAGGTCCCATTAGGTTGTAATTACCTCCTACTTGTTTGGGGTGTTGTTTTTTAATAGATTTAAACAATTAATTGAGTAAGCAGATCCCTTTTCACATTACAGAGTCAGTTGATTCAAACTAGGTTGAAATATACCCAGTAAACATGCTCTAATAAATCTACCCTGCTCGACTGACGCTTGCCTTTTTTGCACAGCTGCCCCAAGCGTGTTTACATGGAGAAATGCATCTGTAACCAAGGACAGGTTGGTGTTGTATCTCTGTATATGTGTCATTTATATTGATGAATTCTGATTATTTCACTAACCACCTATATGATTCATCTCCAGGCGGGGAAGCTTGACCTTTAGTAAGACGTTCAGTGGAGCCTTTGAGGACACTCAAAGATGTGCAAAGGTAGTCATTTCTCTTGCTCTCTCATGACATGTCGAAGCACTCATTAAGATATAATTGTATAAATGTATTATTTCTGTAATGTCGACCTGTGTTGCAGCAGAAACAGGCAGCAGAGTTGGACCTTTCTACAGAAGTAGCTACTCGCCTCAATCTGGTGGACAGAGAGACTCCTGCTGACGCACATCCTGCACACACAGCACATACAAGACACAGCGATGAGGACATACCACGGCTGACCAAGGTGAGATGGTCAGGAGTGAAGTGAAGTCACTGTGTTGAAGTAAGCATGGATGCAGTTTCTTTTATTTCATGTATTCATTGTCTTTGTGTGTAGGAAATGGCAGCGGAGGTGAGTTGTGCTCTGGCTCAGAGTGATCCCACCCTTGTTCTAAGTGCGGCTTTCAAACTTCGCATCACACAAAGAGACCTGGCCACACTGCAGGAAGGTGGATGGCTCAACGATGAGGTATGTACTTTTGAGTAAATTCCAGGGCAATTATCCAATTATCTTGGTACACTGCAATGAGCTGTGGCAGGGTTCCCCACGTGTACTCTCTGGGGACTCTGCAAGGACCAGGAATGTTATTTATGTCTTTTAGGTTACGTTTTGTTAATTATTGGCTGTAAATTATTGAAAAAACCTTTAGCTACCTGGTGGAAGTCTCTGGATTTGCGGGTTGACACTGATGTCAATATTTGGGAGTTTAAAAAGATCTGATAATGATATATCTAACTAATAGTTATTTTTTAAAACACAGACATATATTTAAATGGTCTCTGTGTGTGCATAGTCAGTGTTTGACATAGACAGACCAGATAAGTTCTATTTGGCGGTGGTAGCAGCTTCTGCATCCAGTCACCATGGAAACAAAGTTTGTTGCGAGACCTGCTTTCTCAAATTAGCATTGCAAAATGTGGTTAATACAACTGTGATGCTCAGTGCCATGTGAGCATTCTTCTTACTGTTCTGTTTATACTGTTTATACTACTGTGTGGCTGACTAGTCAATTACTGTATATATCACCATAGGGCTGCAACTAACGATAATTTTCATTATTAGTTAACCTGTCGATCATTTTCTCGATTAATCGATTAATTGTTTGGTCCATAAAATGTCAGAAAATGGTGAAACATGTTGATCACTGTTTCCCAAAGCCCAAGGTGACGTCCTCAAATGTCTTGTTTTGTCCACAACCCAAAGATATTCAGTTTGCTCTCATAGTGGACTAAAGAAACCTGAAAATAGTCACATTTGAGAAGCCAAAATCAGAGAATTTGGACAATATTTCATAACAAATGACCCAAAATGATGAATCGACAACTTATCAAGCAATCGACTAATCGGTACAGTTCTAGAATAATTGTTCATTTTAATAAATGTAAAAGTGGCAGCCCCTAAGGAAAATCAAATGACAGCCAGTCTAGATGTGGTGGCCACTGACCCACAAATGTCACACAGCACAATGGGATGTCACACAGGTGCCAGACATAATTCACCTAAATCACTCTTTCAACGCAACATAAACACCTGAAGCAAATTATCTTGATATTCTTGCCTTTTAGTTCCCACCTGCTAAACTCAAGAGTCAATTCTAAGATAACCTCTCAGTATTATAAGGTCTGAGCAAGTGACCCAAACACAACACTCCAGCTTGTGTGGTTGAGGGGTTCACTGTGGTATTTATAGGAGACTACACATCCAAAAAAACAGCTGTTGGTCACGTGTGTTGTTCATCAGGATAGTCAGTGCCAGCACACTTCAAATGGTGAAGTCTGTGAAATCCTATCTGAACAATTAATACAATTCAGCGTTAATCGCCCCCATGTAACGTGAGAGTCAAGACCTGAGCCAAAAAATTGTGTTACAACGCCTAGCATCACTGCTGCTAGTGTTACCCTGACATGTCAAGTTACAGCAAGCTGGCACAAACTGAGAGCTGATGAACATAAGCTCACTGTGTCAGTAACTCGTCCAGTAACTTAGTTAACTGACTTGGCCGCCTTGCTGCAGCTGAAGTTCAGTTGAACTGACTTTGACGCGAACACACAAATGATCTAAGATCCAGTGTCTGCCTGTTTAGCTTAGCTAAAGTGGGTTTACTGACTCAGCTTCCCACTAGCAGCTAGCTAGTTAGCTTTGCTTGTTCGCGACCTGCTTGAACCGACAAGCGGCTTAAGTTAACGAGAATATCCGTGACAGAACTGCTGCAGTAACTGTGCTGTCGGTTGTATTTTTTGTCCTACACCTGTATAAAAGTAGCTTAGCACGCTAGCCAGCCTCGCCGTCTCCTCCCCGCCTCCCCTTGTAGAAAAAAACAGACATGAAAAACTTTACTCGTGCTAAGCTACTTATTCGAGACTCAAAAGCTTACACTCACCCTTTCATTGTAAACAGATATTATCCCTTATTTTCGATGAGGCTGAACTTTAGAGTTGTTTTGGGTAAAAAGGAGGAATTTTGACAGAGTTAGGGTCGGGGATGCCTCCCGTTTTACCCTCCACATGTAGCTAGTTGCGGTGGTTGCAGTTAGCTTAGCCGCCGCACTCCTTCCACGACTGTGTGGAGACTGTCAACCCTGACCCCCGCATGCGCACAAGCACTGCTGCAATTAGAATGGGAGTTTTGTTACCCTGCTTTAAGTCTTTCAGGCTGTGTCAACGGTCAGCTACAGCCATGGGAAAGGTTTGATAATCCCGTGTTTGTGTTATATAATATGTTTTTTCTTTAAATATGAGAGGAGAAGGTTAGAGTTAGCTGCGGCCATGGTTGGGATAAAGATCCGCCACTCAAAGCGAAAGAGGCGGGATTTGCACAGAACCTGAGAGGAAGTACAGCCTGTGAGGCTTAACCCAGGTCAACAGATTCTCGGGCCCTGCCATGTTATAATTACTTTCATTTTTAGTTTTACAGATTTGTTTTGACTAGTTTTACAAAATGAAATTTAAAGAAAAAAGAAAGGCACTATCACGGAAACAAAATAAAAAACATAAACCCAGCCTTACATACATAACCAGACCACTTTAAAGGGGTATCTATAAATATATCTTTGATATAGAACATGTCTTTCCTTTAACGTCGCCTCATCTCAGATTATGTTTTTAGAGAAAGAGATTTACATGGAGTAAATAATTAATCACAGCAGTTTTTTTCTACAGCGCCTCCATTTTGGCTCAAACGTTGCTGTAAAGATATTTAGCTTGTGAGAGATAGGCTACTCACGGCCTTGGTGGTCCCTCACACTGTCTGAGTGTAAATTAAGTACGTAATATTGGATCTAAAAGATATATATATTATAATTACTTTAGTCGAAGCTCCACATTGATCTGCTAAAAAAAGCTGTTGGCCCCTGTTTTATACATAGTTGCTTTACGTAGATTAAATGCAATGAATTAATGCAAGACTGTGCACTATGTAAGCATAATACAAAGGGAAATATTATTAAAAGTCCATTTTGACAAAATATATTAGATTATAAACTTTTATTATGCTCTTAGTAGCAGTTTTGGAATGTAGCTAAGTACATTTATTACAGTACTTAAATACAAATGTGAGGTACTTGTACTTGACTATTTT
This sequence comes from Oplegnathus fasciatus, assembly GCA_003416845.1. Lineage (NCBI taxonomy): Eukaryota > Metazoa > Chordata > Actinopteri > Centrarchiformes > Oplegnathidae > Oplegnathus > Oplegnathus fasciatus. The sequence continues at coordinate 275,590 of NTHP01000018.1, read as the reverse complement.
CTACTCCACTACATTTCAGAGGGAAATATTGCACTTTTTACTTCACTACATTCATCTGACAGCTTCAGTTAATTTACAAATTAAGATTTTTACATACAAAACATACAAAGAATACATAAGATATGATGTTTTGTTATAAATGAAACGACCAACAGAATAAAAAAAGTACAGCTGAAACGATTAATCAATTAGTCGATTGACAGAAAATTATCAGGCAACTATTTTGATAATCTTTTAAGTCATTCTTCATGTAAAAACATTTCAGCTTCATAAATGTGAGGATTTGCTGCTTTCACTTTAAATCATTTAAATCATTTTGATTTATTTTTAATCATTTTGAATTTTGGACTATTGGTCGAACAGAACAAACATTGTGAAGGCGTCAGTTTGGGCCCTGCATAATTGTGATGGCATTTCTCACTATTTTCAGAATTTTTACAAATCAAACAATCAATTGATTAATGGAGAAAATAATCAGCAAATTAATCCAGAAAGAAAATAATCATTAGTTTCAGTCCAATATAAAATAGTAAAAAACTAGTTCCTCAACCAACTCCAACAGTAAAATCCTACTTTTACATTAATGCATGAGTAATAATAATCTAATGATATAGTAGGCTATATAATACTTTAACAGTCACACAAGGGACATTTTGCATTGAGTACTTTTACTTTTAATACTTTAAGTACATTTTCATGATTATACTTACATATTCTTACTTAGCCTACGTAACATTTTCAATGCAGAACTTTTACTTGTACCTGAGTATTTTTACAGTGTAGTATTAGTACTTTTACTTAATTAAAGGATCTGAATACTTCCTCCACCACTGCTTAGTAGTGCTTGCTGTAGACGAATACTGATCTAGAGCGATCGATCACCGCTTGAAAACATCTTTGCGGCGGTCCCGGGGCGGATCCAAAATGGCGGCGGTTGCAGGGGCCCAGCAGTAAAACCGAGCAGCCAGTGAATGAAGTCAGCTGATCTCAGTCTGCTGTCACGCATCGCAGCAACCATCGTTTCTCTCTCGAGGCAAGACAGTAAACCACCACTTCACAACCAGACGGTAACTATCATTATAATGTTTGTTTAACTGTGCTGCTTAAAACGTCGATATTATAAACGGACTCTGGCGTTGTTGTGTGAAGATAATTTAGCTAACCCGTTGCACCAAAAACGGTAGAGCCAGCAGTTTCCAGCCAGGCCGAGAGACCAGTCTTGATATCGTTTTTATAATACCGAATAACCAACGGAGCTAGCTGACGTTATTTTACCGTTAATATAAAGCGGGAGTGAGTAGAAATTAAAGACATATTTATTCATGATTTATCGGCCGGATTTTTGACTGTCCTTGCTGTGTCAGTCAAGCTAGCTTAGTTTCGAGGAAAGCTATCAAACTGAATATCCTGCTTTGAGATCATAGCTCCAGTCATCATATACCATAAGCTACCAGGCCATTCTTATGTCCTTTAAATCTCTTACTTTTGGCATGGGATTCTCCATTAAAATAACACAATTTAGCAGCGATCAGCTACATGCATTCAAGGAGTTTGCAATTAACATCAGTGTGTCAGGATGTTTGTCACTTCCATGTAACATTTCTGAGCCTATTTCTGCACAGACACCAGTACATACATATACATGCGTCTCCTCTGTGTTGCTACAGTGCTGTCCTTTAGCTCAAATAAACAGACTAAAAGCCAGCTTTCAAACTACATTAAATACACTTGTCTCTGCCTGCTTTGCAAGCAAGGTTTCCCTTTTAATTTGACATTTGTTGACAACAGATGAGCATCCCCAGCTTTCTTTACTCCATCATAAATTAGCCAACATAACGTTTAAGGTCAGTAGTATAATAATGAAGGGTAAAATTATCTTTAGTATGCCTCATGCCTATTTTCTGTTTTCTCCAGTGTTTCCACTCACACTCATGATTTGGACTTCCCAGTTTTGCACCATGCTAGTTTTCCACTTCCTTAAAAGAGACTCACACACCAGCCGGTCATGTGCCAGGATCATATGATCAAGTGTCATGTCTGTTGTTGTAGCCAGGATTATTACAAGAGAATGTGACCATAACTGCTTGTAAAAAGGCTTGTAACAAATATTTTAATATCATAAAATTTAATAAAAGGCTTTTTTCAAGATTTATATATATTTCTACTTTGATTTGTAGAATTAAATTAATCAAGCAGGTAGACAGTTGTGTGTGATCCTGTGTGAATTAATCATTAGAACAATAGACTTTATCTTTCCACTGTATGCTGCTCTTTGGAGGATCTTTAAAAAACACATTGATACTTCAATTGTTCAGGCATACCTGTAAATGTTTAAGGTGTGCTCTTTTGAGATGAAATACACATAATTACCAACTGAAAGCAAGGGAATTTTGCATGTTTTTGGTCTTTTTTTTTCTTTAAAAGTGATTCACTAGAAAAACAGTGAAGCCTTTTTGGGTGTCATTCTTGTAATTCCTGCATTGACCCGTTGGTGGAGCTGCTATATTCCTGCACAGATGGGCAAAGCAGCCTCCCGTAAACAGGAAGATCTGTGCATCAGTGGGAAGGACAAGAAAAGGGCATGGATGTATAGTACTGTATGTATGATGCAACTGTCAGATAGAGAATGAGGAATATAAAATTTAAGTAGTATGGGCATGTTAAGTGGATCTACTGCGTGATGCATGCAGGATACGGCAGATAAAGCTGCTCCTCAATGTGAGCAGAGCATCTGCAGTCAGCTCTCTGTGGGGATGGGTTCATGTCACGACTGGTGACAGCTTGTGTTTGTTGGGGGTCGTGTCTGGCAGATATGTGATGTGAAAATGACAGAAAAATATGAATAATAGGGGACAGAAAATGATGCAGAGATGAACCCCTGTATGAAAAAGGAGCATGCTGTCTGTACATATGTAAACGTGGTGCTCTGTGGGATTCCCCTCTAATGTTAGCCCGACACGTCACACTGACTGCACTACTGCACCTGAAGTGTGCAGCCGAGGAGGAGAAGGAGCTGAGGGGGGTGGCCTAGATCAGGCTCCGTAGCGCTGAGAAATATGGAGTCGTGAGCTGTGATGTTGCCGTATTTTCCTGCCGGTTTCCATGGTTACAGTAGGAGGTGCCACTACCAAGGTGCCAGCACAGTGCCAGGCAAATATTTGTCTGTGAATTTGTGTATTCTTACAATAATATCTTTAATTTTCTTTTTATTATTTTATTTTTTCTGCCTTTTTCGTTGAGAAAATTCATTTGGTTTGGTCTGAAAATCCATTTTGTGTTAAATATCGTGCCGAAAAATGACTTAAAGTTGCAGGTGATGAACTTGAAGAAATTTATTAACAAAATGTTTTTAATATTTGAGTTGGTGTCTGTATTTAAAGTGATGCTTCCTGCTGCATACAGTGATTATCCTCCATACACCAGTTGTCCGTTGTAGTCGCGTCATATCATGCTTCGTTTCTACCCCCATTGTGAACTAAAAAGATTTAATTCTCTTCATATTAACCAGGTCGATGTTGGCTCAGTTCTTAAACAGTGTGGTAACACTGTGTGCTCTCAGATGAAATTAACTGTAACAGCAGTAATCAAAGCGCTCTTTCCCACAGCTGCTTTATGGCAGCTAAAAAAAGAGGAGAGGATGGCCTCTCCTGCAGTCCTCTGGTTAACTGTCTCTTTTCCTTCAGTCCTCTGTTGCCTGATGACTCCCTCACATTATTCCTCTCCTCTCTGCTCTCCCTCCAGTCAGACTAATAAACCTGTGAAGATGGACATGTCCAAGCTGCCCAAGATCAGGGATGAGGAGAGAGAGAGCCAGTTTGGATACGTCCATGGAGTCTCCGGACCAGGTTGGCTACCACTCACACATAATCACAATCATCCCTGTCAAACTCTTAACACTTTCAACACAACAGAGTAACTATAAACAGGCTGAGTGCACCTTTTTACAACAATATTTGAGCTGAGACAGGAAATAAAAGAGGACAGACTTGTTCAGCTACTGTTGTTCGGCTTCTTTGGTTTGACTGTTTAACTGCATTCAGTCTGACTGTTTACCTCCTTTGTTTGTGTAGTGGTGACAGCTACAGCCATGGCGGGAGCAGCCATGTACGAGCTGGTCCGTGTCGGCCACAGTGAGCTGGTGGGAGAGATTATCAGGCTGGAGGGAGACATGGCCACCATCCAGGTCTACGAGGAGACATGTATCCTTTTGACCATGTGACTGTCCAGCCTTTACTTTTATATCACAGTGTTCATATTGATCCATTGTATGGCTGCTGTAAGTTTACCATTTACTGATACCTGTGTTTTTTAAAGAATTCACTAACAACAAGTAGAGCATGGAAAACACAGCTCTGTAAGAATGAGACGATACAAAATATGAAAATTTAATACAATATATATGATGCGAAACCATTAAACACATTTTTTTAACCCATACAGATAGAGCACATAATAAAGCACATTTCAAACACAGAGGCAAAAATAAAATCAATCAAGATAGAATAAAATTAGATTTTAGAAAAGATAAAATGAAATGCAAATAGAAGAGACCAGAAACACAGTCAGAGTGCAGTAATAAGCTGTAAGTTGCCCCAAGTGCAACAAAGGAAGTAAAAGTGCAGCAGAGAAACCAATCAATCAGGGGCCTGTAGAAGGTCAGCAATTTTCTGTCCCAAAATCTGTGAGTAAACAATAAATAAATAGTAATACAGTAAAGGTGATTGTGAAAATACTGAAAGTATTAAAGTGATCTATGAAAGGTCACCATATTTTATAGAAAATTAAATTTAAAAAATCCTGTCTTTTAATAAATACGTCCCCAATAATTTGACAGATTATGACCAGTGTAATCTATGTAACACCTTTAAATACAATTCTTCTACTATGTTGCATAGTATTGCCTTGCGTATGTAAAATTAGAAATAGTCCTACATTCCTGTCCAAACTTCTTTCCTGAGCTTGAATCCAGCCGGTGTGTCTGTTGGAGATCCTGTGCTGCGAACAGGGAAGCCTCTCTCTGTGGAGTTGGGTCCAGGAATCATGGGGTCCATCTTTGATGGTATCCAGCGACCGCTGAAGGACATCAATGACCTCACACAAAGCATCTACATCCCCAGAGGTGTAAACATCGGAGCCCTCAACCGAGACCTCAAGTGGGATTTTTCTCCCTGCAAGAGCCTGCGGGTTCGTGTCTGACCTCAAAGCTTCAGCTTGACGTGTTTAAGTTATCAATGAATGAATCAATGTCAACTTCCCTTTTTATCACTGTTAGGTTGGCAGTCACATCACAGGCGGAGACATCTATGGCATGGTGTCCGAGAACTCCCTCATCAAGCACAAGATCATGCTGCCTCCCAGAAACAGAGGCACCGTAACCTACGTGGCTCCGCCCGGAAACTACGACGTCACCGTGAGTCCGCCGCGCCTCCGGCTGCAGCTGTGAAGTTACCTGTTCGATGTTGCTTTGTGTTGACGGCGTGTGTGTGTGTGTCTCCGTGTCAGGACGTGGTGATGGAGCTGGAGTTTGAGGGAGTGAAGGAGAAGTTCACCATGGTGCAGGTGTGGCCCGTCAGACAAGTGCGACCCGTCACAGAGAAGCTGCCCGCCAATCACCCGCTGCTGACCGGACAGAGAGTGCTGGACGCCCTTTTCCCGTGAGTCTCCTGTTTAAACTTTTCACTCAAGACAAAATATTTTCCCTATCAGCACCTATAAGTTTTTGTGACTCTCTCCTCTTTTCTCTGTGTGAAGATGTGTGCAGGGAGGAACCACCGCCATCCCAGGAGCCTTTGGCTGCGGAAAGACCGTCATCTCTCAGTCCCTGTCCAAGTACTCCAACAGTGACGTCATCATCTACGTTGGCTGCGGGGAGCGTGGTAACGAGATGTCAGAAGTACTGCGAGACTTCCCCGAGGTGGGTAGCGATAGCAGCGGCAGTGGCGTTGTATCCTGACTAGAGTGACTTTGATTGGTGTTCTGACATTGTTGTCTGACCAACAGCTGACCATGGAGGTGGACGGGAAGACGGAGAGCATCATGAAGAGAACAGCGCTGGTGGCCAACACCTCCAACATGCCTGTAGCTGCCAGAGAAGCCTCCATCTACACAGGTGTCCGTCAACAATACCCCAAAAAATTACATATGTTAGAATGAAGAGTCTCATTCACTCTCTTCCTGTGATTGCATGTAGATTAACACGAGCAGTGCGTACTAATTCAGGTTGTCTTGGCAGGAATCACGCTGTCTGAGTACTTCAGAGACATGGGATACAACGTGAGCATGATGGCCGACTCCACCTCCCGTTGGGCCGAGGCTCTCAGGGAGATTTCTGGCCGTCTGGCTGAGATGCCTGCGGGTAAGTTTGGAGTCTCCTGGAGATTGTAACAAGAGCTGAAGGCTGAAGCTGAAGTGTTGTTTGCTTTTTTCTTCTGTTAAATTCAGGTCAAACATTATTTTCTATAAATCAGGTGTAGTGTTCAGTATCTACTTTATAAAAGGAAGTAGGATTGAATCTGTGAATTTCACAAAACTTGCACAATCTTCCGCTCTCTATTCGACTTCTCATACCAATGTCAGAAGACACAAGTCTTTATTCAGTAAATTATAGGAAGACCCTTTTATCCAGAGAAGAAAGTTTTGGTCATAATTTTCAGTCTTTTGTGTTTGTTGTTTTTTTATAGCTGTCCCGGTTCGGTCCTGACTGGTGACCTTTGTTGCATGTCATACCCCTCTCTCTCTCTGTCTCTCCCCCGTTTCCTGTCATTGTCCATTCATTGTCACTATCCAATAAATGCCAAAAAAAAAGGCGCCCAAAAATTCTTTAAATTTAAATGTTTCCATCTTCCCAAATATGAGTATTTGCAGGTTTTCTCAGTCGGTGAACTGAAAATCTTTCGGGTTTTGGACTGTTAGTCAGACAAAACGAGTCATTTAAAGATGTCACAAAGGTCTCTGGAGACTTGTGATTGATATTTTTATTTATAGACTAAACCATTAGTCGATAAATCAAGGAAATAATCTATGGATTAATCGATAATGAAAATAATCGTTAGTTGCAGTCCTACTTCCAACTGGGTTGCAGAAAGGCACAATGCTCAGTGTCTGAGGTTAAAATAACTTAATTCAATACTGAGGGTCGTTGATTTTTGCCTGCTTCTAAATCTCACTACAAGAAAGTGAATCTGTGCACAAATGTGAAGATAATCGCCTAGCTGCATGCACCACCTCACACTTGTGTCTTTAAGTTTTTAATCTCTACAGTAGCTGGAGCTCGTGCCTCTTTGTTTTGAAAGAGAGAGCCAGTACGGCGGTGCTATTCTCTTCCCTCTTTTGTGTAATCATATTAACCTAGTAGGAAGCATGAAGCCAAAGTACAAAAACAGTTTTCTGTATCTGCCCACAGACAGCGGTTATCCTGCCTACCTGGGTGCCCGTCTCGCCTCCTTCTATGAGCGAGCTGGAAGGGTGAAGTGTCTGGGCAACCCTGAGAGGGAGGGCAGCGTCAGCATCGTAGGAGCGTGAGTACAGATCTATTTTGTCCACTAGAGGGAGACATCAGTCTGCACATCTTGTCTGGACTGTAAGAGGAACATAACAGTTTGTTCTTTTCCTCAGTGTATCGCCTCCTGGTGGTGACTTCTCTGACCCTGTTACTTCAGCCACTCTGGGTATTGTACAGGTAAAAGATCCCACTGTCGTTCTAATAAAGCTTTATTGATTAAAAGGTGCTCAGTTCTTTACTTTATTATGTTATTTCCTCTCTCAGGTGTTCTGGGGTCTGGATAAGAAGCTGGCTCAGAGGAAGCACTTTCCCTCCGTCAACTGGCTGATCAGCTACAGCAAATACACTCGCGCCCTGGATGAGTATTACGACAAGCACTTCCCAGAGTTTGTGCCCCTGCGTACCAAGGCCAAGGAGATCCTGCAGGAGGAGGAGGACCTGGCTGAGATTGTGCAGCTCGTCGGAAAGGTAATTCAGCGTGAAGTTGGTGGCGTTTGATCAGATTTTCTCCTTTCCCCTCTACGTAGCTTCAAAGTTAGAAACACATTGAAAAAAAGTCACATATTTATTCTACGTCTGCTTGTTCCAACACATTTTTTAAGGCATTTTACATTTTTTTAACAGGCATCGCTGGCAGAAACAGATAAAATCACCCTGGAAGTGGCCAAACTGATCAAAGACGACTTCCTGCAGCAGAACGGTTACACTCCTTATGACAGGTAACATCATACGCAGCGTGTACTCCCTCACTTTTAGTCACACTCACAAGTTCAAATAGATGTTGGACATCCTGAAGAGAAAGTGAAGGTGAAACTCCATCGTTGGTTATTTATAATCTCCGGATTGCTGATAACTTATTGATCTGACTTCTCTCCTCAGGTTCTGTCCCTTCTATAAGACCGTGGGCATTCTCTCCAACATGATTTCTTTCTACGACATGGCACGGCACGCAGTGGAGACCACAGCTCAGAGCGACAATAAGATCACTTGGGCCATGATCAGGGAGCACATGGGAGAAATCCTCTACAGGATCAGCTCAATGAAATTCAAGGTGTGTGGGGTTTTTTTTTGTGTGTGTGATTTTTAAGTTCACAGAATAACAAAAGAACACAGGAATTTCACATATTTATATGTATTTTTTCTACATACCCAAACACACTGATTTCTTTAGTCCTTTTGCTTTATTTCTTGTAAACTATTGAATAGTTTTCAAGCTCTAAAACTCGTAATGAAAAGAAATCAAAGGAAAAAGGGGAAATTATTTTTGTATTTAAAGCGTTCAACATTCTGCAGGCGTCACAAGGTCAAAAGGTTTAGAACCGCTGTTTAAATGTTTGCCAAATTTGACGTTTTATTTGACTTTTGCCTTATCAACATACAGTATACTTTGTTTGTAATGTGCGGTAGAAAGTCTGACTTTACATTAGATAAAGAGTGTGTTTGTGTTGTATCTTGAAGGGATTACTTTGAGCCAGCTGAGGTATTCTTTGCTGCAATACACTGAGTGCATTTAAGAGTTGAGACGTTCACAATAAGGAGGTGGAAAGTTAATTGCTATAACTATACCTGATGCGATGACCTCCACCATCAGGTTTTCTTTTTTCAAGAGACACCAAGTCAAGAAGGCAGCATAAAAACATTCTTACACCAATAAATACGAACAACATAAACAGGCTAAGACAACTGTTGCACGCTACAAAAGAGTGTAGACAATATCCAGTTGCATAATGACTCCGTCCTGACGTCTGTAGGACAGCGTGAGAATGACGATCATAGCTCAGGCACCACTGGTCATGCACAGTCTGCTTAGGCCTCCTGATTTCTGTTCACGTTTGTAAGATCGTATTTCTTTGTCGCTACAGGACCCAGTGAAGGATGGCGAAGCCAAGATCAAGGCCGAGTACGCTCAGCTAGTGGAGGACATGCAGAACGGCTTCCGTACGTTGGAAGAATAGGCTCCCACCTCTCGCGACCTTTTCATCTCTGAGCCCTCCACTGCAGAATCACATTCCACCTCCTCATATTCCCAAAACCCCCGCGTGCTCCCCCGTGCTCCTTTTTTTTTTCGTGAGTGATTGTGCGAGTGTGTGTGTGTGTGTGTGTGTGTGTGCGCATTTTCATGTGGAGGGAAAAGAGAAAGATGTACTGTATTCATTATCATTCGTTGCCTCATGTCGGCGTACTCTGGATCCTCTGCATGGTCACCAATCGTGCATGCGTGTGTGGATTTAGTGTGTGTGTATGAAAGAGGGATCTCTTCACCCGGTTTCTTCCTTTCTCTGTTTACATGATCTGTGTGTGTAGCCGTGTTGCTCTTCCCGAAGGGGATTGTTCGGTTGATGTATTGTAATTCATAAACCATCTGTACAGAAGAGTATTGAATATAAATTTAATAAGATCAGTCTATTTATTGCCAGCATTTTGACGTGAAGGCTTTGTCGTTCTTTCTTTTTGTTTTTATGGTTGTGTTTCACGCTGTGCTGTGTCGTGTACTTTGCTGTGTGAATGTGTAAGAGTCGGGCTCCGACGCTCTGCTGTCCAATACTTTCATCATGTTACTCCCAAAGAATTAAAACATGGGGAAAAACAACAATGTGTGTGTTTGTTTTGTCTCTTTAACCACATAGTTTCTGATGATGCCGTCAGTGCTGCAGAACTGGTCTCTCTGCATATCACTCATACTCTCCAGCACCCTGCCCTCAAGATGCTTTGTGCAAAGAATTTATTTTATAATTTTAACTTCTTTAATTACTGTTCTTTTAAAAGGTCAGAGCTTAATTTAGCGATTGCAATTAATAAAAGTAGAGATGAACTGCTGTAATTTTAAAGATATTTTCTAATTGTTAAAAAACAACTTTAACTTAATGAAAGAAAACACATCACACTGCAGTAACGTGCTCACCTGAATACTTGGAATATAAAAGTACATGAACTTGTCCTCTGGGGGACTCCTGAATGAATGAAGGGAGAGGTCATTTTGGAGCCCTGAACTAGTCATGTGAAGACCAATGAGCGTCATCCTTGAGATGACAACTCCCTCAAGGTATGTTCTCCTGGCCGGATGAGATGCACCTGCAGCAATGCGCACGAGCAGAACATTTAACTCCTCAGCAGAGCTTCAGAGCTGTGTGGGACAAGCTGGCGTCTTCTTGGTTTTTACCAACTCGGTCGCGCAGAGAGAAGAGAAACCCTGGGTCCCCTCCGTGCAAGGTAAGCGACTAACAAGTTTAGTCTCAGGTAACTAGCATGTGCGGACACGCTGAAGGCGCAGCACGCCTGTGCCGCTCGTGGCGCTGTGCGTAAAAGTGTTTAGGCACACGTTTGACGGCTTTACAAATCTGATAGGAACCTTTTATCATGTTGGTTTTGTTTGACAAGACTTGACATCCACGTCGACTGATAGTTCCTATCGGGCAACACAATCTAACAGCACACAGAGAGAGTTTGGAAGTGGCGGCATTAGGTCGCATTTCTTACAATTTCTATAAATGTTTGAGACACAGATCCGTTCTTTTCACGATACTTTCCCACTTAACAAAAGAAAAACAGTAATAAGTGCATTAAGGTTTCTGTTCATTGGTAAGACTACACTTCCTCCAGCGTAGTCTTCCTCGTCAAACCAGTTCTGTTGCAGTGATAATGACTTCCCCCGAGGTGCTGCTGGATATCCCTGTTTGATGACATTTAGCCTACTGCCGAGGTTCAGATCATGTTCTTAAAGTCTCAAAAGACCCACAAGTCATTTTTTTTTTTTTTTACCATCCAGTCTCTCTTTTTGTGACACCTGGAGAAACTGAAATGTGCGGCAGAGTTAAAGGAGTCTCACAGCAGCTTATCTTTTAATTTGCAGCCCTACAGCAGAGCAGATGGACCAGGTATCCAACCGGTCAGGGGTGGGCAGTGATATTACAGATGAGTCAACATCCCTGGTGGATGTCAGGTGGAGCTCTGATGATGAAGAGGTAAAAACAAACTACACTGCCCCACATACACAACACCAAGTTACTGCTGCTTGTGCATGACATTTAGAGGAATGGATCCTTAATATAATCCACTCAAATCATGCAGTTCCAGCAAAACTATATGAAATTATAAAATGGAAAATCCTTGACTTCCCTCTTGTGGGTCAGATTCATTTCATGTTTCACCTCACACATGTGGGATTTCCTCTCTGATGCAAAGCCCAACAGGCTCCCAATGCTGTTTATCATCTGCTCAAACTCACAGGAGATGTTTCTGACTGATTTATCAGTTTTATTCTGTCTGTCAGTTATACACAGCTTATCATTTGTTCTGTGTTTCTTGCTTTAACTTTACCAATCCTGTGTTAATGTCTCTTATTAAATCAGTAATGTTCACATCTCCTCCATCAGAGCTCTGACCCTCAGGGACAGTGTCTTGCTGCACCTCAAACTCCTCTGCCGACCTACAAACAGAGGTTTGATGAATTTAAGAAGTTGTTCAAAGAACTGCCGGAGTCAGAGAGACTCATAGTGGGTGAGTTACAAAGACTGCTTCTCAAAGTAATTATAGTGCATGATCCAGATATTTATTTTATTATTTAAGTTGATGATATTCTTTGCTGAGATCCAGTATTACAAAATTGTCTTTGTTTTATTTAAAATTTTGCTCTTGCCAAGGTGGAAATGCCTCTGAAAAAGTATGTAGACTAACAAATGACACACATGAAAACTATATGAAAGGAATCCCCACAGGGTGAGCAGCTCTTTAACACGGGATCTAGTTCCATCCTAAATTAAGCATCAATTTACAAAAAACAACATAATGAAATGTACAAAAATCTATGTTTAATGCAGTTGTGGTCTCACATGATCAGTGATGACATAGCCAGTATTTTAACCAGGTGAACTTCGATGTTCCCAACATTTATCTTAAATTCCTCCTTAAATATATTTAAAGACAGCTTAAAACATTTCCCCCACACTGTGCAATAAAATCCCATATATACTCTGTACTTGCGTCTTTTAGTGTTTCATTGTGACTCAGCATGACACAGCCAGCATCTTTGGAAACTGCAAGACTTTTAAGATAAAGATCAGTTTATATTGACAGATTTTGATTCGTTGTTTCACAGTTTTTTTAACTAGTTAAAATAAATGGCATGTTGTTCTAGTTAAATTTGGATTACTGTTTATATAATCAATGATTTTTAAATAGACTAGGTCTGTTCTCCAGTCTCCTTTCCTAAAAAGTTTTAAAATCTTGCTCTAGCTCTGAGATAACCCTCTGTGCTCCAATTATTCCTTCCCTCATAGCCTCCTAAATTTTTATTTCACATCATAAAATTATAAGTGGTCACATATTTTCTGTATCTTAAGTGAACTGAAGTGAACCTCAGGCACACTCATTTGTATGGATGGCTTGCCTGCTTCAGCAGCCCTATATATTTTTCCTCAGACTACCCGTGTGCCCTCCAGCGGGACATCCTCCTTCAGGGACGCCTCTACCTCTCAGAGAACTGGCTCTGTTTCTACAGCAACGTGTTTTGGGGTACGAAGGTAATAAGAAAGTAGTGGAGGACAGAGGAAAAGAGGAGGGTGTACATGCATTCAAATAATGTTGGTTTATTATCTTAAAAAATTGGTTAACTTTAAAAAAACAGGGTCAAATGCATTTAGGTGTGTTTGTGCTTACACTTTACTGCCTTAAAGAGTGAGAGAAAAGTTAATTCGGGTTTAAAACGGAGTGTGCTGAATTTTAAGGGATAATTCCACCCTAAAACAACAGATTAAACCAGCTAAAGTCAAAAAATGTTGCATTTCTGAGCCCTTTTTGTTAATTTGTTGCTGTATTTCTTGTTATTCTCACAAATAACTTGCCAAGAATTGGAAAGGCTGATATTAAAAATATAGATAAATGTACATTTTGAAAGAGAAATGTTTTCAGCAATACAAAATATAAACCATGAATATCAGATTTTGATGTCAGTCCCTCAAAAACAAACGGCAAGAAATTCTAGTTTGCAATCATGTGCAACAGTTGCAGAGAAAAACAGCTGAGATTCAACACTAAAAATAACAGGGAACATACACTGATTGCAACACTTGCAGCAGCCTCAGTCGACCGTATGATAATGCAACAACGTCTGATTAAGTCACTGCTTTGAGCAGTAAGTTCACGCCTCTTCTCGGGAGTTGCCAAAAGTCATAAGATGTCATCACCAAATAACTCCAGAATCAGATTTATCTGACAGTGTAATGATATGCAAGGCTGGATTTTTTTCTTTATAGTATTCTTTGATAAGCATGTGTGCACTCACTACTTCAACCTTTCACCTTTTTTATAGATTACACTGACTCTTAAAGATGTCACGACCATGACCCGAGAGAAAACAGCTCGGCTGATTCCCAATGCCATCCAGGTCTGCACGAGTGCAGAGAAGGTATATTGTGTTGGAAGAGAGCAGAGTTTATTTCACCTTTTGATAAACACATACTTGATTACTGTACATCTCTTTATATCTTCCCCCACAGTTCTTCTTCACTTCCTTCTCGGCAAGAGAGAAAAGTTACCAGGGTGTTTTCCGCATGTGGCAAAACACACTGTTGGACAAGGTAAGGCCCTGCTCCACTTTGCTGCTGTTACCTTATACAGTCTCCTAACTACAGACACTCGGCCATGTGGGAGTAACCATTGTTCGCACAGGTTCTACAATAGTCCCTGTTTCATTCACCTCAGTGACATGTGACAAGACAAACCCTGTCCACAAGACCTACAGTCATATCACATGTATCACAAACAGCGCAGACTTTGCTGTTGTCCAATAAGTCGACTGACTAAATGCCTCCCAGCAGGTCTGTGACTTTACCCCATTTTGCAGCACTTATCTAACCGGTCCAGAGTACATATCAAACTGCCCCGGCCACAGACTGTCTTCCTTTGAGGTTATCAGTGCTGTTCTGCTATTGCATGTGGGGTAAAGATCTGCACACAGCAGCACCGCAGGTTTGAGTCCAACACTTTTGTTTATTGTTCCATACTGAGGTACTGTGTTTGGAATAATTTACCGGCATGTACGTCAGGGACGTAGTTACAAATAAACCTACTAGAACTTGGCGTAGCCACCTTTATTTGGAGAATTGTGTTCACCTACTGTAACTCTTTGCATAGTAAAAGTAAATGGATGATAAGCAATAAACTGGAAAAGCTTAATTTTCTTAAGAAAATTTAAGTCTGCTCACTTATGTTGAAAATTGCAGCACAAACACTGTACACAAGTTAAAATGTCCTAAAATTTTTTTATTTTTTTGCATATGAGATGTTCTGCGGGAGTGGAAACACTTAAAAGGGTTCGAAGCATCTGTTGAAGTGAAAGAGCTGAAAATTTTTGAAAATGTAGTTGCCATTTTAAGCACCGTAGGCAGCCGAACTGCATTCCAACCTGGGAATGGCGGACTCCGCCACCAACAATGAAAACTACGATTTGGAGAAGTAATGACAGAATGTACATACATGACATCGCTATTGCTTACCATATGTAACATCAAAAACGTGATTTGATTTCATGAAAACTGAAAGATTATAACTTTAAAAATTAATATCAGCTGATTCATAGAGGCTAAAAGCAGTTGAAGTGGCAGAGGTGATACTATTATAGCCATATTATAATCATACGCTGGAATAACTGACCTCCAGTATGTCAGGGATGTAGTTAAAAATGAAACCACCAGCTCAACTATCTCTAATTTGATAACTGTAATTGCCCAATTCTTTGCACTGTAAGAGTAAATAGATAGTAAACTATAAATAAATAGAAGATATGAAATGAATAGAAAACATTAAATGACTATAGAACATAGGCAATATGTACACATTATAGTAACTTGTTTTTGCAGCAATGCTTTTCTTTGTCAAATGATTATGATGATAAAGGACTGGCACTTCTCCTTTTAGTTTGATCTCTGCAGCTACACCAGACTATTCTTATACTCAGGCACTATGGCAGCATACCCACAGGGGTGTGAGTCTGCTGGGATCTGGGGCACAAACACCTGTATAAAAACATCACCGTCAAAAGTTCATTGACCTCTCCAGGTGTGGCCACGAGGGCTGATTTACATGCTGCCTGGAGCCGCACAGGGCGCACTTGTCGTCGGGGCTAAAACTGCGATCGGAATCACGTCAAAACAAAGCAGCTTCTCCGGCCGCCTGAACCGTCGGTGAGCCGGACTTTCGACAGGTAGAGCGAGCTCTTATTTACCTTTATCGCGGTGTAAATCTGGGCGGCGCGTCTTTACGCCCCTGAACTCGCGCAAATCCAGGACTTCCTGAATGCGCAGTGCGTCCAGGTTACAGATCACCGTCCTGACAGACGGTTGAAGCTCACAGCTGCGGGGAAATGTCCTCTGACAAGTAAGTAAAGTCTGTGTGACTGGATCTTAAACTTTCTCTCGGCTGTAGATGCGCTTTAACACCGAATGCGGTTCCATATGGAAGAAAACGTCTTAATTTCCCGTCGGAATAAACAGAGTTTTTATCATTTTACCTCTTGGAACAGCACATCTAGTTTCTGTAATCTTGTTTAACTGACTTTCCTGATGATTTCCTCTGAACACATGTGCTCACAGGTGTGTTAATTCTGTTCTAAGGTCTATTTTTTTGCTCGGATATTCATTACTTTTGGAGATATTTGTAAGATTAAGCTTCTCCTGACTGTCAAGGGTTAACACAGAACTGTAAGATGAATATCACCGCAGGCGAGAGAGACGATAAGGTTTGTAGCTTGTCATCCATGGAGATAAGACTGCAAATTATACTGTGTGGAGGCTACATGTCTCCAGGTTATCTTGCTCTCATTATGGTTCCTGTCTGTCAAAGCAGAGTCCTTATTGGGCAAGAGGAAGAGAGGTCTACAGGAGCTGGTTTCCAAACAAGCCCTGCGGTTCATGTTTCCTTGTGACTTTTTTTTTTTTCCCCCCACTTTCAGCCTTTGACCTGCGCGGAGTTGTGGCAGATGGTCAAACAGCATTATGGGTATGACCTGGGCCTGAGCCATGAGGAGATGGAGAGCTTACAGATATCAGCAGAATCAAGCATGCAGACCAGGTACTCCCCGCACCTGCAGGTCCATCCTCGCACACAATCACGGCGTGCTGTACTTTAACACCGCCTGTCTTTGTTTGTCTGCAGCCTGACGGCGAGGCCTGGTGGTGATGATGGTCTAGGGAGATTGGAGCGGACCCCCTCCCTTCGCCTACCTGTAGGGGAGCATAGTCCCTTAGAGACCTCCACGCCTCAAGGGGAGGACTTGCCCTCCCCTTTCGGCTCACAGAACTCTGCCAACGCGGTATTAGAAATGTCATTTTCCTTTTTTAATTGCGTGGTTTGTGCTTGTTTAAATTTGTTCACACCTCCATGTTTTTTTTTGTTTTTTTTTGTCTTGCCTTCCAGCAGGATGACTCTTCCAACACGCCATCTCAGCAGCGCAGTCCTGCTCCCTCGCTGGACCGCCTCGCCCCAGAACGGGCGTCCAAGCGCTCCTCACATTCTCTGGACCTCAACGCCAACGAGAACGGCGTGTCCGAGCAGAGCGGTTCAGAAAGCCTCGAGGACGGTGAGAGGACACAACCTGGGCACTGGAGGATGCTCGAGCTCTTGTATTTTGTATGTTTATAGGTTTTAATATTTTCCTCTCTCTCTACCCCTTTTTTTTTCTTTTCTGCTTCATCAGTGGAGGAGCGAGTGGGTTCGTCACAGGTGCAGGGTCGACTTTATCTGAACAAGGTCTTCCACATCAGCGCTAACAAGATGTTTGAGCTGCTCTTCACCGACTCCAGCTTCATGCGCAGGTTCCTGAACATCAGGAAGATAACCAGTAAGTATTAAACCTGTTTAATCTAGATTTAAAAGCATAACCAGGGAGCTAGACGCCCTATATACATCAGACCTGTTTCTGTATGGTCCCTGCTAAATAAACAATAAAACTCTTTCCAGCCACTCCTGAAACTAATTTATCCACCTGTTCTACCGAATAAAAGCTCTCATGTGTCATATTAAAGTTGTCCTCTGTGTTTCCAGATGTCACCTTCACTGCTTGGCAAAAAGACGCCTCTGGAAACATGAAGAGGACTCTGAACTACACAATAATCATCAGCAACCCTCTGATTGGCAAGTTCTCCACCGCGACAGAGAACCAGGTGTGTTTACATCCGAGTGAATGGCGTGTGCGCGCTTAATGGCTGAATAAACATGTTTTTGTGTGAATTATGGCTCGCTGCTTATTTGTACTCTAATTACCTCTCAGACGCTGTACAAAGAATCCAGGGATGGTCAGTATTACCTCGTGGAATCAGAGGTGTACACACACGACGTTCCCTATCACGATTACTTCTACATTCAAAACCGGTACTACATCATACGTAACTCCAAGCGGAAGTGTCGACTAAGGTGAGGTTTTATGATTTTATCTGCTGACTTTTATATTTCTTAAATGACTGCCATTTAAAATGTCTGTTGTGCTGCCAGGGTCTACACCGACGTGAAATACAAGAAGCAGCCATGGGGCCTGGTCAAATCCTTCATCACTAAAAACTCCTGGAGCGGCATAGAGGATAATTTCAGACAGCTGGGTAAGTAGAAAGCCCTGTTCCCTCGCTGTGGAGGCAGAAGGGAGCACTTCCCTGTCTTCTTTCCTTAGCCCTGTGCTTTATTTTATCTCTGATCTCATATGAACAGTTTCCTCCAACACACATCAGGCTCTGCAGCAGTGAATCACATCACAGCTGCATTTGCAAGGACGGAGAAAAGGAATATAGTGAGCAATATGACATCAGCCATTTTAAGTGCTCAGCGCACTGAGCTGGAGCAGGAAACCTTCATCAATTATGTTTCTTAGTTACTTATTGAGCAGACATGTTTTTAACTTTAATCAATCAGTGTCTAAATACACTAACACTTTTCTCATTCTGCCCTGTATTTGTGTTTAACTCTCTGTGGCCCTCTGTTGACACTGTACAGAAGCAGAACTGCTGGAGGAGGAAGCGGAGATGAACCAAGGAGGTGGGGACTCTGGGAAGATGAGTGGGCTTCGGAGGAGGAGGCGGACTTATAGCCGGACTCTGCCGGAGCACATGAAGCCCAACAAGCAGTACGGGCAAGACCCTGAACAGCACAGAGATGCCAGCATGGGTACATGACATTACACTGTATATGATGGCTTTAAAGGAGTTGTTTGACATTTTGGGGAATGCGCTTATTCGCTTTCTTGCTGAGAGTTTGTTGAGAAGATTGATACCTCTCTCATATCTGTCTGTTAAATATGAAGTCACACAGGAGACAGCTTAGCTTAGCTTAGCGTAAAGACTGGAAGCAGGAGGAAGCAGCTAGCCTGGCTACCAGCACCTTTAACGCTCACTAATTAACACGTTATATCTTGTTTGTTTAATCCGTATTAAAACGACAAGTTGTGGCTTTACAAGGGTTTATGCGCTCAAAGTATCGTTTTTCTGGGGTCACCATGAGGTTGCCAGGCAACCAGCGGAGACTCCAGGAAGTCACTGTGTCCGGCCAAGAAATAGTTCAGCACATAAAGCTGTGAAACTACAACCAGTAGTTTTTATACTTTGGTTTTTGTACATATTGAACAAACAAGATATAAAGTGCTGGTGAATTTTGGGGGTATTGGTAGGCGGATTTTGTTACCTTTGAACAGAGTCAGGCTAGCTGTTTCCCTCTGCTTCCAGTCTTTATGCTAAGCTAAGCTAATCGACTCCTGTCTCCAGCTTCATATTTAATGAACAGATAAAAGACTGGTATCGACCTTCTCATTTAACTTTAGCCAAAAAAAGCAAATAAGTGTATATTGAGTTAAGTCTGCTTAGCTGACATTTTAATTGTAAATTGTTTAAATGAGCTGTTTGTCTACAATTTTCATTTTAACATGGCGAACATGTACACTGTAAGCTTTGGACTGAAGTAAACTCCGAACATGTGAGGCCTTCAGCACTTTCAAAATGTTCTAGAGATTGTAGTGCATCAAACATCCTGTTTCTCTGCACTTGTTGCTTCTACTGCAGCAAGAAAGTCCTCGAGCATTGACAAAGCCTTGAAAGTAAATGTTTATTGTGCAAACTGCGTGCCAAACAGCAGCCACTGCTATATAGATGAGTGGCATTACGTCACTGTCTTATTGGGTTGCACCCTTGACACACCCACAAAACATCAGCACTTATTATCTCAGGCTGTTGCAAACTGTTGCACGCCACTGGGAGGAATTATCTTCTCACTAGAGAAATGTGGCAAACCAGTGCAAAACTTTCTCATATTGACTGCAACCCAGGTTTTTGTTTTCAAACAGCCAGCATGTGTTTTAAATGAATAACTTATTGATCTGTCTGTGTTTCAGGCCCCGTAGAAATGAACGGCCTGCACAGGTGGAGCACCACGACAATAGTGGCTGGGATGAGTGTGATGTAAGTTAACAATGTGGTTTGTATTGTGTTATAAGGATTGTGCCTGTATTTTCTCCAATATGACACACTGCGTTGATTGTAAAGAAAGTCATTACGTCTAAAGGTCATCTTTTATGTCATTGTGCACACCAGTGGTCAGATTAAACTCTAACTTTCTGTCTCTTTCAGTTTGCTGATTCTGACGATGATGAATCTGGGTCTGTTTTTCAAGTTGTGGGCCATGGAGGACGTAGCCCACCGCATGTACCTGACCACAAAGCATCGACTGAGGGAGAGGAGTGAGGCCAGGTCGGATAACTTTCTGTTCCTTGGCAACATGCATATTTCTTTGGCTCTTTCCTTTTTTTTGGTTTATCATCTGTCATAGACGGTAACTATATCAGTAGCTGCCATGATTGCTCAGAAAGCAGAAGTCTTGGTGTGGGTGGAAAGGGGGAAGGGGTTAGTCTTATGTCTGTGGCGTTTAAGCAGCCCACATACAAGAGAGCTCTTGTTCTAATGACTCACAATGTTGAAACTGCCCATTTGCCAGCCTCAGTAAGTGTAGTTATGTAAGTGACATACTCTTTTCATCAGTCCACTCTTTTACATTTCCTTCACTTTGTTTCTGCCTCTGTTTTTGTGTCTTTATGTAGCAAATGTGAATATCATATCTTTCTGTTATTTGGCAGCCTGGCCCCTGAATATGGTCCCAGACAGGGACCAGGGTACAGGACCACAGAGGATCTGCAGCTGCTGAAAACTGTACTGCAGGACTCCATCAATCTTTTAGAACAGGTAGGATGGGCTATTTAAGCTGGAAATGCACTACATAAATGAAAAGTCTGATTGTAGCTCCAATCTGGCTTCTGATTGTGGAAATTCTGCATTGTTTTGTGCAAAATACTGCAGTTCATCAAGGACAATTGGCACATGTCATCTTATAGTGTGTTGATGCTTGGGATGTAAGTCTGTCACAAATCTTTAAAGGTGAAAAAAACAAAACAAAACAGACACATAACCAACTGTGAAACGGTGAAAACAACAATTTGCCATTTTACAGCTGGTTATGTGCCTGTTTCTTCTTACTGGTCTTGGCCGGGACGAGTTACTTCCTGAAGTATCCGCTGCTTACCTGGTAACTGCTCAGAGCCAAGAAATAGTCCAGCACATGGCAAATTGTTTGCTTTTTGTACAGATTAAACAGATGAGATGTTAAGTAGTGAGCTTCAGAGATCCTGGTAGGCGGAGTTTGTTACCTTTGGACAGAGCCAGGCTAACTGTTTCCCCCTGTTTCCAGTCTTTGTGCTAAGCTAAGCTAACTGGCTGCGGCCCGTAGCTTCATATTTATCAGACAAACATGAAAGTGGTATAAATTTTCTCATCTAACTATTCACTAGAAAGCAAATAAACCTGTTTCCCAAAATGTCAAACAATTTTTTTCAAGGATGGGTATGTTGAGGTCAACTGCAGATCAAACGATCAAAGCAATTTGTGCAAACTGTGGTTTGAATAATGAGTTTGAAAAATGCAAAAATTTACAACCAGCAGGAGTCCATCACATAAATTCACGGCTGTCTCGTGACACTTTTTAAAAAAGCTAAAGCAGGTGGTGTAGCCGCTGAGTCGCTTCTTCTTCTTCTTCTCCTCACAGCTCCGCAGCTCTTTGGTGGTGCTGCAGCAGAACTTTGCTTCGGCCAATCGCACAGCGGCACCACAGTGATGCTCCATACCTGGCTGGCTGCAGACTGCCTGTACCCGGCCCTGTGGAGGAAACTGCAGCAACCTGAACTACCTCTGAGGAAATCTCTGGTATCCAGTCACGCTGCCATGTAGACGTCCCCAGACCCCTGACATGCCACGTGTTGCCGGGGGTTACACATCCCAAAGCCTGGGGTGGGGCATCAGGTGCTAGGATGTTTTTAAAACTGGACTGTCTGCTGCGAGGACAAAGTTACATCGGAGCAGCGGGTTTCTGTAGGGTGCTATTGTCAACTCCCTTGACTGGCTTCTTTTTCACTCTTTTCTTAAATAGTGACCTTGGATGTCAGAAAACTCCTCCTTGATGTACCTTCCTATATTCTGATGAGCCTCATGTCACACCAGATGAGCTACTGTAAATACTTTTATTTTTGTTTTATTCAAGGGAAGTGAATCAATATTATTTAAAACAACTATTTTCTCTATTTACTTTTTTTGCACATATTTTAATTTTTGCACAAGTGCCTTCTAGATTAGGTTGTGTTTTAGATATCTTTTGGATTTTTATTTTTTTCCAATAAAAACTGTAGAAATCAGTAACTCTTTTGTGTATGTAAACTGCAGAAATGGCTACAACATTAAATTGCAAAGGGAAAAATAACTTCTGAATTTTATATTACTGTATATGAGCCAACTCTGGTGTTTTTTCTAACCACATATTTGATTCATCATCATTCATTACCTGTACATGTGCAATCACAATTTTATGTACTTTATTTTTCCACTTCCTTTTCTGCACCGAACCAAGTACAAAAAAATAAAGTATGATTTGATCTCATTTTAAGTACTTATTCACTCTGATGTTATTTCAATAAAGGTGTAGGGTCAGTGAGACTATCTCAGGGTGTCTTAACACTGGATGCAAGTTTGTACTGTGATTTCCAAATAGCCATTTTTTTACCTCTACGGTTGCCTTGAGCCTTGTTTGATGTTTACAGTGTTGCCATCACCTTTTGTCTGTGTGCATGATTTTGTTCTTACTTAAAACCACTTCTGCAAGCGACCACTTGTTTAAAATTGGTTGCGGTTTTGTACATTTTTAGCCATGTTGCAATACACTGTTTTAACAAACGAGCTGTCTTGTCAGAATCTGTACTTTTGCTTTCATTATTGATTAGTCTGCCAATTGTCTTCCTGATTAATTGTTATTGTCTATAAAATGTCAGATGTTTTATAAATGTAAATAAAATATTAGTCTATAAAATTGTGAAAAATGTCCATCACACTTTACCAGAGCAGCTGACATATTTTAATATTTTGTTCGACCAACCCAAAAAGATTCAGTTTACTATCATATGACAATAAGAGAACCAGCACACATAAAAATTTTAGTGGCTGAAACCAGTGAATTTTGGGCATTTTTACTTAAAAAGTCACTAAAATGATCAATCAATTATCAGAATTGTTGGAGATTAATTTCCTGTTTGTTGATTAATTGATTAATCATTTCAGCTATACAATATATTCGATGAGAAAGACTGCTGAATCTTAATTTTTCAGTATTATTTATATGCCCACTCTTCATTAATGAACACCATTCATGTCTTCGTAAGTGTCCATCGTTATATCTATTATGTGTCACACAGCCATCGCTCTCAGTGATTTCACTGAGTTGCATGGGACACAAAGATCATATCAGGATTGATTGTGCTACTATGAAATAAAAAATGTATTTAGATGTAAAACAGAGAGGAACTGCAGACTGAAAATCAGCTCATTATTATATATTGCCCATTAAATAGTTCTGGTTTCTTTGCTTTGGTCATTATTCTTAAAGCTGAACTGCCTCAGAAGTGAAATAACCATATTGCTCTTTTTTAAGAGTCTGACTGGACTAAAAGTACTATAATGTATTCTATTAAATCAGGATTACTGATTTTTTTAGTTTTGTAATAGATGAAGCTGGTAGGAACTGCACACTGTGTGCTGAGCTGCTGCTGGAAACAGAAGTGGAAAACTAAATGGGGGTAAAGCCAAATGTGTCTTTGTTCTTTTGTCACAGGTGAAATACAAGACTATTGAGACTGTCTTTAATTATTGACCAGTAGTCTGTCCCTATTTACTCCTAGAGGAAATATTAGATTTCTTATCCTTATGATATATGATAGTGGGAATAATGCAGTAAGATTAGTTTATATTGTCTCCTGTTGTATACTGTATGGTATTATCCCTATGGGGACTTCAATAGCGTTTTATTGTAACATCCAATGGTACAAAATAAGTAAGTACTTCTAGTCTTCTACATTTCAGAGGGAAATATTGTACTTTTATTCGACTACAGCTTTAGTCACTGGTCACTTTACTAATTAACATTATTATTAAGTATTTTCTAAAATCAAGTCTCATATTTCATCATTATAGTGCAGCGATGCACCCTTATACTTTCTTGTTTCAAGATGAAATCAGCCTTTGGACAGGTTTATTTGAATTAAAAATTGATATTCACGCTAAAAAAATCCACATACCTACACATTATAAATGACATATTTACAGTTTAAAATAGCCTACACACTGTTTTTATCATGTGCATTTCATCAATCCTGCACGCTTTACTGTATATAGACATGTATACGTGCATATACTGTACAAAACCTTCTACCTACTTCATGTATATAAAGTAATCTATTACATTACCTACTCCATATTTATATCTTTGCACTATTTGTATTAGTTTTTAATTTACAGAAAAACTTGACTTACATATAGACACTATGTTGTTGGTTATTGTTACTTTATATATATATATTCATATATACACCATGTTTTTCACCTACTTGTATTTACATAATAGGTTTATGTTTTACCTGTTTTTGTTCAGCTTTGTTGTCCTTGTTTTTAGCTATAACATATATAAGATCGGGGGTTTTAAACTGTTGGAGATTGAACTGCCCAAGTGTATGTGAAGTCGTTAAAATTAGCTAAAATTAGCATGGAGTCTGGTGTGTATCTATACATACAGTAGGTGTGGGAGTATGAGCGCGTCCTGGGCGGGGAGAGTCAACCTCATTTGACGTCAGGAGGGAAACTGTTCAGCCACAGGACGTCTCCTCAGCTGAAAACCCGAACCGGGACTAGACGAAACCCGGTGAGAAGATCCCTGTCGACCCGGACACTTGAACCCAGACTAGTTTACCACCAGCTGCTGTTATTCTGGTGACTTCACGGTACACGGAGCCGTTGAGGAGCTCGGAGAAACACCGGATACGACAGCCGTTACCAGGAGGAAGACTTCCGTTGACAAGCCCAGCGGGGGGACGTCGTTTCAGTCGATATTTACTCGAAAGCACCGGCATGTAGCAGCCCAGTGTTCAGGTATGAAAAGGCGGTGTTATATTGTTTGTTGTGTGTCTTTGGTGGTGCGTTTAAAAGCCTTGTTTGACGCAGTAAACCGCTCCGGAGAGACAGCGGCTTGTTGACAGGTATGATAAGTGAAAATCTGACCTCCAGTCGGTGATTAACGCTAATTAACTGTCAGGAGAACAACAACCTCCACTGTCAAACAGATAGTAACACTTGAGAGCAAGACTTTATTCAAGTGGAAGAAACCTCAAACAAATACATGAGCGAACTGTATCCTGCACATAAAATGACCAAAACAACAAGCCATGATGTTAAATAAAGTTTTGAGCCACAGTGTTTCCAAATACTGTCCACATCTGATTTGATTTGTTTGCTCAGTGCCTGGTTGAAGTGCAGGAAGTGTCCTCCTTGTCGCCTGTTAAGAAAAGCTGTCAGTTCAGCTTTAAAAATACATATTTATCTATATGTGTATGCATGTATTAGCCTAAATAACTGATCCGTATGGAAGCCCATTTCTGCCAATGTGATAAAAAAGATCCTGTAAGTCATTATAATGAGAAAGTTTCTCAAAATAATGAGTTAATACCTCAAAATAACGAGACTTTCTCAAAATATTGACTTAATATCTCAAAATAATGAGAAATTCTCAAAATAATGAGAAACCTTCTTAAAATAATGAGTTAGTATCTCAAAATAATGAGAAACTTTCTCAGTATTTTTAAGCGGAAATGGGCTTTGAGCATCCGCTGTTGCAGCACATCTGCAGCAAGTATTTGTTTGAAACACAGGCGCCTGATGAACAATAGTTTATCACTGCCGTTTTGCACGTTGTGCTTCTGCATGAACCAAAATAGATGGTGCGCATGGAGGTCCACACAGTCCGTGCACCTGAGACCTACCGCCTTGCACTTGGCATTTATTATTCAAATTTCAACTGAGGAAGGTGCAAAGTATTAAACTGATTGTCAAAGTGCATGCTTTTACACCCCCATAGAACCGGGCCTTAATCCACACATTGGTAATCTCTCATCATAAACGTTCATCTAGTAAAATGAATTAAAAATATGAATCAGAATTGCCCTACAAGAGTTGTAAACTTTGTATTTCAATAAATTGAATTCAGTCAGTAAAACCCAGTAAGGTTAACGTGATAAATCAAATGCAACAACTAATGTTAAATGTTGTTGGCATCTAGCAGAGTAAGACTGGTTGGTCACCCACATGGTGCATGCTATCCTTAACGTTAATCTGGATAATATCATGTATAACAACACATTCAACATTATTTTACTACATGTTGTCATTTATACGAAGCCCATTTAACTAAGTCATACTAAGTCAAAATATTGAGAACGCTTTTCATTATTTTGAGATACTAAGTCATTATTTTGAGAAAGTTTCTCATCATAATGACTTATCATATATATTATCATATATAATGACCATCACACTGGTAGAAATGGGCTTCCATAGATCCTGGAGGAGATTTCTGGCAGATAAAAAAAAAATTGTTGGAAACCTTTTTCTGCCACCTGAGAGGGTTTGCTCCTGGTCCCCCGTCCACCTGCTTGGGCAGTGGGGTTATTTTGTCCTAAACAATCAGTAGTAAGTGATGTATCCGTCTCGACAATACCACTTTTAGGCAACACACAAGTTGCAGCGGCTGTTATGAGAACAGTCATCTAAGAGTTTGTCATCAGAAGTATGCAGATTTAAGAGTTATTTCTGTAATTGGACTTAAAAGAATAGTTTGACATTTTGGGAAATAGACTTATTCACTTTCTTGCCAAGACTTAGATGAGAATTATCTGTCCGTTAAATATGAATTCACAGCCAGCAACTGGTTAGCTCAGGTTAGCATTCAGACCGGGTACAGGGGGGACAGGGGGCATTTCTTGGGCAGGTGCAGTGACTTCCTGGAGTCTTCTCTTGTTGCCTGGCAACCCCACAGCGATGACAAAACTCCAGGAAGTCGTTGTGCCCAGCCAAGAAATAGTCCAGCACACAACTCCCATGTAAAACCACAACTAGTTTTGACACTATGTTTTTTGTTTGGATTAAACAAAAGAGATTTAACGTGTTCATTAGTGAGCTTTAGAGATGCTGGTGGGTGGATTATTTCTTACATTTGGACAGAGCCAGGCTAGCTGTTTCCCACTGTTTCCAGTCTTTATGCTAAGCTAAGCTAACAGTCTTCTGGCTTTAGCTTCATATTTAGCAGATGCAAGAGATGGTATCCATTCATCTAACACTCGGTAAAACAGTGAATGAGTGCACTTCTGCACTTTGCTGCAGTTTTTCTCTCGCAATTTCTCTGTCTCTGGCACATGAAGATAGTCATTATTGATTAATCTGCAGATTATTTTCTTGATTAAAAAATAGTGGAAAAAAATCTAAATGTCTCACAGTCACAATTTCCTAAAGCTCAAGGGGACATCTTCAGATCACTTATTCTGACCACCAACGGTTTAAAATCTAAAGGTATTCAGTTTACTATCACATAAGATAAAGAAACGCAGTGAATCCTCACAATTTACAAGCTGGATGTAACAGTTATCAAAATTGTTGCTGATTCATTTTCTGTTTTCCTACTAATTGATTAATCAACTAATCATTTGACCTCTAAGGAATACATCCCCACTCTTAATCCCACCTACAAAGGCATCACTCATAAACAGCCATCCTGCCTTATATTTTAAAAGCATTTTAATGTCCTGCAGAAAAGTCAAAAGTACTGTATACCACAGCAAATCCCTCAGTGTTACAACAGGACATAAAACTGCTGAGCCCCACAGTCACGCTATAAATCCTTGCAGCAGTGTTATCTTTTTTTGTGAGGCAGCAGATGTGCCAGTTGGTGCTGCCACACATCCATTAATCAGTACATGTAGCCCAATCTGTCTTCTCTTTAGGGCCTTACAGACTTTGCTCCCAGGCTGCCTGGAAGGACTCACCAGTGACCTCTCCTGACCCTGATGTCCTTTTTACCATGTTAGTTTGATCAGTGGCTGACTAATGATAATAACACAGCGTGTCATGTGTTGATTTATTGCTAATCAGAAGCTCGTTCAGGCCGAGCCAAATCTCCCCCAGAGAGAGGTTTAACTGAGCTGAAGGATTAATCCCACTTAGTGGTTCAGTGGGGTATCGTCAGTCTTGCTGTCTGTGATGGAGGGGGACGCTGAAGACCTGCGATTGTTATAAATGCTGCCACTGCCTCACCACAGCCCAAATCCATCTGTGCCGTCTAAACGAGCCAGCAGGCCGCAGCGGTGGGAACGTTCAGTTGCTGTAAATCATTAAAGCGTGACAGATGTGAGGGTAGGAGGTGGGCTGGGTAGGGTCAAATGAGCAGGGTCTGCTTTGTGGTGTTACGTGGTGAACATCTGTTTGGAACCTCTCCACTATCTAAAACACATGCAAATAGCTGGTAAGCTGCTGTATGCAAAAGTCATTTCAGCAAAGTGGGCTTTTTCAGTTTCACTTCCTGTCTCTTATCTGCCACTTTTCTTGTCTCTGAACTTCGTCTTATCCATGACATGAATGCTCACACATGTTCAGTTAATAATAATACTAATAAACCTTTTTATAATCTGATAGGCTGCCAGGTTGTCCGTCATGAAGAAGCGAGCCAGGAAGGTGCTGGAGGAGGAGGAGACCTTGTGCTGCTGTGAGTATGTGAACAGACTCGGAGAGCGCAGCCATGTGGCAGCCTGCTGCTGCGACTGTGAGGACCTGGATGACGCCTGTGACAGGTGAGAGACATGAAACTGATTCACTCTGGGGCTGCAACTAAAGATTATTTTAATTGACGTTTGATCTGATGGTTATTGATTAATTGGCAGTCTGTTAAATGTCAGAAAACAATGAAAAAAATGCCCATCACACATTTGTGGAGCTGAAAATAGGAAATCCCTCTACAAATGCAAAAAAAATTACATTTTTAGCCCTGCTCGTGGTGTGCTTCTGGGGATGACAGTGCTGGTCTGCTGGTTAGTGAGTCAGTAGGTCCACCACTTTGGTCCAGACTGAAATATCTCAACAACTATTTGATGGATTGAAATGTGGTACATTCATGATCCAGAGGATGAATCCTACCTACTTTGTTGATTCTCACACTTTTCCTTTAGCACCAACAGCAGGTCCAAGCAATCAATTTAGAGGAGCTGATGTTGTCCCCTGAACATATAGAACTTTAACGGCAAAAAAATCACAAAGAACATTACTGTTATCCTAAACTGGTAACTGGAAACAAAAATCATGAAAATTGAATAATAGAGCTATTTAACAGCAGACATTTCAACTTGTAATTGCAGGGAAAGTACAGGAAAATGTTAGGTGTGTTTATATGTGCTCTTTAAATCAAGTTAATGGGGTGAAGGTTTGCCCATTTGGTGGCTTTTTCCAGGTTATGAAGAACTAAAGTAAAAATATTTCACTATTCTTACTCTGTCAGGTTTCTGAAGAGGGAACCTCAGAAACCTGAATCCCTGTCACAGATGGCTGCAGTTGTCACAGACCGGATTCGTGTGCCCTGGCTGTGGGGTGGAGCCCGAAAAGTGGACCTGTCCGTCATCCCTCCCCTTATTCTCCTCCCTGTCCTGCTGCACCTCGCTGCCCTCCACTTCCTCCTCGGCATGGTGGTTCTGACGGCTCTGCCTGGCCTGGTGCTGTGGTACTACTATTTCACCCACCGCAAGAAGGGACGGACACTCTTCTTCCTCAGCCTGGCCCTCTTCTCCCTGGCGTACATGTACTACTTATTCATCACAGACGTGCTTCCCCGCGGGGATGTTGGCCTGGTCCAGCTAGCAGTGGTAACTGTCGGGGTCATACTCACCCTGGTGGCCCTTGTCCACACCAAGCGAGAACCTGGCATTGTGCGGCCAAACCAAGAGGCCGTCCACAGCACGGTGACGTATCACAGCCCTCTGGCAGAGAGAGACCCTGCCCTCAATGGGGGGAGGCATAATGTGACGATGACAGTAGCCAACCGGGCTGGATCGTCGGAGCAGGCGGGGGTGGAGCTGAAGGAAAGTAGCCGAAAGAACTGGTGTCCGGTGTGCAGGGTGGTGCGGCCCCCGAGGGCGGGACATTGTCGGATCTGTGGTGTCTGCGTGCTGCGTCTCGACCACCACTGTGTCTGGTGGGTGCCATTAAAATGCCTCTCACTCGGCCTGTCATCACTGTTTCTTCCACTTTGTCTCACATCTCCAACACTGGAGTTGTCTTGTTTTTCACCTGCTCGTCTTTTCTACACAAACTATTCAATAAATCTAAAAAAACATCCTTTTAATTTTCAAAATAAATGCCCTTAAGTGACTGTCTTTCTTTCCAGGATACGAGTGTGTGTCCTGTTCACACCTGCTGTGTCTTTATTTGAATGTTGTGTTGAGTCAACATCACACACTCCTATTAATTACAGCTACAAGTGATCCTTGCTATCATCCGCTCCTATACTTACATGTGTGGTCCTGCATGTGTGTAGTGTAACCCTGGGGTCTCAGTACAATGTTTTGTCTGCCTGTGTGTGTACTTGTGTGTTTGTGCGTCCCCCTCCATCGGTGCCGAGGTAGGATAAACAGCTGTGTGGGGCAGGCCAATCACCGCGGCTTCCTGCTTACGCTCGTCCTCTTCCTGTTGACGTCCCTGTACGGGATCAGCCTGGTGCTGCAGAGTGTGTGTCCGAATCAACACCTGTTCACCGCCCTGCTCTACTGCCCAGGGGTCTACGACCAGTACAGGTACTGAGAACAAAGACGTATACACTTTGTACACTTATGGCTGGGTAACTTTAACATTATATTCTCTTATAGTTACTATTTACCAAAGTTCTAAAGCCCCACTGTGAAGAATCCTTATGTGATCCTAACTCATTATAAATTATTGAATTGAATTATACATAAATTAGACAGTCCTGGTGAAAATTGGTGCGTCTGTGTGTTGCTTTCACCCCATTCATTCTCATTGTTCCCAGGCCAGAAGGTTGTTGAGGCTGGAAAATAAGATGTTTTCAAATCTTACACATAGAACTTAAAGTATAAATGTAAAGATGAGAAAAAATCATAAAAGAAATGAGGATATAAAGATTTATATCAGGTCTGAATACAAGCAAGTAGAGTCTGACCTATGAATCCATTACTGATAAATATAGATGTATCACAAATACATAGATATCAGTGAACATGTCAACTAACAAATTGCAAAGATACAGTATGTTTGTAAGAGTTACAAAACTATTACTGCACATAGTTTATACACCAGCGAGCACTGACAAGAGTATTTTTCAACTGTAAAATTTGCTTCTCAGGACATATTTTGGTCACAATTGTTTATTATTAACAAAATTTACAGAATCGTTACATCTTTGTTAATGTTTTGCACTAATTCACTTCTTTGCTGAGAATTAGATGAGAAGATCGATACCACTCTCATGTCTGTATGATAAATATGAAGCTAGCCGGTTAACTTAGCTTAGCACAAAGACAGGAAATGGGGAAAATAATCCCTCCCTAAAACCACAACTTGTTGTTTTTACACTTTTTGTTTTTGCACAGATTAAACAAACAAGATATAACGTGTTAATTAAGTGAGCTTAACAGATGCTGGTAGTCAGATTTTGTTACCTTTGGACAGAGCCAGGCTAGCTGTTTCCAGTCTTTATGCTAAGCTAAGCTAACCGGCTGCTGGAGCTAGCTTCATATTTACCGTACAAATATGAGAGTGGTATCGATCTTCTCATCTAAATGAAATCCTGTAGCAGTCTATTCAAGCAAGTTTCCTTCCATTGTATAAAGATGTAGAACAACTGCCACAAACTTAAAATGACCATTGTTTGGTTGCTTTTTGTAATGAATATCTTTATCTTTCTTCTATTCAGAATGCATTATGAGAAAAGTAAAGAACATCTATAATTTTCTACCAAGCACCTCAAATGAATCACTCTGCATACGTCCACAGTTCAGATGGGACCCATGGACACAGGAAATGGCAGATGGCCTTTTAGCAGCAATCAAGAGCAAAATTCTTTTAACTCAAGCACTGTGTGGCATTTTGACATTTTTCCCAGAACTCACCATAAAATGAAGACTAAATGAGTTCGTGTGAGGTTCTTACACATCGGATATTAGGCTTCTTTCAGTGTAGCGTTGAATTGGTTTCACAGAGCACCTTGGAGCGTTGCCTATGGAGCTGATGGAGAAAGACTCACTGCTGTTGCTCAGAGCAAGGGGACAGTGGCTGTAAGATAGTTTAAATGATCTGCTCTGGCACTACTGCATGCGCACTACTTAAAATAGGCTCTCAGAACTACGATCTCAACCTCAGACTTCTGAACACTCAACTTGTCTGAATTGCTATCGTGTCCTGAATATGTAAAGATAATGGTTCTTGTAACTGGGATCTGTCCACTAACATCTTTTACACCTCAAATGCCAAAAAAGACCAAATTAGAGCCTTACTGATGATTTATATGAACGGCAATAACCCTGCGAGCACTTATATGTTAGATACATATGTTTTACATGTTTAATTGTTATCCTGCAGCAGGATTGACCATCTTTTCTCATTGTGTGTGTTCCAGCACTGCACTTTGCTTCACCTGTGCCTGGTACAGCAGTATTGTGACCGGTGGGCTGCTTCACCTACTGGTGGTGCAGGTCATCAACGTCAGCTACAACGTGACCGAGCGCGAGGCACGTGTCGCCCTGCGAGACAGAACCGCTCGCAGCGCCTACTGGGGGCTCATCGTGGACACCGGCATCTACTCTCGAGGTTTCCGTGGCAACTGGGCAGAGTTCATGACCATGGGAGACAAACTGAGCGATCCCTCTCCCGCCCCAACAGACCTGGTGTAAGAGACAGATTTTTAAAAAATGAGTTTGGAGCTTATGGCTGCTATTCTGTTCATGTCCACTGGATGGCAGCATGGCTCCTTGCACTCTGATAAAACTTTGCTTGCCCTGAGAGCTGCCAGGACTGATATCACGGGGTTCCTGCAGCTATTGAGTTGCCACCTGAGTTGCCCTGACTTTGACACATAGCAATAACAACTAGAAACCCCATTAAGATACATTTACTGCCATTAATGTCACTGACAACTGGCTTCTCCTCTATGCAGCTGCCAGCTGCATCCACTCGCACTGTACTTTAATCTTCTTCCACTGCTGCCTCATGCCACTCCAAACAAATATCACTGTTTCCTTCACACTGACCATCTTCCCTGGGCTTGAACATTGTCTTTATGTCTCCTCTACATTATAGTGCCTTGCTGGGAGTCGGCGTACAAGAAAAATGCGAGAATGAGTAATGTGTTGATCCTTGTAGGGACATTTTCTCTGAGCACAGCGTCAGCAACAAGATGACGCCACAGGAGCACAAAACATGGGCTGAACGTCATTTCAAGGATGGTCCCTCTGCACACTACACCTCCTTTTGTCCTCCACAAACACGTATCCGCAGTGTTCACAAAGGACGGTACCTTACTTGACCTTGTGAAATGTATCATGGATATTTATCACAGATAAATGAAACATCTCAGCACAAGCCACGTAATCGGGCTAATTAAAGTTCTACAGCGTGTCATTGCATTACACATAATGAATGATTGGATAGTTATGAATATATGAGTAGTTACTTTTACACTCTTGAGCTGGACTCCTGATTTAAACAGCTCTGGAAATATGAAAAAAAGCAAATCAATCAATATGCATTAATCAGCTTGAGAGGTTTGCAGCTGTTTCCACTATGGCTGCTTTTATTAGTTCTCAAAGGGATTGAAAGCCTGAAAATTGTATGTGTCCTGTTGTGTGATTTTATGAAATGCATTTTATTTATTTATATTAAATGAATGTGAGAAATGTGCACGTGTATTTGTGTTTGTATGCGTACACGTGTCGTCGTCTGAGAGGCGAGGCTTGTGTGTCGTCTGTATGGGTGTGCGGTTTGTCTCCTACAGTGACGGTTTCTCCCAGAGGCTTTACAGTGGATAGGAGCAGAAATCAGGCAGAACCTCAGTCACTTTCCGCCCCAGCTTCTCCCGCCGCACCTCCTTCTCTCTTTCCAAGCGCAACAGACACGGAAGCTGCCTCCAGGCCAGGAAACATCGCTGCAGCACCCGTCTGAAGTGCAGGCAGATGGAGGGACAGACGGGAACAGAACAAGTGAGCAATAAGAAACTGAATTATAGGGACCTCTGGGTTGACAACACCTAATGAGTTTTCACATTATGTCACTGGGGGCTCATTGACAATGGCAGCTGAGCAGCCGGTGGGAATTCACCTGCAGGCTGTGGTCATTTAGCCGACCTCACCTGCGAAGCTGAACTTTATAAACACTCACATTTTGTGGCAATGACAGTGAAATCATTAAGTTAGAACAGTGCTGCAGAAATCATTCATTTGCTCCACAGTGGGAAACATAAGACCACATAATAATGCTGTTACTGAGCATAATCAAAACCAAAATGTGTTTGTTAATTAAAAATGTATATTTTGTTGGAGACAATCTTATTACTATTTAGAAAAATTCTCAAAAGAGTTACCAAACTGACTTTTTTTT